>OU015497.1:30565369-30607869 GCA_907164885.2 Dolomedes plantarius
ATATATATATATATATATATATATATATATATATATATTATATATATATATATATATATATATATATATATATATATATATATATATATATATATATATATATATATATATATATATATGTATATATGTATATATATGTATATATATATATGTATATATGTATATATATATGTATATATATATATATATATAATATATGTATATATATATATATATATATATATATATATATATATATATATATATATATATATATATATATATATATATATGTTTGTGTGTAGAGGTGTGTCGGTCCTAACAAAGTTAAAATTGAGATTTCTTTCTCAGCAAACAATTATCATCCAAAGAAAGAGGAATTAATTTCTTTACGTATACTAGTTTGTGGAGGAATTTTCAAAATTTTTTAAATAAAAGTTTGTGAGAAACTGTAATTAAAGAAGTAGAGTTATTCTGGCGGAAAATAATTTTACCCCCCCTATATTTTAATTTAACACTTTATATTATGAAAACTGAAATGCGGAACTCTCCTTTCTTTATTCATCCAATATTTTGTGAAAGCCTTCAATTCTTCTGAAGAAAGACTTGCTTTTAAATATGCTTATGAATTGTGAATTTTACGCTTTTGAATTCGATAAAGAATTAAAATGTAAGGTGTTCTTGTAAACTATAAATAAATGAATAAATAAATATATATATATATATATATATATATATATATATATATATATATATATATATAAATTCGTTAATTTTTCACCAGTTTTTTTATATTTTAACCATACAATCAACTAAATTTTATGGCTTCTTTTCCATCAAGTTTAACATCAGATCTTATTGTTTTAGGCTTATTTTGCAAATACGCTTCAGGTTCCCAACTATATTACTTATGAAGTTTATGAAAAATTTGGACTGGTTGCGAATCCTTAAGTCATCCTGCCACACGACACATGACAGTTTAAAGCCCAAACCTCCGGTTTAAAGCCTTTTCCGAACGGCTACAAACACGTATGTCAACGTCGGAACTGAAGCTCGCAGAATCTTGTACCATATATCAGCCCTTTGACCATTAGCCATCAATTAGAGAACCATCATTTTGGATCAGCCCTCAATTCAGGGCTCTTCAGCATGGAAAACCCTTGTATTGCCACTACACTTGAAAGCAAACCGAAACAGAATTTTCTTTTGATAATAATACGTCATTTCCATAGGCGTAGCATCGGGGTATCTTTAACCAACTTAACCTGAAATAAATTTAAATGTTAAATGTTTCCCGCTTTTTCAAACTGTGAAACTGAAGATTCCGATTATGTGTTTAGCCTTAACATGGTTTTTAAAAATGATAGGATCCATAACAAAAATTCGATGCTATATTTTTTCTCATTTTATTTATATTATATTATTTTTTATCAATTTATAACTTTTGAGTACTACTCAAACATCAACTCTATTGTCATTCAAGTCAAAAAAATCATAATATTTCATATTTATGGGCCGTCCGGCAGTCAATGCGCTGAGGCGGGCTATAACTGAACTAAATTCGTGCCCACCCAAACGTTAGAAGCACGCCACGCCTATGGTCATTACCTGTAATCACAATAAAGGAAAGTTATATAAATATATATATATATATATATATATATATATATATATATATATATATATATATATATATATATATATATATATATATATATATATGTGTGTGTGTGTGTGTGTGTGACACGATATATTTTACATGAACATAATGTGCTTCAAATTTTGTGTGTCTACATTAATTTTTTTCAAGAATTGTAAAGCTGCAGATAGTAAGTGCCAATGTCCATTGGTTTTATTGGACTTGTAGAAGCTTAAAGTAACTCTTTTTGCAAAGTATCGAAAATTTTGTCTTCATCGCAAAATTTCCCCATCATCCATGTCAAACGTGTATAGATTTCCCCATTACTTGAAACAATATACCGAAGTAAAATAACAAGAATATATTGAGAAAATCTAAGATGACTTTTATAGGAATCATGGTTATATACAATCAAAACTCTGAAATGAGTGTTTCCATGAATTTTGCACCGAGACAGAAAAGAGTAAAAAAGGGGTTGCTAAAAATATCCATAGTAAACTAAGCTCAAACAATTATACTCCTCGTCTTAAAAACCTAACATTTTAATTTCTCCTAATCTTGTTTTTTCTTACAACTTACTAAATCTAAAATGCAGTATAGCAACTTTTTAACTAACTGACACAAAATTATAGAATGTGTGATCTATGTCATCTTTAAGAGCGTGAATCTCTAAACAGGAATAAAGTATTTAAGCATGTCATACGTTCATCTTAAAAGTATTAAAATGGAATTAAAGGTAAAGTCCTGGAAAATAAAGAGAAATTGAGAATGAGCCATGGAGGAAGAATGCATGGTGGCATTTTAAAATATTAAACTTGACCGAAACAAAACTAATTTCAGGAAATATCCGAATTCTTGTGTTAAAACAAAACATAACTCTTTTCCATGGTTCTTTCGCATTTTCTTCGTGCTGTTTTAACGTAGGATTACGTTCCTGCAAAACGGTCCTCCGGAAAGGAAAATTTCAGACGCTAAAACCGTCCGTCCGTACCTCGCGAGTTATAATTTTGGCAGCGCGACAAATCCAGTCTCTATCACTTGGACAAGCAGTAAACAGTTAAACAGAAAAGTACCAAAATGCGTCAACATTTTAACATATATATATATATATATATATATATATATATATATATATATATATATATATATATATATATATATATATATATCCTTCAAGCGGAGGCACTTCTCTTGTAGTCATTCGCCTATAATTCACCGCAGTTTGCTGGCCATTTTATTATGGGAGTACCATTAAAGCGGACCAGCATTACCCCTTATAAAGGAACGACACAAAAGGAAGTATTTTTTGTGGAGCAACGCCGGGATTCAATCCGAGCACCCGCAAAACCGAAAGCCAGCGCGCTGTACCACAGGGCCACCACAAGCCCGTATATGTATATATATACATACGTACATATATATAGTATATATATACATACGTACATATATATATAGAATATATATATACATACGTACATATATATAGTATATATATACATACGTACATATATATAGTACATATATACATATATACATAACATACATACAAATATACATACAAGAGGTAAACAACGATAAGTAATCCTATGTTAATAACCCGTGGTAGTTTCGTTAGAAGAGACTACCTAAAATTCTTTTTTTCGAATAGTTTGGAAATAAAAATAAGCACTTTTGTGGTGAACATAAATTTTGTTTTTTAAGATTTGTTTATTTTTTCAAAAGGCATCGTATAAATGTATTTATCCACTACTAGACCATGGTGGTTTCGATGGCAGAATCGTCAAAGTACTCAACTACACTAGCTATGGGGGTGAAAGACCATGGATTCAATTTCCATACTCTTAAAAAACCCTGAAAGATCGCCGAGACTGTGACGCAGAAAACATCGGCAGGCATCAAAATCTTCTCAAGGAGATGTAGGTATATTAACCCCTTAACTGGTCAATTTTTCTACTAAAAATGTTGCCAAAAAAGGCATGTTTTTTTTTGCCTATAATTAAACACCATACTTAATAGAAGAAGAAAACGAAAGAATTTTTTATCAAATTTCACTTTTAACGCTTTTACACTATTTTTATTTTAAATTTTTGGAACACAAAAACCCTTAAATGTTTGCTTTTTGCAAGACAAAACCCCTTTAATGCTTGCTTTTTGCAAGGAAACTCTTGTTTGCAATGAAAAATGTTTAACAGATCTTACAAAAATTTCTTTCATACTTACTTTAAAATTTGAAGTTTACACTTTTGCAAATTGTTCAAAAGTCTTTTTTTGAAGCATGGTGTAATACAATTTGAAGCAAGGTGTAATACAAAGTCCTACGTCACAATCAGGGCAGAAATAATGATCTGAAGAATAATCCAGATTATTAGAAGATAGTTCCGATTCTGAATCAGAATTCAGTCCATGGTCTAACAGGAAAGTATTTTCGTCGTTTATTTCATCCATAACTTAAAAAAAATGTAGTGGTTTGAATTCACAATCGTTGGAAGCAGTAGAACAAAAATTGCACAAAGCAAAAATTCCCGCGCTTCCGTTTGATAAAGAAAACACGGGTGAAAAGAATTTTAATGACATGGACAAGCTAAGATATTTGTTAAAAATATTTATACTAGATTTTGTATTAGTTATTTCGTTTGCACGTGTTTTTACAAACTAAAAACACGTGCAAACGAAAAGAGGAAAAGAGGGATTATCTCTGTCCGTACGCTGTACAGGCAAACCGGTTTGGACCAGGTGTGAGTAGCCCGTACGCTGTACGGGCAAACCGGTTAAGGGTTTAAATTTATTCGAGAATTTGGTTGGTTATCGCTTCCTTCCCGAATATTGCCGAATTGCAGTATAATGTTTAATAACAAGAACGAAAGCATAAAAGTATTGAAATTCCTGCAAATATCAGAAACTGCCCTAATCACTTTAGTATTGGGTAAAGTTTTGAAGCTGAATCGAAAAAGTTCTACTTTAATTATACTATACACCCCTAACCAAAATAAAAATTAAGAGAATTTTTATCTTATTTCAAATCTTTTTTGACACAAACTGGCAAATGATTATAAAATTAAATGCTGCTTCACTTAAATGTATCTAAGTCAATAATTTTTATGCAACTTTATAAAACGAAGATTTTATTCCTTTATTTTAGTACTAGAACTAAATTAGAACATATTTTATTTTAGTTACATATTCAGTTATTAACATGGTATACGTGCTATATAATTCAACGAGCATTGCAATACACAAATAGAGAAACTGAAAAAAAAAAAATCATTGATGAAAAAATTCAAATAATCATCTACATCGTTTCGTTTACTAAATAAGCTCTGGCAGTATTCTGGCAACCCTCCAGTATGCATTGTTTTGAGCCAACTTTTGCATTTCTTTTCCCCTTTTCCAGCATAACTGGAAATAAAATTATTCTTCCTTAAAGATCGTGGCATGTTGTTTTATTTTCGAGTAAAATTAATTAATTTCATTTTCCGCGAGTTTTGGATTTTTAGAAAATATCGGGTAATTTCCCAACTCACTACTAACTTTTGTTTATCATCAAACTTGCCTCAGAAGTCAGTCAGAGAAATTTGTTTTCCTTTAAATATGCTTCTGCTTATGCTTTGTAGGGGAAATAAATGGAAATGTTTCCAAAATTAGGTAATGCTAGTTTTTTATTGAATATTTGGGTCTCTCTTCAAAGATGAAAATATTACAAATAATTAGTTATATATATTCGATGAATAGTAAAGCACATACAGGAACAGATTGCTTCAAATCCTTGAGAGAAACAAGAGGTTTCAGCATTATGTTATGAAATGTTGTTTACTTCTAATAATATATTTAATGAATAGAAATACGTTATGGGATAAATGTTAAGCATTATGTCGTGTTACAATTCCACTTTATTAAAGCAAATAAATGAATTGGAGGCATTGTGAGTTTGATTCAAAATGAACAGGAAAAAGCTGTCATTAATTCAGTTTGTGATATCATCAAGCTGAAGTTTTATTTCATTTTCTTCTCAATTTGTCCTATCAATGCGTCTTTATGTTATTCTTTTCTAGACTTCTACTCCATCTCAGGTCGGGGCAGAAAGACGTCATACGCAAAGCATTTGATACGAGAACGCGGAGTAAACAAACAGTAGGCGAAAATGAGACGCTACCTAGGGAAATAGATGTTTATTCCTTAACTTTAGCGAGTATGTTTCGAATTCCTTATCTTTCGACATACAACGTGTTGCAATAGAGTGATGAGACAACTCTCTTGAAGTATGCAGGCTGTTTCAGTTTTATAACATCAGAGCTGTGTGTACAAACTACCAATTGAATATGCTAAGTGATGTTTCTGAAATTACGATCAAGAGACTACCAGCTTGTCAACTGCATCAAAAGTCAATACAGTTGTAATTCTCAGAAGCTTGGACAAAGACCTTTGATCGTCATATACCAGACTAATTATTCAGAAAGGAAAACCTAAGCCCTAAGCGAAAACTTCGGGAAAAAACGTTACGAAATGTTATAAGATCTAAAAATAATACTTTAAGGAATTCAGTTGAGAAATGGAACATAGTAAATAATTATAGTACAGTAAAATAAGATCTGAACGCTTAGATTAGCGTCATTACGACATTGTGGTCCTCGTACCCTTGTCAATCCATTAGACGATAGACAGGAACAACCTTTTGATGAATTCTTTCAAATAAAATATATTCATGAAAAAAAATTATTGTTGCACATAAGATACAATTTGAGTATTTTTGGTTTTTCTTGACGAATTAAATTTTCTTTATGAAAATAGTGGCAAACTGAACCTTTGGCGGAAACCTTTGATAATTTTTTTTAGCGGGATTCACAAATTATACCACATTAGTTAAATGAAAACAGTGGACAATTTAGGATGTTTTAACCTTTTCCTTACGGGGTGGGATAGCGTGTATCCCAAGAATACGAGCCTAAGAGTGAATATATATATATATATATATATATATATATATATATATATATATATATATATATATATATATATTTATATATATATTCACTCTTAGGCTCGTATTCTTGGGATAAATGCTATCTCACCCCGTAAGGAAAAAGTTAATAACGTATCACCGTATTTTAATGGCATCTTAATAGGTGGTTTATACACTCTGTCACAAAAAATATATGCACCCAGAAGAAATCGAGCTACTATAACGAAACTTGGCAGGAATATAGT
The DNA here is from genome assembly GCA_907164885.2 of Dolomedes plantarius. Taxonomy (NCBI): domain Eukaryota; kingdom Metazoa; phylum Arthropoda; class Arachnida; order Araneae; family Dolomedidae; genus Dolomedes; species Dolomedes plantarius. Next base: position 30,572,190 of record OU015497.1, read on the forward strand.
CTGGTAAGAGATATGCAAATGATTAAAATTTCAACGCCAGTGAGACAAGGGTAAGCGCACTGTGCACATAGGAGAGGTGCAGCTGGGAGAGTTTAAAAGCATGATTGCTCGTGCCATAGGGTTATTCAAACGAATGTGTCGACTTGGACGGTATTGTGACTAGAGATGCTTCTGAAACGTAACCGGCGACAGTACGAACGACTGACGGACTTTGAGAAGGGGCGTTTCAGAGAAGCAGGTTGGTCGAACAGGCATATCGGTCGCCACCTTGTTCGGAGCGATGTGGTAGTTGCTCGGTGTTGGCAACAATGGATCACGGAAGGGATAGTCTACCGTCGCGGAGGGTCAGGGCGTCCCAGGAACACAAATGCACGTGATGATTGTGTAATCATAAGAGCGGCTACGTCCGCACCAACAACGTCGCTAGAATCGGTTCGACGCCATTTACCACCTTCCAGACATCCGGTGGCATCAAAGGAAACCATTCGGAGACGACTGGCCGACGCAGGTATAAAGAACCGACGTCCATTTAGACGCCTACCACTGACCCCTCAACATAGGCAGTGTCGATTGGATTTTTACCGAACTCGGGCAAGCTGGAGTGTGACCGACTGGAGGCGTGTGATGTTCAGCGATGAATCCCGATTCAGTCCGAATGCCGATGACCAGCGCATACGCTTGTGGAGGCGTCCAGGCTACCGGTCCGATCCGGCATTTGTTGTCGAGAGGCGTACGGCGATTACCAAAGGAGTGACAGTGTGGGGAGTGATTTGTTGGGACACACGATCACCTCTAGTCGTTGTAACTGAACCAACCCCTAAATAAATAAGCTATATCGTGTAGACCGCGAGAGGGCGTTCCCAGCACTTCGTACGGCCAGAAAAATAGTATAGTGTTTTGAAAAACACCTGAACCACCGATGATTGCCTAACTGGAGTGTGGGAAAGGGGAATATGTCCCTATGCTCTTCATGTCGGAGCAATATTGTAGGCACACTTCCAGAAGCTTAGGTAAGCGATAATAAATTTGTATTATTAAAGAATTTGGTTTCTAATTTGTAGTATTTATCGGTAACACCATGGTGATCATGAAAGCTAATCTTTGGCGTCATGGTGCATCGGCCGGGAAATGCCGATGTTAATATTAGAATTTAATTTAATTCGAGATTGGATTTAATGGTGTATAGGATTTATTATTGTTTTTGACCTCCTTAGAAGTGTATGTTGTGATAAGTTAGCAAATTATTTTTGGTTAATATTAATTCCAACTGTATTTTTGAAAGGAATTAAGGTTATATATATTCTTATGAGGTTGATTACTTATATTTTGATTTTTGTGTTGTGTATGTAATTAGTATAATTGCATGATTTTAGAATTGCATTGATCTTTTCTTTAACTGTTTTTGAAAGGAGAATTGAAAATGTCGGTACACAACTCTAGTTCTAGTGTAGAGGTTGACTTAGAAACGCTTAAGAAAAAGCGTAGCGTAATTAGGCAGTTGACAACAAAACTAATTACTAGGATAGAAAATATTTTCGTTACACCAGTAAATCAAAATTACACACTTGCGGAGAAAAATGAGGGTTTAGGGGAAGCAGATGATCAGTTAAGAGAGAAATCTGAAATATTGAAAAAATTGGATTTAGAAATTGAACCCTTAATTGATGCGGATGATCTAGAGAATAAAGTTTTATAAAGTCAGGAATATTTTGAGAAAATTGTAAAATACCGAGGTAAAATCAGTAGGCATTTTAGTCATTTAGTAAATTTAGAAAATGGAACTACTGTACAGAATACAGTTCCGAATCAAATTGAAAGTACCTCACATGGTAGGGAAAATGTTTACCCATCTAATGAATCTAATGTTGTAAAATTGCCAAAGTTGGTAATTTCTAAATTTTTTGGTGATTCTAGTGGGTAGTTAGATTTTTGGAATCAATACGAAAATGCGATTCACAACAATGACTGCTTGAACAAAATTGACAAATTTAATTACTTGAAAATGTATTTGGGAAGGAATGCGCTTAGTGCAGTTTCGGGTTTTGCTTTGACTGCTGAAAATTATGATTCGTCAATAAAATTATTAAAGGAGCGTTTTGGACGCATTTCCTTGATCATATCCTCACACATGGGAAAATTATTATCTGTTGAGCCAGTAAAAAATGTGTCTAATGTGAGAGCTCTGAGAAAATTCTATGATAATTGCGAAATACAAATACGCAGTTTGCAGTCATTAAACGTTGCGGCTGGTTCATACGGAAATTTATTATGCCCCGTAATACTTAAAAAATTGCCCGATGAATTATGTTTGGAGTATAATCGAAAGCGAAGTAATGATTCCGAATTTGATATTTTAGAGCTTGTAGATTTTATCTGTAAAGAAGTCGAGTGTCGTGAAGCGTCTTTTATGCTTAAACAAGATTCCACTAGTAAAGATTTTGAGTCGGGAATTCAGTATAGAAATAAAAGTGAGAATAATTATAAAAGCTCTCCACGTAGAATGCCTTCAGCATCTGCGTTATCAGCTAATTCTAATATATATTGCATATTTTGTAACAACAAAACCCATGACACGGCTAACTGTTTTTTAACTGTTGATAAGAAAAAGGCGTCAATTAAAAATCAACGGCGGTGTTTTAAATGTTTGAAAAGGGGCCATCTTTCTAAATTCTGTTTTTATAAAATCTCGTGCGGATCGTGTAATCAGTCGCATAATACTTTGATCTGTGACAAAGAATTTAATTCTATAATGCCGAAAGAGGAAACTAAAGAACTTTCTCAAGCCTCACAGGAAGATAAAACCCCGACACAAGTTTCGGTTTCAGAAACGCATCTGGCAAATGGTCCTACGTTACTTCAAACTTGTTGCGCAATTCTTAAAACAAAACATAAGGAAAAACGGGTGAGATTACTATATGATTCAGGCAGTCATAGGACTTTTGTGAAAAGGAGTATATGCCATGACTTGAACCTCCAGGCCATTAAATCAGAGCAGTTACAGATTTATGGGTTCGGCAGCGAGAATCCGAAACACTTGAGCTGTCAAACATATCGGCTCCCCCTGCAAAGCATAAACAATCCAACGCAACAAATTGAGCTGGAAGCGCTTGCGGTCAGTAACATTACGAGCGGAATTATTGCCCCGCCGCCTTTGAAAGTAAAAAATATGGCTTGGCAAAGGGGGATCCAACTGGGTGACACTGCTCAAAGTTTCGATATAGACATACTTGTGGGAGCTGATTATTTATCTGAAGTGTTAAAGGGCACCTTTGTTCCACTGGGTGAAAAGCTCGTAGCGACTGAGTCTATTTGGATTTGTAGTTCAGGGTCGCGAGACTAGTGAACACAACAATTCTGTTTCGGGATATATAACTGTGAATCATGCTGCTAGTTCTGATTTTGAAATGAATGATTTTAGACTAGAAGGTCTTTTGAACTAGAAGGTATGGGCATTGATGTAGAAAAAGAAAATATTTCAGATTCTGATAACGAATTACTTGAATAATTTAGATCCAATCTCGAATATAAAAATGGTCGTTATGGTGTTGGGTTAATGTGGAAACCAAATGCTAAGGAATCGTTAAAAACCAACTTCGAGATAGCGTCAGAGAGATTCGGTAAGTTACGTAAACGCTTTAAAAAGGATCCCTCGTTCTTTGATAAATACAAGGAAGTAATTGATGAATATGAACGTGAAGGGATAATTGAAAAGGCCCCAGAAAATGATAATAAAGTAGAGTTTTATTTACCCCATAGGGCTGTAATTCGCGAAGACAAAGTCACAAGTAAAATACGTATTGTATTCGATGGAAGTTCTCATGCTAGAAATGAGCTGTCAATTAATGATTGCCTCCACATTGGACCAAATTTATATCCAGATATTTTTGATCTAATAATTAGGTTTAGAAGAAATGCTATTGCCTTTACCGCTGACATAAAACAAGCGTTCCTTCAGGTAGGCATACATGAGGAGGTTAGAGACGCGACGAAATTTATTTGGACGAATAATCCTAATGATGATTCCAACACTATTGTTTATCGATTTTGTCGGGTTTTGTTTGGAATCAACTGTAGCCCATTTTTGTTAGCGGCTACCATAAAAGAGCATATAAAAAGATATGAAGTTAAATTTCCTTCAACATTTGAGTTTCTAAATGAAAATGTTTATGTTGATGACGTAATTGGTGGTCATTCAGATGTTGAAAAGGCGTATCAAACTAGTTTAGAGTGTATTAAAATCTTTCAAGAGGCTGGAATGGATTTAAGGAAATGGTTAACAAATAATAATAAATTAAGGGAGATGTGGAAAAATTCGGGTGTTCACATGCAAGATGATTGGGATGAACCTTTAGGCCAGTCTGTGTTTCCCTTTAAAGTCCTAGGTGTAGGTTGGAAACCGACAAATGATATGCTTAATTTTGACGTAAAAAATATAACCAAAATTATTTCTGAGGAATATATTACTAAACGTTTTCTGTTAGCAATTATCGGCCGCGTATTCGATCCTGTGGGATTCGTAGGTCCCTTTACTGTAAAATTGAAACTCTTGATTCAAAATATATGGGAATTAGGCTTGGGATGGGACGAAGAACTCCCGCCAGAGATAATTTCAGAGTGGAGGCTATTATACAAAGATTTTTTAGAATTAGGAAGTTTGGAAATACCGCGGTATTATTTTTTCGAGATAGGGAATAAAGAGGTAGAAAAAACTGAGCTCCACATTTTCTCTGACGCTAGTTCGAAGGCCTTTGGTGCGGTTGCTTATTTAAGAGTAATTACGTGCGATGGAATTGTGACTACAGCCTTTGTTGCCGCAAAAAGCAGAGTTGCACCCTTAAAGCAACAAACTCTTCCCCGTTTAGAATTACTAGGTGCTCTCCTAGCTGCAAGATTAAGCAAAAGTGTTTCGAGAGCTTTAAAAGGAAAAATGCAGCATTATTTTTGGACAGACTCTTCAATTGTATGTTGTTGGGTCAAGATTCCATATATCCACCTCAAACAATTCGTAAGCAATCGCGTTAAAGAGATTCAGACGTTAACCGAGACTTCTGCCTGGTTCCACTGCCCTGGTAAAACCAATCCGGCGGACTTGATATCTCGTGGCACATCCATGGTAGATTTGAAAAATAACGAACTGTGGTGGCAAGGGCCCAAGTGGTTGCGTGAACACGAAGATATGTGGCCTGCGCAGAAATTACGAGACGTTAACGAAGGCGATTTAGAATATCGCAACAATGTAGTGTCTCAAGATTGCATAGTGTCAAAACAAGATCACTTAATAGACGTGTCAAAATTCTGTAAACTCTTGAAGGTTTTAAGAATAACTGCATGGGTGATACGATTTATATCACGTGCTAGAAAGAAATCCAACAACTGTGGTGATATAAGTTCGTCAGAGCTTCTAGATGCTGAGAATTTTTGGCTAAAAAATACCCAAGCGGAATTTTATGGAGCTGAAATAAGAGCTTTGCAGAAAAACAAACATATTTCACCTGTGTCTCTTTTGTATAGTCTGTCCCCCATTCTTGATGAAAAGGGAATTTTACGAATAAGGGGCAGATTGGGAGAAAGTGCCTTCTCATTTGAAGAGAAACGACCAATAATTCTCCCAAGACAATCTAAGTTTGTCGAACTGCTTGTAAAGAGGGAGCATGAAAGTGTGTTTCACGGCGGAACTGACACAACATTGACAAAAATTCGGAGAAGGTATTGGATAACTAAGGGTCGTCAGACTTTCAAAAGAATAATCAGTGTTTAATTTGCCAAAGGTATAGCGCAAGGCCTGCTGAGCAGCTCACATCACAGTTACCCAGAGACAGAATAGCCGAAACTCCTCCATTCGCAGTTTGCGGACTAGATTTCACGGGCCCCGTGTACGTAAGAAATCAGGATCAGTCACAGAAAGCCTATATCGCACTTTTTACCTGTGCTGTCACCAGGGCTGTACACTTGGAGTTGGTCTCGGGTATGAGCACTTCAAAGTTTTTACTTGCCTTTCGCAGATTCCTATCTAGAAGAGGAAATTGTAAAGTTATTTACTCAGATAATGCCAAATCCTTTAAGTGTGCAGATAAAGAACTACGTAGATTTATGGACATTTTAAAGGACTCGAAAATCAGACTTCATTTCCACGGGAGGTATCACCTGGAAGTTCATTGTGGAACGTGCCCCATGGTGGGGAGGGTTTTACGAAAGACTCATGAGGAGTGTGAAAGACCCCCTACGAAAAATTTTGGGGAAATCCCTGCTTAATTTCGAAGAACTTCTGACTACTCTCACAGAGGTAGAGTCCGTTCTAAACCATCGACCTATATCATACGTTTATAATGAGCCTGAGGAACCGAGTCCTCTTACGCCAGCTCACTTCCTACTATTTGGAAGAAAAAACATCCAACTCCCTGTGCATTTCATTGAGATGTTGGAGAAAATGTCCACAAGAGAGCATCTCACTAAGAGACAGCAGTACCAATCGAGGCTCTTGAATCAACTTTGGAAGAAATGGAAAGAGCACCTGTTCCAACTGAGGACTGCCCACAAGCTCAAAACTCCAACGCCTCAACAAGACTTGCAAAAAAATCAAGTAGTGTTAGTGGAAGGTACAAACAAATCGAAATTGCTTTGGGATATAGGAATCATAGAAAGTGTTTTTTATGGACGTGACGGGTTTGTGCGATCTTGCATTGTACGCACTGCAAAAGGTCAACTTAGGCGACCAATACAGTTACTATATCCTTTAGAGACTTAAAACTTTTTGTTGACTTTATATGGACAAATTTACACATATATTTTTTATATAATCTCTTTCAGTATTTTACATTTGATGATTGTTTAAAGTGTTTAAATTTTTTCTTAATTTCTTATTTAAGTGTTTTGTGTGTTAAATGTTGAATTTTATTATGAGTAGTTAATTATGTTATCAGTTTGTGTATTGAAATTTTAGTTTTGAAGATTATTGCTTTCAAGTGTTATTGGTTGTGCGGAATGCTGGAAGAGGATAGTGTTTTGAAAAACACCAGAACCACCGATGATTGCCTAGCTGGAGTGTGGGAAAGGGGAATATGTCCCTATGCTCTTCATGTCGGAGCAATACTGTAGGCACACTTCCAGAAGCTTAGGTAAGCGATAATAAATTTGTATTATTAAAGAATTTGGTTTCTAATTTGTAGTATTTATCGGTAACACCATGGCGATCATGAAAGCTAATCTTTGGCGTCAGTCGTCCTTCAACGCACTTTGACGTCACGCAGTTACGTGGACGAGATTTTAACGCCAGTTGTACTTCCTATGCTATCAAGTCGCCCAGGTGCCATTTATCAACAATGCAACGCTCGTCTATATACTCCGCAACCTTCCCAACAATGTCTTCAAGGATATGACGTACTCCCATGGCCTGCCAGGTCACCTGACCTCTCGCCATTAGAGCACGTCTGGGACGTGCTTGGAAGGCAACTGCAGCCGTCTCGGAATACTGGTGAATTAACTTCCCAGTTGCAAAGATTATGGCATGATCTTCCTCAGGAGGTCATAGGTGACCTCACTGATTCGATGCCATGCTGTGTTTCGACTTGTATAGCTACCAGATGAGGATTTACTACATACTGATTTGTAACCTTTTTCAAGCCATATCTTCTTGATACATCGGTCTTTTCTTCTGAAGTTGTAATCATTTACTTATCTCCTCGTACACTACATACATGTTAAGTTTCGTGATAGTAGCTCGTTTCCTTCTGGGTGCATAGATTTTTTTGCGACAGAGTGTATTGTAATCCACTAAGCTTCCAGAAATTAAAATCGGCATCAGTGTCATGTATAGTTCCGAAAAATATATGCAAGTTTTTTTTCAATGACTTTTATTTCACAAGAAGAAACATACTATTATGTGGAATTAAACAGGTAATAAAAATAGATGATTGCATAGTGGCACTTTTAATATTGTTAATTGGAGAAAACACATTCTGACACATGTCTGAGATAATTAGAAAAACGAACTCAATTTTAATAAATAATATTAGCATTTAATTTCTCTTCTTCTTATTTAAAATTAATTTTATCGTTAGTTACAATTTGCATAGAAACAACATAATAATTATCTACATACATTAAGAAAGTATTTGAACCCATAATAAAACCTAGCTACTGTAACGCATTGATCGAGGTAGCATTCGACTCAACAAAAAATCACAGCCAAATAAATTAAAATCGACGAATTTATTTCAATTCGGAGGAGAAAATTTGGAGATTGAAGATCCGTTACATAATCAATGAAAGTCCTCTAAAATGACGACTGAGTCCGTTAGGATTAGTTACCACTTGGAGTTTCGCTAATTCAATATCATCGAATAGTTCGTTGAAATTAGAGCAAGTCCCTCGATTTTCACTCCCTGCAGGGTGGATGACTGCGAGGCACTTTATAGAATCAAGATGATCCGGCCTTGATGATCTCGATGAACTGTACCCAAGCTTCCTAGCCGAAGCTAAAAATTCTCTTCGTGAGAAATAAGCCGCCGACTACGCAAGTCCGCGTATCGCCGTTTTCTTTCGACCCTGGATGGTCGGAGGAGTCTACCACAGCTTAGCCGGTCGCTAACTAACTTTTTCTCGCCCCGTCTAATTTTGGACTCTCTCGCTCCGTCCAGAGAACTCGTCTCCTATTGGCTCTGCTAATCGTGATGTCATTCTAGACTTTTCGATTTGCTGGCAGACAAGGTTTAAATTCTAGTGATTTCATGGTGGTCCGCGTCATTAATCTGGAGCACCGTGGCGAATTTCTGTTCCGCCAAGATGTCACGTTTTCCCCACCGCTTTGTGTTCCTTTCGTTCCAGCTCGCTGTCACCTGTTATACGTTAAAGGGGGGGCGTGTCGGTCAGTTGCGACATATTCCAGCCATGTGCTGCGTATATTTTAATTGTGAGAATTATTTTAATTCGTCACACTACATATATTAATTATTCTGATCTCTCGCCTGATTAAATATATTACAATTTATTTTTACTTACCACCACCCTCATTGTAGACTGATGATTATCTATCATTGTTATACTAAACTTGGTCCAAAAGCAGACCAGAAATCTCGAGATACCTCAGTATACAAAAAGACGAAAAGGGCCGAAGAGAGGACAACCTCCAGCTGTATCACAGTCGCAGCATCTTCTTCAACTGACTCAAAAATAACCGTTAAAACTTCCCAGCACCGAAATTCGCAGAGGTCAGAAAATGTTCTAGAACAATTTACACCTTTCAGATATATGATTGGTTAAAAAGATGGCTGCTGGGTCGTTGCTATGGAGGAACTGTGTCCCCCTAATGACCGAGAGGGTGGCAAGTAATTCTAGTTAACTAGTTAAGAACTAGTAAAACTAGTTAAGAACTGTTGTTTCTGATTTTTATTAGTAAAAGTTACTGTTTCATAATTGTCTCAAGAAAATCTCTCAGTATCTGATAGTTTTTAATCTGATATCTTGCGAATACAAATATCCTTTGCAAATGACCTTGTGTACTATCCGTACTGTTACAGGTCACACTTAATTGCATACGGGAGGCACATTCCCTTCTTCCAGGAAAACCGGTACGAAAAACCACAGGAATGATTTTCAGCACTTAGGCAATTTAAGATTTACAAAATAAAATAAATACACTTATAAATGTGCATGGAACCGAATTAATGTTCTTTCGAAATTGTGAAATAAGAAAATAGTATTTTTTCTTTAGAGTTAAAACAGTATATTAATCAAAATAATTACAAAATTCGAGTTCCATGTCACACATGCAAAACGATCATTTGATACTAGTTAAGAACTGTTGTTTCTGATTTTTATTAGTAAAAGTTACTGTTTCATAATTGTCTCAAGAAAATCTCTCAGTATCTGATAGTTTTTAATCTGATATCTTGCGAATACAAATATCCTTTGGAAATCTACCGGAAAACGTTTCTTTGTACTCATGTCATACATGTACAATTTTGTTTTAAATTAGAAATTTAGGTTAAATAAAATTGCTAGATTCATAAAAATAATCAGCGATTCTTGAATTTTCAAAAAAGAAATATTAGGTAAATGCATCATTCACCTTAAAATGTTTTTGAAAATTTAAAAATCACTGATTGTTATTGTAGGTGATTGTTTGCTGTCTAAAATCAATTAGTTGAAAATGCGGCATGAGCCAAAATATTCTTTTTAAAAAAGTGTCCTTTCAAAGTTCCAGATCCATTGTTCCAGAGATAATTAACAGCAGGCAATTTGCTGTTTTTTATCAAAACATATAACTCACTAATTTGAAGTATATCCTTTATAGATATTTCTCCTTCAAGTTACGTGGAATACTCATTAGAAAATATTTAAAACAGATTAAAACAATGATCTGTGTTTACAGCTCTTTATTTATGTATTTATTGATCAACGTAATAGACATAATACAATTTCATAAACATTCGAAACTGGTTATATTCTTATAGTAGAAAATATTCAAACACATGAATGCATGAATGAACGAGGCTTGGCTTTGCATTTGTAAATATTTTTGCATATGACTGAGTGCGCGATGGTTGTGTACATGAATGTACTTGATGAAGCATTCATTTAAGTGTACATTTTCCTTTATCAATGTGCAGTGAAATATTTAGCGCATCAATCTATTTGAGGAACATCGTTTCCAAGGGTCTGTGAATGTGAATGTATTTTACGCAATGACGTATATCACTGTGTAACAATAAATATGTTTGTATATATGGGAGAGTGAACAATTATTTGTGAATATAAGGGATTATTTTATATACTTGTCATACATGGAAACTTATATATGTATTTACCATAGTGTATGTGTCCATACGTGTAAACATAGACGCATATGGACATACGTGTATATGTGTATACGTATACTCACCTGGACATACGTATATATGAGTATACATAGACTCATATGGACATACGTGTAGATGTGTATACATAGACTCATATGGGCATGCGTGTATATGTGTATACGTATACTCACCTGGACATACGTGTATATGTGTAGACATAGACTCATATGGACATACATGCAGATGTGTATACAGACTCATGTGTACATGTGAATACATAGACTCATATGTGTACATGTGTAAACATAGACGCATATAGACATACGTGTATATGTGTATACGTATACTCACCTGGACATACGTATATATGAGTATACATAGACTCATATGGACATACGTGTAGATGTGTATACATAGACTCATATGGGCATGCGTGTATATGTGTATACGTATACTCACCTGGACATACGTGTATATGTGTAGACATAGACTCATATGGACATACATGCAGATGTGTATACAGACTCATGTGTACATGTGAATACATAGACTCATATGTGTACATGTGTATACATAGACTCATATGTGTACATGTGTATACATAGACTAATATGGGCATACGCGTATACATAACCTTATATAGGCATACGCGTATACATAGACTCATATTGACATAAGTGTATATGTGTATGCATGCTCATATGGACATACGTATATATGTGTATACATAGACTTATATCTGTACATGTGTATGCATAGACTCATATGTGTACATGTGTATACATAGACTCATATGTGTACATACGTGTATATGTGTATACATAGACTCATATGGACATACATGCAGATGTGTATACATAGACTCATACGTGTAGATGTGTATACATAAACTCATATGGACATTCCTGATTATATGAGTCACGAATGTGACTTATATAATCATGAATGAATTTCCATAAATGCATACCTACTTTCTATGAGTATATGCATAGACTCATAGAAAGTAGGTATGCATTTATGGAAAGCAAATGTTTCTATTCGTGTTCATATTTGTCTATTACACTTAATTTGTGTGTATAACTATACCTAATTGTATGCAAACATTTGTGAATCTACTAAATACACACCTGAAATTAAATAGATCCTTCTGAATTTTGCGTGTATTGCCAATCTAAAGACTTCTAACTTTTGTACATACACCCAACAAGTCAGCAATAAAAACATAATTTCTCTAGATCATTATCTATGACACTTGGTTAGATTCTAGCTTTTTCTAAACGATGATGAGCTTTCATAGAAAAAAATTAAAAAATTATACCTTTGTCGTCGATTTCAGAGAAAACAATAACAGTAAGTAATCATAAATTTGACAGGAGAAAAACCCAATAATCGAAATGAATGAAAACAAATAGATAAAAGCTATGGGGAGCAAAAATATTTTTTCATGGCAGAGAGTTAACGGTTCTATAAAAAGTCTGTCAAATCACTTTGAAAAGTTCATTTTTTTTGCCCATTCTCTGTCAGCTTTCGACTCGTCAAGTGATGACATATAAAAGAGGGTGTTCCCTAACTGCCATGCGTTTGTGACGTCTGTCACCTATCACATAAACCATATAATTTTGTATTAGTTCACACCATCATGAAATGTATTTGTTAAGTGAAAATTTTTTCAAGCTCAAATGTGGCTTTGGCTAAAAAAGGAAGCAATATATGTAATTGCTAAAAGATATATGTTTAATAGATATGCTTATAGATTAAGGGAAGGCAGCAGTTTTTATTAGACCGTCAAGTATAATGAAAACTTGGAATATTTCCATTTTTCAGAAAATCAGCGGTAAATATGAAGAATGTGATAAGGTTTCCAGCCAAGCTATTTTCTACGCCAGAGGTTTGGCGTGTTTCGGAGTTTGCTAGAAAGATTTCAGTTAATTCTCACCACATGGTTCTTCAAAATGCCACACTGGCGTCATATCGCCATAGGTTGACGAACGTATCATATTCTTCATATTAACCAAATGGGCTGTTAACACTATAAGATGTATGTTTTGTTGTATAGATGTATGCTCTGTTGTAAAGTATATATGCTCTGTTGTAAAGTATGTATGCTCTATTGCAATAAAGTTTGTTTGTATAGAGTTATGTTTTCATAAGAATTTAATCTGTACTTATAAAATTTATTAACTGCATGTAAATACATAGTTTTCTAAAAAAATTTGAATTTTAGTATACCAGGTTACTGAAATACGTACATAGCTAAAAAAAATTTTAATACAGTTATATTATTTGACAAATTTAATACAAATATTGAAATATTGTAGTTTTTAATTTAAAATTTATATCAAATATTATTTAAGCTACTATATTTAATCCGAAAATTTGAATTTGAATTTTCATACGTTTGTGATAAATTCCTTCATTTATTTGTGATTCATTCATTTGACTTATTTTATCCCAAATTATACCTTCATTTGTGACGCCGTAAAAAGTAAATTTTATATTTACTCTCCCTAAAAATTATTCTGTCAATAACTTTTGAAGCTAATTTTTTACAGACTTATGAGATCCATTCGAATTTCCGGCAGAAAGGCTCTAACAATAAGGGCCTGTTCACATAGGAGTCCGTTGCGTTGCGTTAAGGAAAAGATGAGACGAAAATAAACCGTTGAGACGAAATTACGTATTTCGTTGAGACGAAAATAAACCAATCATAGGCGTTAAAAATTTCATTGCTAATCGTTTGCAGGCATATCAGTTTAACGGATGCCCTATCAGTTTAATCGCGCCAGCGGAACAAAATGGATTTATTCTTAACTGAAAAGAGTGATTAAATGAAAATATCTTGTGTATGGCGTGATTGCATGTTCTTATTCTGCGATAACTGCAATTTGACGGAACTCTCTACTGTGAAAAACACTTTGTCCACCGAGGTAGGCGAGATGTTAGAGTACAAGTGGGTACAAGTTGTTTGCATCTAGTTTTAATGACAACCGCATTGATATTTAGGGAGTGCTATTGCGTAAACTAACGACAATAGTTAGTTTATGACAATAGTTTACTTCTCAGGCGTTTAACACAGACATTGTTCTTTTTAGGATAGATAATAAAAACTTCATTTTAAGAAATTTACACGTGATCTTATTCAAATACTGCTACACTTTCGAAGAATGCTTGAAATGGGTTAAATTCTCAAATACATTGCATCGAGCTTCATGGATTCAATAATTCACAAATTCTCTTAAATAATGAAATATAAAATATTTAGTACTTTTGCAACCTTTTCTTCGTTAAAACATAATATTTGTAGTTTATATATATATATATGTAATGATAGAAACATAAGCTATAGTTAATTATATTAATGAGCGTTAAACAGTAATTTTTCTAGTAAAGTCCTAGTGTGGTCTCCAATTCAGAAAGTAGACTGTCTTTCGCAGCGAGAAGTTCAGGGTCATTCACTCGCACACGCGCGTATCTTACATAACCATCAGATGTTCAAGCAAAAGGGGGCTCTAGAAGAGAGCCTACGCCTATGTGACTTATATAACGGAAGAGAAAGAAATTACGCAGTTCGGAGAAATCTTTGATCAAGTCAAGACGCGCGTCTGTCGTGTGGGCTGTGAGATGATGGAAAATGGCGATTTAACTGGATTAATTGGGTATTTGACTCATGTTAATTAATAAAGAGGTGTTTAAAAGTTAATTCAGTATTAGTTCTTCCACCGGCCTACTGTTTGATGACTGCATTTAGAGTAAGTAGAGTGTTTTAGATGGGTGTGCGGCGATGGAGCCGTGACATATATATATATATATATATATATATACATCAAAATAATGTTGGTTATCAAAATAATGGAAACACTAAGAAACATCATGAACACCTTTATTAATACGTCGCGGGATCACCTTTGTCATGGAATACCACCTGATTCGCCTTGGAATTGGATTATACAAGTCGTGAATAGTGGTTAAGACTATATTATTCCATTCTTCAAGGAAAAATCGGGAAAGTTCCTGTAGAGAAGCTGTGGTGGATTGATAACTAGCTCTATCCTCTTATACAGATCACAGTGGTTGGATGATATATAGTCGGGAGGGAGGGGGGGATTGTACAGGGCAAGATAAGATATTTGACTTCTTTTGCATGATCTTCAAACCAATACTTGATAGATTTAGCTGTATGTATAAGGGGATTATCATCCTGGATAACACCATCTCCTGCAAGAAACAATGTTTGCACCATAAGATGGACTAGTGAGCTAAAATTTTGACATAGTCCTTCCCACTCAATCTCCCTTTTAGGGTAACAATAGGACCTGAAGAAAACCCTGAGATGCCAGCCCAAACCATGATAGATCTACCTCCAAGATTGACAGTTGAGATGAGACAGCCAGAATCTTATGCTTGTGTAGGTGTTCTCCAGACATACGCTCGTGTTGTTGCGAGGAACTATGTGAACAATGATTCGCCGTACCAAATGCCATTTTTCGACATATTACTCGCCTAGGATTTGCGCTCGTGGCACCATTGTGAGCGATATTTTGTATTGGCATCTATTACAAGTGGTTTGGGAATAGCTACTCTTCCGTAAATACTTTGTTTGTGAAGTTGCCTTCTACCTCTAAAGGTTGATACCGGAACATGCAGATGCAGATTGAGCTCTTCGGTCATTTTGATTGCAGTTGTTTTCTTTCTTCATGTCGCAATCCGCTTCAATACCTCATCCGCTTCTTTCAATCAGCTCTCCCTTTCTTTCACTATTCTGTTTGGAAAAGGACGTTTTTTCGTGCAATCTGTATGCTGTCATGACTTTCGATACCATAGCTGGAAAAACACACATTAGCCTGGAGGTTGCAGTAACAGATACTCCAATTTAAACGCGCTCAAACAATTTGCCCTTTTCGCAAGGTCTACAAGGTTTGACATTTTACACCGTTCCCCCAAAAGCACGATGCCCTTAGCTTCGTTACTGCTGACAGTAGAATAATACATACACTATATTATATTAAAAAATACCGGTGGCAAGACTTGTTTTTTGAGGAATACGAAGCACATTCATAAAGAGAACTAATACTGATAGGTGTTTCCATTATTTTGATGACCACCTGCATATATGGGCTTGTGGCGGCCAGTGGTACAGAGTGCTGGTTTCCGGTGCTGAGGGTGCTGGGTTCGAATTCCGGCGTCGCGGCACAAAAAATGACTCGTTTTTGCCGTCGCTTCATAAGGGGTAATTCTGTCCGCCTATTTGATGCCCCCATAATAAAATGGGCAATAAACTGAGGCTAGTATAGGCGAATGTTCAACGACAAGTGCCTTCGCTTACAATATATATATATATATATATATTATCATGGGTGGTTTAATTGTTTGTGGTATAGCAGTAGTCACGGTGGCTAATTTCTGGTGTGAGCCCAATTGGAATAAATTAATTAACAGGGCTAGCTAGTTGAAGTGACTTGTATACCTACTATCTTGCGTTGTGTTATAAATATAACATGAGCATTCAGATTGAAATTAATAGAGGGATTTATTAGAGCAAAACATATATATATATATATACCGGGTGGTCATAAAGAAACTTTGCCGACATATGGACATCTAGCGGCTGTTCCATTCAACCGATCGAGATGAGATTTCAAATATAGTTATTCAGACGTATCAGCTCGGGATTCTGTGAACGCAACCAAGTGGCGCTTACGGTTATAGGTACAGAAACTCGAAATTTTCAAATGGCAACGCCCTTTTTCCGTCGCAAAATGCTCAGCGCATGCGAAAACCCTAAAAAGCGTTGGAACGGTACGTGTACCACAAAAAACGGACGCGTTATGAACGCACAAAAAACAGCTCTGTGAATGGCTAACAAAAACACGATCAGAGAGCTTTTTATCAGTTTTCTAAGCTGAATATCTGGCGAACGGCATTCTGTAATTGGTTTCTAGCCTCTGTCATATGCAAATTTCCTTCGTGCGCCCCGATCGAGTCTAAATTTTGTTCTTCATCTAATTTCGCTGCCCGATCTGCGTCTCAATTTCGGTGTCCGCTCGGCGTCATAAGAAACGTCTGCTATTAGCTCGGCGTCTCTATAAAATCTGTTGCTAGCTCTTTGTGTCACAAAAATCTGCTTGTTCTATCTTTTTCTGCTTCTCTAATATCTTGCATCCTTACTCATTGGCTCCTCCTTTGTCCTCACTCTTATTGGTCATATATCTTCCTGTTTTATTTTATTGGTTCTTATTCATCGTTCTCAAACCTTCCATCCCCTCCTTCTCTGAGGGCATGGCTCCTATCTTCATTACTACTCTTTTTCCCACGGCCCCCATATTTTTTTTGGACTTGCATGTGTTTCTCGTTCATCCCATCATTGCTAAATCCTTCATCCATTCATCGCTTCCTTCTTTATTCATCTCTGAGCTTAATCATCGTTTCCTCACATCTGCTTCCCTTTTCTTCCGCCGTGCAGGTTTACTTAATCGCTGCTTCTAGCTAACTATGTTATTTTTACTTGGCTATTTCTCCCTGAGGCCCTTCGTGTTTTCATCAACTTCGCCCCTTTTGCGGTTTCTCATATACCTTCTATTTAACCTTCCATACCTTCTTTACGATCTTTCTTCGTTACTAAGGCCCTTTTATTTTATTCTTTAACTTTATTCAATGTCGCTCCCATAAAGACCGCGATATATATATATATATATGTTTAAAAAAGTATAACTCGAAATCAAACTAATGAACAATGGCAATCTTACTATGGCGCTACGCTGCTCAACCGTAAGCTGCTATATATTAAATAAAAACATTATTAAACCTGACAACACCTGCACAATTCATCAACCTGAAAGATGAAGAATATAAATGACCGGGGGGAGTTGTGACCCCCAACACTCCGGTTAAACATGTTTGTACCTAGGTAACACTCCCGGAAGCCATTCTTCATCTGCAACCTGACGTAAAGTTAAAACAAAGCAAGGAGCGATGAAATAAAAAAATAAAGGAACTGGAACAACGTACATTAAAAACCTGGGTTAAATTATTTCAAAACTATTTGTCAATTCACTAAAACATTGCAGCCACCCCATATATTAACTACACCTATAAACAATGCATAATATAATAATTTTTTAAAAATATTTAGACTTATGACTAAATTATAACTGTATCCAAATAAAACCACTTCAAATAAGCACCTCCTAAGTATCGAAATATCCACACACAATACTCTAAACATTATCAAATATAATGATAGTTCTAAATGTATATAACTAATTATAACGATTACTACTATAATTATAACTAAAATAGCAAAGACACATACCTAGTGCAACTCTACATTATAGACAGTAAAAGACTAACAGGTGCGAAACGCAAATTGCCAACTAATCATTTTATTACTTCAATTACTGAAATATCGATTAAGACATTCTTTCCTATCGATCGAATGGAATTCACACATGGTTTTTAATAAAAATCCCAAAGGAAAACCCATTTCTAAAGCAATGTTTGCAAATGATTTTATACCTGATTGTATTTCCAATTTGTTACAGTTTAGACGTTTAATACGTAGCATGTAGTTAATGATTAGGTTGCGCTTTACATTTCTATGTAAACAAGTATTCCAAGGCATTACGCGTTGTGTAGTAAATGGATAATAGTCCCTTTTATCATGCATTTTGTATTTCACTAGACTACTCTCTTCATCAACACATAAGCTTAAATCCAGAAATACAACTCGATCATCCGGTGTTTTATCAGATTCTAACATGCTAAGATTTTTTGGATAAAACCCCAGATCTATGACCTGCTCTTTGTACTTAGTGCAAATTAAAACATCATCCACATATCTGAAATATATTAGCTCACTCAATAAGGCGGTCCCCATTTCATAATGGTGGAGGTAAATGTCTGCCAATATTGAGGAACAACCTCCCCCCATTGGGATACCATGTATTTGGCGGAAGAAATGTGTGCCGTCATATAAATATGTCTCTTTAAGTACCAACTGCACTAGAGTCTCATAACGATGATATGTTATGTACATTTTTAGGTCATATTTTTCATAAAGATTTTTAGTAATTTCAAATAAATCGTTTATATTAATAGTGTTGAATAAATCTGCGAAGGAGAGTCATTAAAGAAAGTAATATTATTCCATACAATTGGATAAAAAACTTAATTTATGGTACCAGAAAGAAATGGCTACTGAAACTTTGGCTATATTGCCGTAATAAGGAATTTACGTCGTTATTTGAAAGGGATTCAATTATTCCTCTTACTTTCTTAGATTTGATAAAATCAAGATGTCACTTTTATAATATTGAATTAACTGACAAAGAAACATCTAACGTTGATAAATTAAACTATTGTAATATTACGTATTCAAATAAAGTATTTGACGATATTCCATTTAATAAAATTTTTAATGATAAGGACTTTAATTTTCCAATATACGGTATAAAAATTAGTGTGAGTTTTAAGTACAATTTACCTGTTGGACGAAATGTTTTTAACTATAATGAAGTTTCTAAGAATTTGTCGTCGGTAGATTATAAACGGTGCATCTGTTCGGAAAATGATAGGTATTACGATATACATCACAAACATAACATAACAGGAGATCTTGATATCGTTAAGAATATAGCTTTAAAAAATTTACTACTCTGCGGTACTAAATATCGTATTGAAAAGTACTATTTTGTATTGGAAAGCGTTAAAAAGGAACTTGATGAATTTATATATAGAATGGCTGTTAAATATAGCTGTCCATTAACTGCTTTTGATGAATGGCGTTTCAAAGTTAATAACGCAATATCTCATTGTTATAAGCCAGAATTACAAAATGCACAAAATTGCGGACTGTTAGGTAAATTAAAAACTGTAATAAGTGAATTAAAAGACCAGTTTGTAATCACATACGTGGATAAAGTTTCGTCAAGTTATGCTTTCGTATGTAAAAAATATTATTGTGAATATCTAGAAAATATATACAAAGACCAATCAATTTATAAAAAGGATCTTTCATCATTGAATGAGAAAAATAATCGTATAAGGGCGTTATATCGTAAAATTGGATTTAAAATCACGAACATTAAATACCCTTATTTAGTCTTAGTACCTAAATTCCATAAAAATCCGATAAAGTTTAGACCAATAACTGT
Organism: Dolomedes plantarius; assembly: GCA_907164885.2. Taxonomy (NCBI): domain Eukaryota; kingdom Metazoa; phylum Arthropoda; class Arachnida; order Araneae; family Dolomedidae; genus Dolomedes; species Dolomedes plantarius. Next base: position 30,592,135 of record OU015497.1, read on the forward strand.
GGGCTATAAATCGTATTTAACATATGCAAATGATCGCTTATTGGCTATTCTTAAAGTCGTATATAAGGAACTAATTAAGGAGGGAGGTTATATGATCGGGAATAGTTTTGAGGTAATTGACAAGTTAAATAATGAAAGTGGTATTAATTATATAAAGAGTTTTGACTTCGCAGATTTATTCAACACTATTAATATAAACGATTTATTTGAAATTACTAAAAATCTTTATGAAAAATATGACCTAAAAATGTACATAACATATTATCGTTATGAGACTCTAGTGCAGTTGGTACTTAAAGAGACATATTTATATGACGGCACACATTTCTTCCGCCAAATACATGGTATCCCAATGGGGGGAGGTTGTTCCTCAATATTGGCAGACATTTACCTCCACCATTATGAAATGGGGACCGCCTTATTGAGTGAGCTAATATATTTCAGATATGTGGATGATGTTTTAATTTGCACTAAGTACAAAGAGCAGGTCATAGATCTGGGGTTTTATCCAAAAAATCTTAGCATGTTAGAATCTGATAAAACACCGGATGATCGAGTTGTATTTCTGGATTTAAGCTTATGTGTTGATGAAGAGAGTAGTCTAGTGAAATACCAAATGCATGATAAAAGGGACTATTATCCATTTACTACACAACGCGTAATGCCTTGGAATACTTGTTTACATAGAAATGTAAAGCGCAACCTAATCATTAACTACATGCTACGTATTAAACGTCTAAACTGTAACAAATTGGAAATACAATCAGGTATAAAATCATTTGCAAACATTGCTTTAGAAATGGGTTTTCCTTTGGGATTTTTATTAAAAACCATGTGTGAATTCCATTCGATCGATAGGAAAGAATGTCTTAATCGATATTTCAGTAATTGAAGTAATAAAATGATTAGTTGGCAATTTGCGTTTCGCACCTGTTAGTCTTTTACTGTCTATAATGTAGAGTTGCACTAGGTATGTGTCTTTGCTATTTTAGTTATAATTATAGTAGTAATCGTTATAATTAGTTATATACATTTAGAACTATCATTATATTTGATAATGTTTAGAGTATTGTGTGTGGATATTTCGATACTTAGGAGGTGCTTATTTGAAGTGGTTTTATTTGGATACAGTTATAATTTAGTCATAAGTCTAAATATTTTTAAAAAATTATTATATTATGCATTGTTTATAGATGTAGTTAATATATGGGGTGGCTGCAATGTTTTAGTGAATTGACAAATAGTTTTGAAATAATTTAACCCAGGTTTTTAATGTACGTTGTTCCAGTTCCTTTATTTTTTTATTTCATCGCTCCTTGCTTTGTTTTAACTTTACGTCAGGTTGCAGATGAAGAATGGCTTCCGGGAGTGTTACCTAGGTACAAACATGTTTAACCGCAGTGTTGGGGGTCACAACTCCCCCCGGTCATTTATAATCTTCATCTTTCAGGTTGATGAATTGTGCAGGTGTTGTCAGGTTTAATAATGTTTTTATTTAATATATATATATATATATATATATATATATATATATATATATATATATATATATATATATATATATATATATATATATATATATATATATATATATATATATATATATATATATATATATATATATATATATATGTATATATATGTATATATATGTGTAGCGTATGAAATACGATACACACTATACGTGAACTCTATTGCCACTTTCACAGTATCAGAGAATGTGTATGAGTCAGTCTACAATGAGGGAACTGTAATTTTCAATTCAAAATACACATTGTTTAAGAGATGCATCGTTTTACTATTTAGGGTATTAGTTACTATAAATTAAACAAGAATTTGAAATCAGAGAGCTTAGAGCTTTTTCACAGCAACTTTTCAACGATTCCCATTTGCACTAATCGAACAATTTAAAATAAATATTTTTCTTCTTGTAAATCCGTGTATAATTTTATTGCAAGTAATTATCAATAAAACTCTCGTTAAACTCTTTAAAAATGTTTCTTTTTGTCAAGATTTGAACGCTTGGCAGTCGGACCCCAGGGCTTCAGCATTAAACTAAAACCTTTATAACTGACTTTCAAAGCTTATCGTACACAGAGAAAGAGTTATTAACACGCATGCTTGGATCTAATACAGAATAAATTTTGTCATCAATCAGATAACCCTACAGTAATAGAAGTCAAACAGAGATGAAAGGAAAGGGGCTAAAAATGTAGGGGGGAGGCGCACAGCATCATTAATCACGTAAAAGAGATGACACATAATCAAGAATGAAATGATCAATCATATTCCGTTCAGCTATGAGTTATTCTAATGCAATCATCATACCGCGTGTTACATTTATTAGGCACTGGAGCGAAAAAAATTGTGGTTTCGCAGAGAAATATCCTTTTGCCCCCCCCCCCCTTTTTTAACTACAAATTTCCCAAGCGCCAAACAAATAAGAAGCTTCATAAAATAACTAGCGGTGTATGATGGCTTTTATATTTCGAGAAATTTCCAAAAACTTAAGTCTTCTTTAAATGACTCCATTTTGGCGTTTCTTTCTGGCGGCGATTTTATAACGAATATTCGTTTGCTTAGAAGAGCAAGTGTTAGTAGCGCAAAGTCATTAATCAAAAGGAGGGATAGCTTTAAATGCCAAACGGAGTCTCATTTCATGCAATGTAGAAGTTACGCATTGCGTTTGGAGATTCTTACATTAGCGGTAAATGTTGGGGAAAATATCTCTTAACCTCATATATCTACTAATACTAATTCTTTAAGTACATCTATGAACATGAACCAGATTTTGTCTAATTAGGTATCCACTTCTCATATGAAAGCGTATTTAGATCTGCATAAGCATGATTTTTAAGAGATGAATATATACTGAAAACGATGTGCTCTTATATCTTTATTACCGGTATATATTACCAATATAATGCTGCAGATTTTCGATTTTCGCTTCTGTATACAAATACTAGGCACTCTTTGGATGAACTGCACAATTTCAGATATAACTCGACATCTATGTATTTAAGTTGCTAAGTCGACTTTTTGGGGCAGTCTGTGACAGAAAAGTACTGCATCAATTTACTTCATTTTGGTCCTAAACGAAAGATTGTAATCTGTAGATTTGTCAAATTTGGTTTTTGCAACCTCAATTTCTATTAATTAGCGATAATTTACAATTAAAAATTGATTTCTGCGCATGCTCGGTGGCATGTTTAAATCTGTCTTTAGAAACTCGCTGTTTCAGCTGCGCATGCTCAGTGACATGTTTTAATGATAAACATATTTATTCCAAAGAGACTCTAAATCTCTCTCTCTCTCTCTCTCTCTGCCATTTTTTTATGATAATTATGTTTGTGAAATATACGATTAAACCTGATGAAAATTGTCTATTTTGCGCTGTTTAATTAGCGATAATTTAAAATTATAAAAATTGCTTTCTGCGCATGGTCAGTGACATTTTAAAATCTTGCTTTAGATACTCACTAAGAACGAGGTCGCTTAAACACATATGCGCAGAATTTGTTTCTTCGCATTATTATGATTTTCAACATTTGGCAATGACGTGTTGAGTACAATTTGTGTATTAGTAGATTTATTTACTATCTAGCCGTCATGTTTTGACGGGTACCAACTAGTGTATTTCAAAATTGCAAGGGAATAAGATGTGGGTTAATCAAAAGTATTTGCTCTCTTTTAACGTTGGATTACGTTCCTTAATAACGGTCCTCCGGAAAGAAAAAATTCAGAGTCTGTCGCAAGTTATAATTTTGGCAACCTGCCAAAGTTATAATTTTGGCAGCGCGCCAAATCCAGTAGCAGTGAACAGTTAAACAGAAAAGTACCAAAATGCGTCAAAAAAAAGAGGTAAGCAACGATAAGTAATCCTACGTTAATAACCCGCGTTAGTTTCGTTAAAAAAGACTACCTGAAATATTTTTTTGTAGAAATATAAATGTTCTGTTCTACAGATTTCAATATCTTTTATTGATCTTTAAAATCACAATAATTCTTTTCCAGTAAAATATGTAAAAGGGATTACATGTAAAAGTAAGTTTTTAAAGACTGCATCTGTTATCTTTGATTTTAACGTCTCCGGTTTACTTTTTAAATTTTGAATCAAAATTATATTTTTTTGTAAAACACATTGTAGATTTCTCATGTCAGGTAAGTTAGTAACCTATTTGTGCAAAAAAAAAAGTCATTCATTGTATTAACTGTTTATCTAATACTACCGCGATATAACTCCGCGAGTCTATAGTTTCAATTTAACACTAAACTTCTCTCCATAATGTACTAGTCAGTCACTTATATCTTTTTTTCCTAATGCCGAGGCACTTGTAGTGAGACATTCGCCGTTTTACCATGTTTTTATTAACTTGCTTTCTTGTTTGTGTGTGTGTTTGTCCAGTACAAATCTTGAAATCGATTTTTAACTAACTTCCCGACTAGCTAGACATTTGAAACTTTTAGAATAGCTCAGATAATGATGACAATGCATTTTTTTAATACATTTATCCATCTTTAATCAGATTTTTACCATGTTTTTATTATTTTCAGTTAATTTTGTTTTGTAGACTGGTGCAGCCATCTATCGACCGGGACGGGAACGAAAAGTTAAGCGCAAGTTAACTTCCAATTAACTTCATTTTCCTTCAAGTTGATGGGAAAATTCATCAAAAAAAATTTTAAAAAGTATTTAGAATTGTCAAGTTTATATGATTCAACAGAACATTTAAAAACATGGTATATAAAAAGCTCTTTTTATCTTGTAATTATTGTTATTCACCGCGAAGTCTTGCTGGCTACTTAATTATAGAAGCACCATTTGGGTGAGCTAGGATTGCTCCGTATAATGGGACAACATCGTAACGACCAAGCCTTATTCGGGATTTGAACCCTATCCCACTACGTGCAAGATGCCTACGCTTAACCACTACACCAAGTGTGCGGTAGTCACTTATACATTAATGGATTGACATCGTTTATTGTAAAAGAATATAAAAGTAAACTGTTTTACTTCAAAAGTAATGAGTACGGAAATATTTTGTCGGTTAGTTTTATTTTTGACTAATGTCCAAAAGTATATTTTTATTTTAACAGGAAAAATCCCTAAGATTATACTAATCAATTATGCTGTTTACACAGTAACTTATTCACCTATACATAAACCACCTTTTACTATCAAAGTATTTGAAAACGAAGTATTTTATTTTCGAAACAATGTTTCTCATGTAGATGAGGGTTTAAGAGTTTTTTTATTGATTATTTAAACTTAATGCTTGGCTTAAATGCACATACCTATTTTAACAGATAAAACCCCCTAAAAACAGTAGGGTAGATGTCCCAAATATCGCCTACTCTAACTTTTTTTCGACATTTCATCCCCTTTTTAGTTTCTGATTAGGCTGGAAACTCAAAGAACATCCCTAAGAACTATTTCCTTTGGTATCCTGAGATCAACCAGCCCCAAAACCAGTGCCAGTTTAAGCTACGTAGCTAAATTGGAAAAATTGAAATTTCCAGTGAACTCCAGAGCGGTTCCTAATATCGCCTACCTATGTTCCTCTTACCGCCTACCGGGCTAAATTAGGAGCACCTGTTAAAAGGCGTTGCCAGCAAAGTCTCTGTTTAATGCACTTTCAAATGGTATAAGCAAAATTTGAATTTAGATGCACCTACCTGGTCATTCACTGGATTCTGATTCTTTGGAGCCAAAGTTTTCGAAGACAACAGCCAAAACAACTTCAGGCGCCATATAGTTTCTGTTGTCAGTGATAAGAGCGCCGCTGTTAGTACAAACCCAGAACTAAGAAGTTACTGCATTTTCTCATACATACCGCGAATCATAGTTTTGAAACACGAGTAGGCGATATTAAGCACAGGGGCGATATTTGGGATACCCATCCTAATTATAAGTTATGCTAATTACTCGGCATTTTTTTCCATTTAAAAGTTAGTTTCATTCACTGATAATGTATCCGGAAAAGAAATTTTTTGACTTCGAAACAATGTTTCACATAACAGTTCGGTGGTTCCATATCGACAGAAGTGATATAAAAACATTTAACTTACCGGTCGTATCATATTTCTCTTCGTTACCGTACACTGAAAAAGAAAAAAAACGTTGTCAAGATTGTAAAGTTTTAATTTCGGATTTTGATACTTCCGTACGTTTTTAAGGTACATCACTAAAAAGGATTTTATAAATACTTGGAAATGTTACTTCTCTACGGAATAAATTATCTATACACAATTCTTGCATCAAAAGAATTATTAGTATACTAAATACTGATTCATAAAATTTTCTATAAGAAAGTTGTACTTTTTTCCTCGGTCTTCGATTTCCAATAATGTCTTATTTCCCGAAACATATATCTTAATTTATCTGTTCTCTTTCTATGTATCAAGTTGTGATGATTGAATTATAAACTAAATGGGATTTCTGATTGTTGGCAAATGTTAGTTGTCAAAGGTAAAGTTGTAATATTGTAAAGTTGCAGCGTAGTAAGGATCTAACGTTATTGTTCCGTCCACTTATATCACAACACAATTATTTATATTATTCTCCATTAATGTATACAGGCATCCCATGCCTGTATATTAATTTTAAAATATTTTGCCACATTTTTAAATAAATTTACAGCTTAGTTCATAAATTCTCCATATCAGCTCTTATAGTTTTGAATCTCAGATACGATTTTTTTCTTGGAAAAGCATGATAATTTATGAAATATATCACGCAAATGGCAACAAGTTAACTGATTCTTTATTTACAACTCGAATCCAAAAGATCAAGTGGTCAGATATTGGAGCTATAAAAAAATAAGAGATTTGAGAGTACAATTCCGGATTTTTGGAGATAATTGTCACTATGGTTCCTACTTGGAACTCAAACCACAATGCATCTTAACTGTAATTGTATTCTCTCATCTGAGAAAGCAGTTTCCTTTTATTACTTCCTACTTATGAAACTCATTCTTCCTCTTAAACTGGCTTGTATTTTCACGCTGGTTTGACCATGCACGTATATTGTCTGCAAAAACCGATAGCTTGGTTAATCAAACTTGATCTCCACCGCTTCGAGGCTAGATAGTATAAATTCACACTCTTGCTTTGGCCTATCCCTTTTCCTCCTATGCTTCTCGTTCTGAGTTTACACCATTGTTAACCTTTAGAGTCGTGATCCGACAAATCATTATCTTGTAGAAGTAATCATAACTTTAGCACCAACTCTTATTTACATCTGGTTTATTGACACATAAAAATCTTGGTTAAATAAATCATTTACAAAGGTTCGTTCCTACGAACGTTAATACACTCATGAGAGCAGGGCTCATTATTCAAAGTCCAACCGAGATCCCCGTCTCTCCGTACGCGAGTTGACCCTTCAACAGTCCAAGTCTATTCTCCCCCTCCATTCGCAACACCGTCGTCATTTATGCATTCTTCTCAGCGCTTTTCGAACCATCTCGAACCATCTCGTATACCCGACCTTTTTCGGTTCCGCCCTCTGCAGACCACCTATGATGAATTTCTTTCCTGCCGACTTTTCCAAGGGAAAAGCGCGCCGCTAATGGGTTTCACAAATCATTCTAAATGATTCGCGTACCTATTTTCGCACCACTCCAAAGGTGTATATCGTTCGACACCTGTTTGCGTTTCTTTTGGGCTCATTTAAGACGCTATTACTCACGTTCATCAATTCCACTTAAGAATGGGAGACGAGAGTCTGACAACCATCCTTCCCAGTTTGAATGGATTTTTCTTCTCCTTTTTCATCTTTCGGGGAGAAAAAAAAAGACAAGGTTTCAGAAAGAACTGGAGCCGGGAGTTGGCATTAGGAAAATAAACCTGACGAAAATGTGATTAGAACAGGCCTGCACAACTCGAAACGTGATGAGGACTATATTACTTTATGGAATGCTGCAATGGGCAGTAAGAAAATAGGACAGATGGGAAAACGAAAAATACTTTATCTAACAAAAAATAAATTACTAACTATTTTAGAAATTAAACAAATATTAATAATCATTGCTTATGTATCCCTTTCGTAATACGCAGGTGGTCCAAAATTAGTGAGCGCATTTCACGTTTGAAAAAAAAAGAACAAAATGAGGTGCGTACATGTATATTGTTTTCTCGGAAAGACAATTTAAAACAGTTTAACACAACAAAATTTTAAACACTAAATTACTTCCATATAAGCTGGTAGATGGAGCGACAACATTTCGCACGAAAAAATTACCAATTGCGTAAATCTGCAAATGGCTACCGTACAGGAAAAAGCAATGAGCGTTATGTGATTCCATGAAAACAAATCCGTTGTAACTTATTTTCTTCATAAACATGAAATGAGCTCAATAACTTTGGACCACCCCAGAAAGTTCCAAAATTGAAAAAAAAAGGAACAGAATGAGTTATAACGAATTTGCTTTCATGGAACCAAAACGAACATGCTTTTTCCTGTGCGTTAACCATTTGCAGACTCGCACAATTAGTAAATTTTTCTTGCGGAATGTTGTCGCGCCATCTACCGGCTTATATGGAAGTTATTTAATGTTTAAAATTTTGTTGTGTAAAACTGTTTTGAATTCTCTTTCCAATAAAACAATAAACATGTACGTACCTGATTTTGTTCTTTTTTTTCAAACATGAAATGCGATCAGTAATTTTTGACAACCCTGTATTATAAACCTTTAAAATAATACAGTTGGACCTCTATTTAACGAAGTCGTTAAATCCCGAAAAAAAGTTCGTTATATAGAAAATTCGTTAAATCCCGAAAAAAAGTTCGTTATATAGAAAATTCGTTAAATAGAGATTCACCTTTTAAAATACTTTAAACTACACAATACAGATTTTAAATTCATAAACACTAAATATTATTAATAAAAAATTAATCACACCTTTATTTTGTCAATTATTTGTGCTTATTTCTATAATTCGTGTAATAGACACAAATTTCCATAATTTGTGTCTATTTCTTTTATATACCTTACCCATCAAACAGAAATCTGCAAGGAAAACAAGAATAAAACAAATCATTGTCCGGAAATACACTGTATTTTCGATTTAAAAAATATATTAAAATTAATAAATTTTAATGACGTTATCGCATTTATCATAAGTAATTTTAAGCATACATTACCTCATGTGTCCTTAAATTTAATTACTGACAAAGTCTCTTAATTTTGTCATTTGTTTGAAAAAAATGTTTATTTGTTTGAAAAAATATTTGTTATTTGTTTGAAAAAGTTATTTATTTGAAAAAATGTTTTCTCTCCTAATACGTCTCGCATCTTTGCAATGTACTAAAAATCCCTTCAGGCGTATTTTCTTCAAACTGTAATTCGCATCGGAATGTGTTAAAAGAAAGTTAATTTGTTAAATGTCTTAAAAGAAAGAATAAGTTTGAAATGTTCAGAAATATTTTGAGAAATATGGAAGAAAAAAAAATATTGGATCACAAATAAAGTTCGTTAAATAGAGAATGCACTTCGCTATTTAGAGGTTATTTTACGAATAAATTCGAAAAATGTTCTTGGTTCCAAGGAAAAGTTCGCAAAATAGAGAAATTCGCTAAATAGAGGTTCGTTAAATAGACGTCCGACTGTATATCGTATTTTTTGGATTTACAATATTAGGCACCTTCACAAAAGGCTGAGTGCAGGCGTTCTCTAGAAGACGATGAGGATTAAAAGTAGTTCCTTAAGATAGGGATGCGACATCGATGTCGATGTTTTCAAAACATCGATGTTTTAAACATCGATTTATTGAAGCCGATGTTTTTTTAACATCGATGTTTTGTGCTCGATGTTTTACGTTGTCTCGATGCTTTTTTTTAATGAAAAAGTACCGTAATAAAAAAAATTTACCACGTAGCATAATTTTCACACTCAGTAAATGTAAGTCTGAATTCTGAAAAGGACGAATACAAAAGGGGGAATGATTCCTTAGCAAACAGACAAATGACAATTAACAACCAATGAACCAATCAGAGCGCTTGGAATGTTCCTGACACTCCAGAACCTTCCAAGGGGTTTTATTTTACAAATAGTATATACACGAGTGCATCCATTTAAGTTTTTGTTTCGTTCTGGTTTTATATAAGTTGATGTTAATATTATTAGTAAGATGCCTCCCAAAAGTACCGTTTGGAAATATTTTTACAAAACCTCTGACAAATTGGCGAAATGCAATATTTGCCTTAAGTCCCTTAAAACTTCTGGCAATACCACGAATTTATGTGGACATTTGAAGGCAAAACATGGCGGTATTTACAACGAGAATTTCGAGTTATCAATGTAGCCCAAAGCAACCAAGTTTTTGTCATTTATGTCTGCCCAATCATAGAGTAAAATTAAATCATCCCTCCCCCCCACGACTAACGGAAATAACATTAATGTTAGAGATTACTAGACCAGTTTTAAAAAATGGATGTTCTAAAACATCGATGTTTTATTAGCATCGATGTTTTAATATTTAATATCGATGATTCAGAACATCGATGTTTTGTTATCGATGTCGCATCACTACCTTAAGACAGCATTATGTGAACACGAAAGCTAGAGGTTTCTGCCAAAGTTGATAAAAAATAGGATATGAAATTATAAAATATTCTATCCATTAAATAAGAAGTCTGCATGTGTAGGTATTCATTTTTAACCCTGACGTTTTGAAAAGAACGGATAATGAAACAAGGAATTAAATTAAGATTCTGAAGGCATTCATTCTGAGCAAACAATGTCGGACTTTTAATTCAGAATAAAGATTTCGGGAGGAAATCGCAGTTGAAATAGAAAAAGATGCTTTTTATTAAGATAAAGTCTGCTGGAGAGAGTTGAAAGAGGTGAAAGAAATATCTTATAATTAAAGGAAGATTTAAATAGAAAGCTTGAAAGCGAGGGTAAAAAAAACAGCTCTAAGTAGGCTTCCGATGTAAAGCATTGGGGAGCAGAAAATGATGAATTTTCATATCTTTTAAAAAGAATTATTTGTGAAAGACATAAAATTTCAACATTCTGGAGACTGCTTTATTCAACATTTATCTTTTTCTATTATAGGAGGAAAAAGATTTTTAATCTGAAAGAAATATAATTTATTTATTTCAATTATTTCCACTTTTAGACTGGCACCATACAATTTACTCAATATAGTTAAAAGACTTATAATAAATCGGCAAAAGAAACTCACTCACAAAAAATACAATTTCAGCAGTTTAAAAAGCTGCATTTGTGCATATAAGCAAATATATTATCTTGCAAAACTAGAATACAAATATCTATATATATATAAAACAGTTCCGTAACTGACTGACTGACAGACTGACTGACTGACTGACAGATAACGCACAGACCAATCCGCTGGACCTAAAGGGCTGAAATTTTGCATGCCGATTCTTCTTTTAATGTAGGGGTGCACTGAGAAAGATTTTTGGAAAATTCTTCTTAGATTCTTTTTAATTAAATTTTTAAGCTTTTTTGTAACATTCTTTAAAGTTAGCATTTAAATTAATAATCTGACGGTTATAAAATTTATATCACGTGAAAAATCGTAAAAATTCCTTTAAAATGAAACCTTTTCCGAATCTTTACCTCCATTTTCTGATTTTTGGTGAATTTTTAAAATTAATTTTTAGAACTTAATTTATTAAATGCTGATCACATGGTTTTTTTTTCTTTTTGTGATACTTCAAATTAATTTGTCGTCACGTGCATAACAACGAAATAAATTGACAGAAAATATTAAAATACGGTAGAAGATAAAATTTAACCACTTTACTAATTGAGATGGAAGTTTTAAGAATTTAATTCAAATTAGTATGTTTTATGGATATTAAATATAAAAATTAATTGCATAAATTGACCGTTGTATTTAATTTGAATATTTTCTTCTACATTATTTTGTCTCTCTCTATATATTTTTTGCATTAATTGCATAAATTGACCATTGAATTTAATTTCAATGTACTCTGTAGCAAAGCACGGGTATTCAGCTAGTCATGCTATACATGTGGTATCACCTAGTCTTTCACACAAACACTAGAAATTTGCATCATAATTTATATATTGCATGAACATTGGCCGTTACAAAATAAAGCCCCTTTTAACGTAATATTCAGGCTTTTATATTATTTTCATGACAATGTACACGCATACAAATACTCTCTCATTTTCAAAGATATGATTACCTCGGATACATTTTGAAGGATTATAGGAAAGATCTGCAACTCAAGTTAAATACAGAGGAACACAAATAGTTTTATATATGATCTTCAACGTGTGATTGTACTTTCTCGAAAGACACTCGCCTTATATTTATGTAATAATATGAATATTTGTTTCCTTGTTAACGTGAACATACTATTATTACAAGCCTCACATTCCCGCTGTTTTGATATAATTTATACAGTCAGGGAAGACTTTTTGTCTTCATTTGAAATTTTCATGCCCATTCTGTCACGATACAACCTGTTAAGACAATTGTCAGGAGATCGTTATTAATATTTTAAAACCTAGATAATAATTTCAGATATGTAATCTAAATATATAAAACAGTTTCGTGACTGACTGACACATAATGTACAGACCAAACCGCTGGAGATAAAGCGCTGAAATTTTGTGTGGCGATTCTTCTTATAATGTAGGGGTGCACTGAGAAAGATTATCGAAAAATTCTTCTTAGATTTTTTAGATTAAATTTTTAAGCTGTTTTTTGTAATATTTTTTTTGTAAATTTGCATTTAAAATAATAATTTGAGAGTTATAAAATTTATATTACGAGAAAGATCATAAAAACTCCTTTAAAATGAAATCTTATTCGAATCTTTACCTTCATTTTCTAATTTTTGGTGAATTTTTAAAGTTTAATTTTTAGAATTTAATTTATTAAATGCTGATCACGAGATTTCTTTTCTTTTTGTGATACTTTAAATTAATTTTGCTTTACGTGCATAACAATGAAATAAATTGACAAAAAAACATATTAAAGTACAGAAAAGATAATATTTAACAACTAGACTAATTAAGATGGAAGCTTTCGAGAATTTTATTCAAATTAGTATGTTTTATGGATATTACATTAAACCTATATATAAAACAGTTCCGTGACTGACTGGAAGATCTCGGACAGACCAAACCGCTGGAACTAAAGGGATGAAATTTTGATAGTCGATATACACTATCTGTAATTCATATGATGCCATTAACTATCCAGTAGAGTTTTTAAATTCCCTTAAACCACCGGGTTTTCCCTACCATAAGCTTGTGACAGTGAAAGTAAATATGGTTGATTGTTATTTAAATAAATATAATGAATTTAATTTTGAATTTGTTAATTAATCAAGATGTGGTTAGTACATTGCATTCATTGTGACTCCAAATGATGGAAAACAACTCTGGTTTGCAAACTAACAAATTAATTTTTTGAATATTAAACACATATATGTATACACTCATAATCAAAATAATCATCACACTTTAAGTAGATTTTGCACCTTCAATTAATCACTAATTATTCTTCCAATGTATATACTTAACACACTTAATTAATAATTGTCATCATTCTACTACATGGCGCGCACTATCGTCCTATATATACTTGATAAATATTTAGCGTTACTTCAATATCTATCAATATCCGAGTTATCATTAATTACTTAGGACAAATTAGCATGGCTTACGACAAATTAGGAAACAACAGACATTACCTCCCATTTTATGATTCGTCGGGCACTAATCGTTCATGTGGCAGTAGTATCTTGGTCTTTGACATCTCAAGGGTGGGATCGCAGGGCTTAAGTTGATTGCTGGGGCCTCGTCTCGGATTGACACTCATTCATCTGGCAGTCGTATCGTGTTCTTTGACATCTCACGGGTGGGACCACACGGCTTAAGTTGATTGCTGGGGCCTCGTCTCGGATTGACACTCATTCATCTGGCAGTCGTATCGTGTTCTTTGACATCTCACGGGTGGGACCACAGGGCTTAAGTTGATTGTTGGGGCCTCGTCTCGGATTGACACTCATTCATCTGGCAGTCGTATCGTGTTCTTTGACATCTCACGGGTGGGACCACAGGGCTTAAGTTGATTGTTGGGGCCTCGTCTCGGATTGACACTCATTCATCTGGCAGTCGTATCGTGTTCTTTGACATCTCACGGGTGGGACCACAGGGCTTAAGTTGATTGTTGGGGCCTCGTCTCGGATTGACACTCATTCATCTGGCAGTCGTATCGTGTTCTTTGACATCTCACGGGTGGGACCACAGGGCTTAAGTTGATTGTTGGGGCCTCGTCTCGGATTGGCACTCATTCATCTGGCAGTCGTATCGTGTTCTTTGACATCTCACGGGTGGGACCACAGGGCTTAAGTTGATTGCTGGGGCCTCGTCTCGGATTGACGCTCATTCATCTGGCAGAAGTATCGTGTTCAATACTTTCTATATAGGCTAATCAGTTTCAACGGTCGTCCTTCGCTACGACGAACTCTCTGACTAACTTCGCTTATATTCGTTTCATGTCGTAACACCAGCCTCATTCCATGTCTATCAACGGTCAATTCATTTCTATGTCTATATAAGCAGACTCGTTTCAACAGCCGTCCTTCGCTACGCCAAACTTTTTGACCAACTTCGCTTATATTCGTTTCATGTAATAACACCAGCCTCATTCCCTCTCTGTCAACGGTCAAATCATTTCTATCTCTATCTAAATAGACTCCTTCTCTCCTCATTCCATCTCTATCAACCGTCAAATCATTTCTGTCTTTCTGTAAAGGCAGCCTCCTTCTTTCCTCTTTTTCTCAATATTTCTTCCCTTACATAATTTTTCGTTCCTCCCACTCTGAAATCTCATTGGTGTCTCCAGTCCCTTTTTACAACATCCACACACCATCATTCGCTTGGGTTTTTAATTATAAATTCTTTGGTGACCATTCCCAATTAAGGGGCGTAGCTATCTTCCTGACCCCTTTTTCATTGTTCCCATGGCTGGGTATCCTCCTCTTCTTGTGAGGCCCACTTTTATAACCCTCCATAAATTTTGCCTCCCTGACTTGCAACACTTTTATATCTTCTTTTATCTTCTTCCCTCTTCTCCGCCTTTTACGTTCTAAGTCCCCTTTCCAGCGATTCGTTTATTGCCTAAAATTGGTCTCCACTATTCTTTACCATCATATCTTCCAATTAACTTGCCTTCTATACCTTTTTCTTGCGCTTTCACGATGTCGCGAAACTCTGCGACAAAGCTCTCTTTGCAGAAGGTCACACCCGTAATGCTCCTTCGGAATTTAAAACCCCCGAAATGTGTAATGGCACTAGATTACAGGTCAAAGCCCTGCATACAAAATTTAAGGGAAGCCATTATTTTAACTGGGTGTGCTCAAGGAGAAAAAGTGTTCGTGCCACGCATTCCTCTAATACCCAATGACCTCCCCTTTGACTTTAAGAGAGTGCAATTTCCCCTCAAAGTATACTTCTCCGTGACGATAAATAAGTTTCAAGGCCAAACTTTAAAATTACGCTGGCGTAGATTTAAGAGAAAATTGTTTCTCCAACGCTCAGTTTTACGTAGCTTGCTCACGCGTAAGTTCGCGGACGACCCTGGTAATATTAGTTCCGCCCAACGCAGAAACAAAAAATATTGTTATAAGAAAATCCTCTAAAAAGAAATTTCATTATTTTTTCATTGTAATTATCTTAAAATGACCTCCGTAGCAAAGTACGGGTATTCGGCTAGTAT
>OU015497.1:30612869-30677869 GCA_907164885.2 Dolomedes plantarius
GATCCCATTATCTAGAGAAATGGCTATTTTGGCCACCCGGAAGCAATAATCTTGTCAATGGTCACAGACGACAGACAGTCCATTCGAGAACTTCGACTACGTAGGATTTTCCGAGCAAGAAAGAAAAAAAAGAAAGGAATCAGACACTACAACATTTCGTCACTCAACTTCGAGGCAGTTTCATATATAGACCTTATTGATTGGCAGAAATGTAATTTGACGGAACCCCCAAAAACACCTCACTTGAAAGAAGATGATTTCAGAAATTTGATTTCCAATGGATAGTCTGTAGCTTAACACCTTGGAAGTCTAAAATTTCCTTGCCACACACAAAGTGTTGAACGTTTCGTAAAACTAGTAACAGAAGTTTCTGCGGCTGTGTGTGGAGAAAATAAGTGTGACGGTTTAGTTAGAACCCGAACAGAGTCGAGAAAAGCTATGCTATCATTTGGAACCAAATGCGAGTACCGAGTAAAACCGGAATAACTGCAAGGGCAAAGGAGTTATGTGCCGATGCGGTTGGGTGGGAAGGTGGGCACGGGTGGAACTCGCAATGCAGCCACCTCCCCGTGGTGAGTTCTGGGTTTTTTTCTGAATTTTATTTCAGAACAAGTAATATAAAAACAAAATTTTTTAAAGTCAATTCCTACTTAGGTCAACAAAGAAAAATTTGAGTGTGAACTAATAGTAGGAATAGAAAATGGATTACCTGCCAGAACCTTGCCTACTGTGCGAGATTAGGAGGGGAAAGAGAGAGAAAAAGTTTGTCAGGTTGGGGATTCGATATCGCAACCTACAGGACGGGAGGAGCCCGCGCTACCGCAGTGCTACCGTTTACAGAGTAACAATAGGGAAATTACTATTCAAGAGCAAGAGACGCTCTAGGTCTAAAACTAAAATCGATTAATTAAATTTAATTAATCAATTAATATTTGAAAAACTGTATTAACATCAAGTGTCATCCACTACAAGTTTAAAAAAATGTATTTGAACTTGAGTGGATGAATAAAATGTATTTTATTAACGATTGAAAATTTGAACAAGATTTATATAGGGAGAGTGTGAACTAATAGTAGGAATTGAAAAAGCGAAAAGCTGCATACAAAACAATGGAAATACACATTTTTAGCTGTATGGTAAAAATCTGCTAAAAATCACGGCCGAAATGGAGACGGAAGATATTTTTTGCTTTTCCCAAAACTTTGCATACGTGACCTACCCACCAGTACACAACTTTTCCGCACTAGGGCAAAAACAAAATCGAAAACTTTTTTTTACGCTCCGCCCTAATGTATATGTATATACATATGTATATATATATATATATATATATATATATATATATATATATATATATATATATATATATAAATATATATATATATATTCATTCTTGGACCCGTATTCTTGGGATACATGCTATCCCACCCCGTAAGGAAAGGGTTAAAAATAAAGCCACATACTTGCTCAGATGTCCACTGTCTTACAAAACAGATTAAGGAATTTGTAAAATTATTTTTAAAAAATTTAATTAAAGGTGTAAAAAAAATAGATTTCAAGAATTATACGAAACCATTCCAAAACTGCTTGAGACCAAAGCGAATTACTGCTTCTCAACAAAAACTATACGAAGGTCTGCACACTAGATGATGCAGTGACCACAAATTTCTAACGCACGTCTAGAAAAGTTTTGGAACTGACTACTACTGATACAATGTAATGATCTTTCTTGATGATAAACAGAAGAAGTTTATTATAAAGATTAAATTATATATATTTTAAAAGGTACTATCAAATTTTCGGCGAATGATGAAGTTTATTGGAAAAACATCTAAGAACCGGGTGTGTCCATCAGGAAAACCAAGGTCATAGCATTCAATCTAGTTTACTTTATTTTCTCGGTAAAATAAAACTAATATCAGCTTGCTTTGAGTTCTATTATCTTAATAGAAAGATCGCGTAAGCTATCTTCAGTGAAATATGTGATTAGATTCAAGTTAGTGATCGGGATATTAACCGACGACGGGAACAATAGAAAATTGAGGTATCCATCAGCCAAATCTGTATAAGGTTGAACTCCCGTAAAAAGTGAAGAAATTTTACTTTTCTGATAGAGTTTAACACATAACTTGCAAACGTGGTAGGTTTATATCAGTAACCGTTGACAGATAGATCGTGTCGGTAAATATGGAAGTTTGCGGCGTAATCGATGTATATTTCTTGGCTTCGTGGACGCGAGTTACAACACAAAAACCTGAATATCTTAAACATCTGAAACAGTTTTAGGCCTAAAGCAACTCACTATAGTGAAAGCAAAATTTCAGATGTCCTGCGTCTCGAGTTATAATTTTCGCAGCATGCCAAAACCAGTCTGTATCTCTCAGGCATGCAGTAAACAATTAAACAGAAAAGTACCAAAATGCGTCATAATTTTGACGTACATACATATATATATATATATATATATATATATATATATATATATATATATATATATATATATATATGTATGTATGTATGTATATATATACATACATACTTACATATATATAGATACATATATACATAACACATACATACATATATACATACAAAACAGGTAAGAAACGATAAGTAATCCTACGTTAATAACTCGCGGTAGCTTCGTTAGAAGAGACTACTTGAATTAATTTTTTTTGGTGTGTTTGGGGGTGGTGGGCATTCCAAGATATTACAAAGAAATTTATCTGCTGTTCGCAATAACATTGTTAAAATTCTATCTAGTCTTTTTAAGGTTCAAACAAAAGCTAATTTTTAGATTATTAAAAGATTTAGATGGAGGGTAGGGGGCAGTTATCATTTTGAGTAGCGATATAGCAACATAGTTTTACACGGAATTTGATGTGTTAAGAAAAATTCTGCAGATATTATTGTTTCATTATGAGAAACGTCAAGGTTACCGATACTTTTGGAACATTTAATAAAAATAAAAGCTCTTGTTTGACTATTTGATAGCTTGTGCAAAATCAACTTTCTTTCTACCGGTAGGTGCCATTGAAGACAAGTCCCATAGGTACAGAGGAAACCGAGAAGAAAAAATTTCCCTCTGACTATAAACTTTATAACTTCGTCTAACTTTGAAACTTTCTTTGACATTAAAGAAAAAAAAAATATCAATTGCTATCTCTTTTCAAAGTGACAAGTTTATGTCGCCCGAATATCATTCACCTAAAACAGGAAAGGTGCTATTTTGTCCCGTTTCTTTCTCTTCAAAAAACGGAGAGGTACACTTTGGGAAAAAGACATATTAAGTATATCACTGAAATATGCTCACAATTCATTTCGGAAATCCCATTATACGATTCGAGCTTACGATAAGTGCGTGCACGGCTAGATAGGGAAAGAAGAGAACAGAAATCTAGCAACAAACGTTTCAATAATGTGACAGATAAATAGAAAATTAAAATATTTAAGAAGTTAAGATTAACGTAGCGAGGCACTCTCGAACTAGATATATGGCATGGCGATATGTTTCTTGCTCAAGGGGACTCACTACCCTTAAATCTTTAAAACATTTGATTTTTTTTTAAACTATATGTTAAAGCCTGATCATTTCTGAACAAAATAAAGCAAACCGCATGAAAATATTCCGCTGAGTTCCGGAGATATTGATATTCTAAATATTTAATTACTGATCAAGTTTATGGTAAGAAAAATTTTAAATTCATTTTTCTCAAAATGTAATTGTGCATCATTCCGCAACTGATATCTCAAAAACTATGAAACATAATTCCATGAAATTTTTATCACTGCATAACCATGTTATTTTATTGCGTCTGCAGTAGAATTATTGCAATCACTGCGCATTTTGTTGTTTTTTCAGAGGTAAATTAATGCAAGAATTTAAGGAAAATTTAAGTATATTCTGAACAGTTTTAAAAAAAATTGAAAAAATATTTTAATGTTGAATGTTTTATGTTCAATTGTATTTTGAATTATTTATTTTAAATATAAAACAGGAATTATACATTTAAGTGTAAAATTAATTTCATTGTTCTGCGCGCAAGCCAGTATACAATAAAAATGCTTAAAAAACAAGGTATATCTAAAGCATTTTTAAAAAAAAATATTTAAAATTATTTTGAGAGTTAAAAATTTGTTTATTAAAATAAATATATCAATTTATCATATACATAAAATTTGTAAAAAATGGGAGTAAATTAAAATAGTTACAAAGAGTCAAAATGTATGAAAATATGCCTTATTTCATAGACTTAAGAGTCGTGAGTCCCCTTAATATAACTGGTTCCCTTCTTAAGGAGCATAGTTATTTTCAAAGTTAAATAAAAAATGAAAGTTTCGTGTATACTGTAGATAAAGTCGTTATAAAATAAGCTTACAAAGTTTCATGACCTTGAACCTTGAGTGTTCAGTGCTTTTGTGATTATAAGAATATTCATAAAAAGTATAATTACTTAAAGAAAATCTAATTTCAATTTTGGCACCTTAATTTTCATATTTCGCCATCTAGATCTGGTGGTAACCAAAAATAACAAAATGGTCCTATTTTACACTAAAAAGTGGAAAGTCCAGAAGACTTAAAACGAATTATAAATAGTGCCTTGAAAGCACATCAATCATAATAATTACAAAACATGTAGATTTTCAATTTTTCTTCTGTATAAAATATTGTATGTTCATTTATTTGCTATTAATCCTGGTATTCTTTCAGATAACTAGTAAATAAAACGGGCAATTCTATTTTTGAAGATGACTTGAATTATCCGCTGTCGCATAACTGAAGTTTGCGTAATTGGATGTTACAATGACAAGTAAAAGGATATTACTTCCATTTCATGCCATTTTACATGTCATTTTACTTTTCATTAATGTAACGAGGAAAAGTAAAATGATGATGAATGATATTTTGATAAAAAATGTATAGAGAATCTGCACTTCTACCCTAACTTTGGGTATGTATATCTTCAAGTGGCACTCTAAATAATTGCATTCAAACACAGTTCTTACATAACACCAATGTTTATTCAAATAATTGCATATGTCAATTCGCTTTTCAACATAAAGTATACGTACTACTAGTACAAGATAAATATAGCATTCATGCAAGGGAAATACAATTCAATATATTCACTTGTATAACTACTCATGCAATGAAAATACAACTTGAAATACAAATACTTCGGAAAGTCGACCAGCAGTGCTGCCTCGTAAACTTTAGACCTAACAAGAACTCGCGTAGGTTTGAAGCAACCTAGCTATGCCTCCAGCGGTTGCTCGCAAAACTCAACTATTATTAAACCAGACTCTAAGCTTAGCTCCAGATCGATTCTTCGTTTCGTCAGCTCTACTCCTCCTTTCACTTCCTCTCACTTCGTAGCTCCTTCCTCAACACTTCGTCTCTTTAATCTAGCTTATTGGTATTTATACCAACCGCGTATGCCGCAATTAGCATATTTTAAGCGTCTTCATTAACTTTATTCACCTAAAAGTTCGATTATTGTGAATCGAATCTTATGTAAACCTTACACACCATTGAGTCATTCCGATCCCTAAATATAGGCTAAGACTACGCTGTTACATATACGCCTACCAATAGTAGACTAGAGCAATGAAAAATTTGGTTATGTGGATGTATATTTCTTTAAAACTTCTTCCCTTCCATACTGAACTTGATGAATCGACATTGAATATCGCTTATATCCCAGAAATGCAGATGATGACTGTACTATTTCTAGATCTACCGCTAGTCAATTTCAATATTATAAATTTTTGTTTAAATGGGTGTACTTTTTTAAAACCTTCTTCCTTAATAAGCCATGAGCATGCAAACTTATTAGGCCTTATCATATACACTTATTTTTTTATTTGTGGCAACCTGCCTGGAACAATAATTTGGCAAAGTCTTACGATATCAACATTTAGTGAAGCATTTTTGACTGTTGTACAGGATATAGAAATAATTACAAAATAAAAAGAACTTTTTATATACCATGTTTTTAAATTTTCTGTTGAATCATATAAACCTGACAATTCTATGTATTAATAAATACTTTAAAAAAATTTTTGATGAATTATCCCATCAACTTGAAAGAAAATAAAGTTAATTGGAAGTTAACTTGCGTTTAACTTTTCGTTCCCGTCCAGGCGACAGATGGCTGAACCAGTCTACAAAAGAAAATTAGCTGAAAATAATAAAAACTTGGTAAAAATCTGCTTAAAGATGGCTAAAAGTATTAAAAAAACATGCATTGTCATCGTGTTCTGAGCTATTCTAAAAGTTTCAAATGTCTAGCTAGTCGGGAAGTTAGTTAAAAATCGATTGCAAGATTTGTACTGGACAAATACACAAACACACACACAAACAAGAAAGCAAGTTAATAAAAACAGGGAAATAAAAGGATAAAAAATTACAACGTGCATGACGTCACCGCAAGTATGCAACTTCAGAGCATACGTCAACAGGCACATTTCGTTGCATAAAATTCAAATTTTCCTCATTCGTACTCACATAGCCGTAAACAAACTCTTAAAAAACAAGAAAAAAACCTTTGCGAAACATTAAATTTCAGTTTTACTTTCCTATAGAATAAACAGTCACTGAAACTCATTCAAAATTATTTGTTATTCTTACAGGTTTCATCAAAATTAGCCTAGCATAAAATGTAAACTATAAGGCTAATGCCTTTCCTTAGATAAATAATCCATTTCCCTGCTATTTTCAGCTGCTTTAATGATTGGCATATAGTTCCTTAGCTAATTAAGCTGAAGGCAACTTTACCCAATTTCGAAATGCGGGTAGGCCAATAGACCATTTTGTTTCTTTCTGTGTCATGCGGACAAACCTGCTACAAACAGTATAATGCTTCTTAAGCAATGAAAGAGAGCTTGATTGGGGGAGATCTCCTTTTGTTTGTTTTGCTCTTTCAGCCATTTTAAGTACTTGACGTGATCAAAGTACTATCATCTCTCTTTAGTCATTTTTTTGCTTCACCATCTTCTTCACAATTCTCCATACAATATAATCATAATACATATTTGTTATATAAATTATATTTGGTTTATAATCATATATGATATATAAATTTTGCATTATTTTTTATCATCAAAAAAAATATAGAGTAAATTAAATTTCATTTATTTTTTTTTTTAAACTTTGGGAGTGATGAATTAACATACTTTTACTGATGAGAAAAAAATTTCTTCACATAAAACTATAAAAGATTAAATTATAATCTAATCTGAAAACTAAGCTGACAGTAAATGAAGATTGGTAGACTGAAGACAAGATGAATGACATTTATTCTAAAACTATTAATAATAATATATTAATATAATTTATTCTTCACGAAGCAAGACTGATGTTTAAAACATTAATCTAACCAGAAACATGTCACACACAATAAAGTTTGTGTTTCATAACTAAGGACACATTTTTCTGTTTTTAACAAATCAATCAAACGGAAAGAAAAATGAAGAAAATTATCATACTGTACGCATACCTAAATATATTTGGAAAAGCTGTAACATAGCACTACTATCCACAATGCTTAAAAATTACTGTTATACATTTAACTGCAGTTAAAATAAATAACTTATAATTGTATAATACCTTCACAAATGTAGGATGAATGAAACAATTCAGTTTAATTTCATCAAAATTTAACATTTTTCATATAAAGTAGAGTACTTACTAGCTTCGACTTTTATTTTATAACAATTTTTAGTTAATTTTCGAAACAATGACATTTTATAATAAATTTTATTATTCTTTTACGTTTAACATCTTCACTTTCTTTAGGTTGCTGCAAATTTTACACAATCTATCTTTAATTATATCTTTCGTTTTAGGTTATTTTGTTAATCTTGTTAGAATTGAATACTTTTACTTTATTGGGATAGAACATTTCAGTAAGCTCAAATCACTTTTCAATTACAGTTTCTACACCTTCAATTCTATTTTAGGATTTTTAGCTCGTTTTGTGTATATATATATATATATATATATATATATATATATATATATATATATATATATATATATATATATATTCACTCCTGGCCATTAAAATTGCAACACCATGAAAAAGGGATGATACCTACGTCAAATTCGCATGAAAGGAAGAAGATGCTGGGATATGCAAATAATTAGCATTTAAGCGCAATCGAACGACGCAGGAGGGAAAAACGACATCTCAAACTCTGTATAAAAGGAAAGTTACACAGCGGGTTTCTCATTCGGAAATCGCATTTTAATGTTGGTTGTTTGTGAGAAGATCGTGTTATACCTCTTACAAGAAAGAGAAACGGCTACCAGCACGTGTGGGAATTCGATAGCGGAAGATCGTTGTCTATAGAAAGGGCAGTTTATCGTTCCGCGATTTTGCTACTCGCATTGTTCGGAATCCAATGACTTCCATGCTAATATGGCATCAATGGGGTCAGGAGGGTCATACTGTACGCCATGCAGGACCTTCACGACTTCCCGCCTCTAACACCCCAGAGAACAAACATGTTGTCAGGTCGGCCTTCCAGGATCGTATAGCCACATCACGGACCTTGAGCCAGAAAATGGACTTGTTTACAGAACGACAAGTATCTGCACGCACAGTTCAACGACGTATGGAGAAGCACGGACGGTTTGAACGGCGACCATTATTGCGGCTTCCCTGGACACTGCAGCATAGAGACGCGCGGTGACAGTGGTTCGCCCAACGACAAAACTGTATACACGAGTGGCACCACGTCGTCTTTTCAGACGAGTCCCGGTTCTGCGTGCAGCTTCATTATGGAAGTATCCGTGTCTGGAGGCACTGAGGAGAACGCACGTCGTCTGCTTGTATTCGATATCGCCATACGGGCCCAGCACCTGGTGTGATGGGTGTCATCTTACAACAAGTTAACGCAAGACCGCATGTTGTCTGTCGTGTCCTGACCTAACTGGACACAGAGGGTGTTCGACTATTGACCTGTCCAACAGATTCTCTAAATCTCTCACCCATTGAAAACATCTCGTCATGGGTTGCTGAGAGACAGGGTCGCCACTGCTCTGAAGCCACTACGATCGATGAAGTGTGGCATAGACTTCAAGCAGCATGGAATGACTTCGCCAGTTCGAATCGATGCCTAACCGCGTTAGAGCCGTTTTAACTGCCAGAGGCGGTAGCTGTGTTTACTAATTTCGGACCCTCTGTGCCCCCGAATCGCCTACAAATTTAATCATGTTTTCTTCCTACTATGTTGTATACGTACAATAAGTAAAGTTTTGTAATTTGCTTTCCTTCCTGGTGTTACAATTTTAATGACCAACAGTGTATATACGAGTATATATGAATGCATGTATGTGCCGCCCCCATGGTGAAGTGGTTATCGTTCTACGCTGCCACGCAGTGTTCTTGGGTTCAAATCCCTAAAAAGGCTTAGTTGTTTCCGTGTCGTCCCCCTCATAGGGAGCAATGTTGGCTCACGTATAGGGTTCTCCCATTATAAAGTAGCCAGCAAGATTTCGAGGTGAATAATAAATAGAGGAAGTTTCACTACAATGTGCCTCCGGATTTCGAAAAAAATATATATACATATATATTTATTTATATATGTATTTTATAAATGTATATCTCCCAGCTTTAACGTTCGTAAACGCGCTTTGGGCATATGGTAGTGTCGTAACGTTTTGAAACGCTTATTAACTTTTGCTACAATATTACTATTAAAGCCTGCTTTGTCATTCGAATACTTAAACGCATTAGAGAGCTGTTCCCTCAATAATTTTCCAGGGGTATATAGTCCCCCAGACATTCACTTCTTTCTCAAAAAATGTGAACCCTTTTGGTCACGTTATCAGCATTCATCGCTTATCAGAGGAAACAGAAAATACCAATGTTAATCCCTTAAAAGGGGTTGCCTAGCGATTGGCCATAACATTCTCCTTTGATCCCTTATTTTACTCGCAGACACATCAATAATCTTTGTCCACAGAACTAGCCGTGCGCCTTGGCGCTGGAATTGGCGTGATATGCTCCAATTCCAGAAGAATTGGAGAAAAACAGACAGTTATCATGAAGAAAAACAGACAGAGAGATCTCGGGAGCGCTTGCCGTAGGACCATGCAGTCATTACTCCTTTGTCCGACGCCCTGGAAGAAGCGATTCCAATGCAGCTACTGGAAGCCATGTCGCCCGCCTGATCCTTTGCTGACCGGAGATCGACCATGTACCTTTATTTGTAAATGGCAATAAGCCACTGGCCTTAAGCCTCCTCTAGCTAACTTAAATTTAAAAATAAATCCGAAGTACTTCATATACTCGTGTCTGTCACCCTTTTATCTTTTTTTTTAGAATGACCAGCACTGGCCATGTTATATGTATATCCACTAGATATTAAGACCTGAAGCATCCTTTTCCTACATTCATTAGTTTGCTGTACCAAATATTAAGATATGGAGTTCCTTTCTTCCAATGACATTTTAGTGCCACAATGGACATATTTCAGTGCCACAGGTAGTAGAGAAAAATTTGCTACCAAACCCTTTTGGGAAGTTGGTCAAATTCAAGGGGGTTTCGCTTTACGTATTTCAGGAACACTCCATTGAGTATCAGAGACTTTTGCAAAAGACGATTTATTAGACATTGCTCCCTTTTTCTACGAGTTTCTTTAAATTTCAAAATACTTTAAATTTCAGCTTCAGCTTTGCAATATTTTTTTTTCCTTTATTCACTGAGAATTTTGGTTGGGCTCTATTTCAGAAGTAAATCAAATTTAAAAAGCTCTCCATTTTTCTTCTTTTCGCTTGGATCTCCCTTACCGTGCAATTGTTCAAATTAATGTGTGTGTGAAAATATCATTTCCATTGTATAGTCGTCAACCAGATGTGGTCAATGTTCAATAAAGTACATAGCTTCATACATAAAACGTATTTATGAAGTCTTTTCTAGGTGCAAAATCACGGAGGTCTTCTCTAAATCAGGTATCCACACGTGTCTTACGAAGAGAATTAATGTAAAAACGTAATTAGATATCACTTACCCAAATTATTACACTGGACCCTTCTTGTGGTCGGAATGGTCATTAGGTCAGCAAATATCTGCGTTCCGAATCACCTCATAATTCCTTATATGGCAATCGTTCCCAAATCTGTACTGCTAAGCTGTCGATTATCTCGCGGGATATTTTAAGCTCAGAGTTTGCCTGAGGGTAAATATAAAAATTACGAAAAGTTTAAGGGCGGCGATAAAATTAGTAATTTATAGGACAAGTTATGCATTTAATTATGTTGGGGAAAAAGAAATACATTTTTAGTATGACTGACACACACACAAACATATATATATTGTTACGAATTTTACGAGTCCTTGGTAATCTTCCGAAATACGAGAGTTATCGCCAAATTGGCGATGGATTTGGTGACTTATTTTGGGCACGAAATTTGGCGATATTTCGCTAAATTTCGCGATATGGCGCCAAATGGTCGCCAACCTTCTAGACCTTTCTAAGGTTCTAGTGATTTCTAGCTGGCTAACCGATAGAGGGCGCTTTGAAAGTCTATAAATATACCTGACATTGACATTGGAACTTGGAGTGTTCTTTTTTGCCGAGAATTGAATGTATTGAAAGCGCGGTAGGCGAGTATTGTATTCAAGACTGTTATCCTGACTTGTGTATTTAGAATTTTCTGCAGTATAGAAGACAGTTATTACCTTTTTTTTCTGTTTGAATTTGTGTATGCACCTGAAGAATTTACAGAATAATAAATTTTATTTTATGTGTACTTTCTGAAGAGATTTTATTCAATCCTATCGAACCCAGGAAAACTGAACTGTGTATATATGTATATATATATATATATATATATATATATATATTAAATTCTGTTCTTTTCGCATAAATATCAATGTCTCCTTAAAAATACCTCGTACCAAATATCCTTTGTTTGAGTGCTAATTTTTCTTTGTATTGACAGTTTCATCTACAGTATTGATTGAAGTAACTCCTTCGTTACGGCGACTGAACCGGTATTCTACCTTATCTGAAAATGCGTGTGGGCCTGTGACAGAAATATTTTTCTTCTTTAGTCACTCCGCTCTTCCGGAAGAGAATAAAATATATCCTGAGCAGAGAGAGAGGGCCTGATTTGATGAGAAAACGTCTTTCTTAGTTTACTTCTTTGGATCATTAATCTCGGACTGGGGTAGAATTTCTCCTAAGCTCATGCAATACATTTGTTGTTTTGGTATATATTTCATACGTGAGCATGATTGCAAAAATATCTGCAGATATTCCCTTTCTGTCAAAACGAAGGTTAAAACTGAATTTTCTTCCTTACTTAGTTCAGATGTGAAAAATACTAATGTAAATTCTTGACGTTATTGTTGTTTCTAATGCTCCCTGGTCCGAATATATTCCAGACAGGGTCCATATGGACTAAAGGGCTAAGGTGTGCGACTACGGTTTAAGAGAGCACCATAAGTATCGGATACTGATTTAGCGAGGTGCCACCGAAATTTTGACTCAGCACCCCTTGGGGTGCTATCTGGGGAGTTCGTACCTTATTCCACCCTCTCTGTCACACACACATACATTACACACACATATATATATATATATATATATATATATATATATATATATATATATATATATATATATATATATATATATATATATATATATATATATATATACACTCAAGAGCCAAAACATTATCACCACCCCTACATTTTGCAATGAATTCCCCTGGATGACGTGGAAGGCACGTGATTAGGTGGAAGTGGTATTTAACTGCTGCTGGAGAGTCTGAAGAAGGATTCTTTCACTTACTTCTGTGTGTGATGGGAAAGGCTGCGGATCTAAGCGGCTTTGATAGAGGGCAGATTGTAGTGGCTCGAAGGCTCGGAACAAGTATTTCGGAAACTGCACGACTCGAGGGTTGTTCGCGACTTACAGTTGTTAGTACTTACGCAAAGTGGATGAATGACGGTAAAACCAGCAGTTGTTGGACGTTCACACGCTAAACAAGAAAAAGGTCGTCGAAAACTGTCTCGCATGGTGAAGCAAAACCGGAGCCAGACAGTGGCTCAGCTGACAGCCCAATACAATGCAGGGCCAAGTAGAATAGTATCGTAGCACACTGTTCAGCGGACACTGTTGGATATCGGGATACGCAGCAAACGTCCCACTCGTGTGCCTTTGCTGACCAAGCGTCATCGCCAACTGCGCCTGCTCTGAGCCCGGGAACATCGCGACTGGTCCATGGATCAGTGGGAGAGAGTTGCCTGGTCAGATGAATCACGGTTTGTCATTCATCACGCCGATGGCCGTGTCAGGATACGCCGTCTTCCAGGAGAACTGTTGCTCCCTCAATGTACAGTAGGTCATACACAGGCCGGAGGTGGCGGTATTATGCTTTGGGGGACGTTCTCTTGGGCGTCTCTGGGACCCGTCGTTGTGGTAGAGCATACCATGAATGCTACAGGGTATCTGAACATCATTGCGGACCAGTTGCACCCTTACATGGCCTCTGTTTTTCCAGCTGGAAATGGAATGTTCCAACAGGACAACGCCACGTGTCACAAGGCTAAAATTGTGTTGGAGTGGTTCCAGGAACATGATGCTGAATTCCAGTTAATGGCCTGGCCGACTAACTCACCGTATCTCAATCCGATAGAACACATTTGGGATGTCATGGGACGGCAGCTCAGAGTTCAAAGACCACCAATTCGCAATATCTCGGATATTCGTGACCGTTGCTTAAATATCTGGTACAATCTGTCTCCGGCCATCTACCAAGGACTTGTGGCATCCATGCCAAGGCGGGTTGAAGCTGTGTTGCGCGCCAAAGGTGGGCCAACTCGTTATTGACAGGTGGTCATAATGTTTTGGCTCTTGAGTGTGTATATATATATATATATATATGACGAGCTTAAATTCTCGCACTCTCTTCAAACTCGTTCCCACTAATACTTACTCTTAAACTATATGCAGTAAGTACAATCCTAGGCCTGTGGAATTAAACACACTTAATTTACAACTAAATCCTTTATCTAAATTACTAATTAATAACCCGATTCAATCTGTGCCCTTTCGATCTCTCGAGTTTGACACGCGCTACCTCACAGTTCGGAACCCAAGAACGCTCTGCTAAATCTTTTGTTAACACTTAAGCGACAAACCTTCGCGCATGCCCTGTGAAAACTTCTAGAATTCGCTCGACGCCTAGTATTATGGAACAGTTTCACTCCTCGAACGCCTATGCTTGCTTCTAAAAATACACTCGTTCGCCTGACCACGGACGAGTCAAGGCCACATCTCAAAAAGGGATTCTTTTTCCCAACTCACGCGAAACATTTCAATTAAGCTCTGTGAAAATGATGGCGCTCGGTGCCAAATAATAAATTATCCTGAAGCCCCATTTAAAGTTTACGCGATCGCCCCTCCATCTTTTAGCCTTACGTTTTTCCTTACACACACATATATATATATATATATATATATATATATATATATATATATATATATATAAACATATATATACATACACTCATGGACAAAAAAATTAGCGCACCAAGAAATAATTGCGGGATCGTAACGAAACTTGCAATGAAGGTACATGTCGGGGAGATATGCAAATGATTAGAAATGCAGCGTGATTGCGCATTACGTATAGCCTGTAGAGGGCGTTGAACATCGTACTCTGTGGAGTATAAAACAGGTAACCAAAGCTTGTTTGAGTGTGCTGAATCATTTACAAAGGAAGAGCTGAGATAGACATGCCATTACGCTGTGTTCGAAGACAATATAAGCAGTTGTCGCAGTTTGAGAGGGGGAGAATCGTCGGGATGATGGAAGCTCGGTGGTCAGCTAGGCGAGTAGCTCGTCAATTAGGCCGCTCTGATTGTGTTGTGAGGAGGTGTTGGGACAGTGGACCCGAGAGATGTCATGTGCACGAAGACCAGGCTCAGGACGCCCTCGACAGACCAGTCGTCGAGAAGACCGCCACATCGTAAGAAATGCACGCGTACAGCCAACTGCTTCATCGGCCGCCATCCAGACACAGGTAGCACCTTCACTAAGGGCCTCTTTGTCTTCTCGAACCATACGAAGGCGCCTGGCTCAAGGACAGTTGGTATCGCGGCGCCCATTACGTGTGCTGCCCTTGACGCCCACCCATCGACGCCTCCGTTTGGAATTTTGCCGCTCACGAGGAAACTGAACTACAGTGGAATGGAACCAGGTCGTCTTTAGCGACGAATCCAGATTCAATCTCGGCAGTGATGACAATCGTGTTCGTGTGTGGAGAGCCTGTGGAGAACGCTTCAATCCTGCCTTTGCTGTACAGCGACACATCGCTCCCACAGCTGGTGTGATGGTATGGGGTGCCATTGCCTACAATACACGGTCACCCCTAGTATTGTTCCGTGGCATCATGACAGCCCAGCGGTATGTTCATGAAATCCTGCAACCATATGCGTTGCCACTCATGCAACGGCTCCCAGGAGCCATTTTTCAACAAGACAATGCTCGGCCTCATACGGCAAGGGTGTCACAAGACTGTCTCCGCACTGCTACTACCCTTCCTTGGCCTGCCCGATCCCCAGATTTGTCTCCAATCGAGCATATCTGGGATCATTTGAGACGACGAGTTGGGCATCCCACGAGTTTGAACGAACTAGAGGCAAGGTTACAGCAAATATGGAACGAAATGTCTCAAGACATCATACAGAACTTGTATGACTCAATGCCCGATCGTATCGCATCGTGCATTCGCGCTAGAGGGGGTCCAACGGAGTATTAACTCCTCCGTTCTTTTGCCTTTTTCTCTGAAATAAATTATCCTTTTTCTTTGATTTTCTTATCATTTACTTATATCAAAGTAGTCATAACGTATGTAAAATTTCGTTTCATTTTGACGACTCCTTCTTGATGGGCTAATTTTTTTGTCCATGAATGTATATATACATATATATATATATATGTATATATATATATATATATATATATATATGTGTGTATATATATATATATATATATATATATATATATATATATAAATATATATATATATATATATATATATATATATATATATATATATATATATATATATATATATATATGCATATATATATATATATGTAATGATTTTACGTCGAGGAGCTTCAGAGTGGTAGATGAAAAGGAATATAGGTCTTGGAAGGTAGTCGTCGAACGGTTAAGGCAATGCGTGTGGTCGAACGCGGCTGAGAAACAAATCGAAATTCCAGACGAGGAACACAGACGTCCAAAGGCTGATTAAATCGTCGTTTTATTTTGGATTACTTCGAGGGTTTTAGTTACACTTCATAAAAGCCACATGTCAATTTATTAACGGGTTATCATATTTCAACACTGCCCCGAGGCTGTCGGAACAGCACAGGATAAAATAAAAGACAAAAGGGGCGCAGCGCGTTAAAATTACATCTTGACAGTACCGTGGCAGAACACAAAGGGCTACGGAATTAATGAGAAAAGCGCGAGTTTTTCAGGCGGGCTGAACTTTAATTGGTTAAAAACTGACACGTGATTAAGTCACGTCATATGAGGTGATGGTCTCGCGATGCCCGTTATATAATGCTTATATAAGCTTTGGCCACACGTGCCTTAGGGGAAAAACTAATAAATTATTTTCGGTTTCCATGTAGGTCGCGATTCAAAGGTTAAGGGGACGGTATTCTGTTGCGTTATGATAAAGAATTTGGAAAGGGCGTGTTAAAAAGTAAAAAGGGTTTTAAATTTATTTCAATTTCCCCCCCTCCGGAAAAGACTTGCGTGAGGGGCCGGCTCCCTCAGCAAGACCCTCCATCAGGCGAGAACCGCGTAGACAAAAAATAATTTTGATAAAAATTTTGAATAGTAATTCGGAATAAAATTTTGACTCGGGGTTGACTAATTTAAATTTTGGTTACTATCACCTTTGTGTGTCTGCCCAGATCATGAAACATATAAATAGCATAAACTAGTACTAAACAAAAATTTAAAAAAATATATCAATGCACTTAAATCACAGTTTGGATTGAGTATGGCACTTTTCAAAATCGTTACAACACAAAAATATAGGAACATTAAATGTTGATAATACTTTCAACCTTCGTATAGTCCTTTCTATACCATTGGCAAGTGAAGGTTTATCATTAGAACATATTAAATAAGTAATAATTCACAAAATAAATGAGATTTAAAATACACAACTGTTTTCTTATGCTGATCATGATAACACTACAATATTCAATAAAATTTTAATATGACATGGAATGTAAAAATGCAAAAATTTCTTACTAATAACACAATATATCACATTTGGTTGTTTTTGTATTAGGAGCATATTAGTAATTTATAGTCTGTCCAAATATGGGTTTAGGCTTCATGATGCATTTTAAAAAGGTCAGGTGAATGATAATATCTTAGTTTAGAAGCATGTACAATTTCAGTTGCTCGACCAGCTTGGTAATTGGGTTTATCTATTTCATAATTTACGTCTGAATATTGTCTAAGGATTGTGAAAGGGCCAGAAAAAGGTTGACTTAATTTACGTGTATTTGGATAGTTGAATTCCTCATAAATTACTTGATCACCAGGTTTAAATTTTGATGCCAAAAAACGAGCGTCATATCTAATTTTATTTTTGTTATGGTAATTAATAGTTCTTTCTTTTGCCAAAAGACGAGCCTGATCCACAGGAGGATAATAATTATTGTGATCAATTGGTGGCGGGTAAGGCAGGGTGCCAAAAAGCAAATAGGCAGGGGAGATTTTGGTCACAGAGTGGGGCGTATTATTGTATTCATTAACAACTTGTTCTAATAATTTGGTCCAGGGTACTTTAGTGGAAGAAGTATTAACTTTACACTTTAAACGAGTTACAATAGACTGGTTTACACGCTCAACCTTGCCATTCGTCTGTGGATGGTGGGCCGAAGTCAAAAGTTGTTTCACGCCATTATGCTCCAAAAACCGTCTAAATTTGGAAGAAGTAAAAGCAGCATTACGATCTGTTAATAATTTTTCAGGGACATGTACTTGGAAAAGTTGTTTCAGACAGTTTGCATAAGTTTCTGTAGTAACGCTTTTAGAGGGGAAAGCCCAAATGTATCTAGTGGCATGGTCAATAATTATATGAAGGTATTTTTTTGTAGAGTTATAATAATTAAATCCACCAACAGTATCTAATGATAGGCACTCAAAAGGTTTCTCAGTAGGGGGAACTTCCTGCATTAATCTATAACGTTTCTGTCTGGGTTTCTTGTTAAGTTGACAGGT
Source organism: Dolomedes plantarius (assembly GCA_907164885.2). Classification (NCBI taxonomy): domain Eukaryota; kingdom Metazoa; phylum Arthropoda; class Arachnida; order Araneae; family Dolomedidae; genus Dolomedes; species Dolomedes plantarius. The sequence continues at coordinate 30,631,155 of OU015497.1, forward strand.
GTGACAATGTTTAACATAGTTAGAAATATCTTTAGTTATAAATGGCCAATAATACTGAGGAGAAATTAAGTTAATCATTTTTTGAATTCCAGGGTGTCCAAATTCTTCATGAGTTTTTTGTAAAACTTTTAACCTTAATGACATAGGAACAACAATTTTGTTAATACCATTCTTCTTATACACTATTACATCATTGATTTCTGAAAATTTATTATGTGAAACATTATCCATCTTTTGATAATGCTTAATTTCATTTAAGTCCAATAAGTGCACATGGTGTTGGAGATGCTGAGACACGGGGTGCCTGGATAACATGTCAGCTTCATAATTGGTTGAACCCTTTTGATATTTTACTTCATACTCGAACATGCTCAACTTTAACGACCATCTGAATAATCTACCCCTTGGGTTTTTCACATTCTTCAGCCAAACTAGGGCAGCATGATCAGTATGAACAGTGAATTTGGTCCCGTGTAAATAGTGATAAAATTTGTCAAAACTATCCACAATAGCCAAACATTCCAATTCCGTGATGGGATAGTTTTTTTCATAATCTCTTAAAGTTCTAGAAAAATACGCGACAGGGTGTAAGTTATTACAAGCATCCGACTGTTTCAGCACAGCTCCAATAGCATATTGAGAAGCATCTACAAACAAATGACACTCTAAATTTGGATTATACAACTGTAAAATTGGTTTTGACACAAGAAAATTTTTTAACTTTTCAAATGATTCTTGACAGTTATGATCCCAAACCCACTTTATGTCCTTCTTTAATAGTCTATTTAATGGCAATCTTATTTGTGCATATTTTGGAATGAACTTATGATAAACATTTACTGAACCCAAAAAACTTTGTAATTCTTTAATGTTGGAAGGGGGTTTCAATTTTTCAATACTTTCAATGTTTACATTATCTGGAGTAATTCTGCCATTCTCAATTTCATATCCTAGAAAGTTAATGTTACGTTGCATGAATTTACATTTAGATTGCTTAAGTTTAATAGATTCTTGCTGAAAAACTTCAAAAATTCGTTTTAAATGATTAATGTGTTCTGTTTCTGAGGATGAGTAAACTATGATATCATCAAAGTAATGGCACGCAAAATCAATTCTATGTTTGTCCAAAATTCGTCTAATTGTCCTATTAAATATAGCTGGGGAATTCTTTAGTCCAAAAGGGAGGCGTAACCATTCAAACAGGCCAAAACTGGTGGCAAAAGCATGTTTTTCAGTGTCTTTAGGGTGAACAGGTATATGCCAGTATCCTGAGGTCAAATCAAGGGTGGAAAAATTTTTGGCATTACTTAATTTATCTAGCAAACAATCAATTCTGGGGAGAGGTTCAGCATCTGTCTTAGTAATAGCATTTAATTTACGAAAATCAATACAGAGTCTAGTCTTTTTGCCTTCGTCCCTCTTCAGGGCAAGCGTTATTGGTGCTGAGTACGCAGAGTAGCTTTCTTTTATTATTCCTGCTTCTAATAATTTCCCTACTTGTTTCCTGATTTCTAACTCTTCAATTTGGGAAGTACGGTATGGTCTTTGGCTAACAGGGAGTTCTGAGGTTAACATGATTCTTTGAGGTTCTATTCTAATTGTACCAATGTCATACTTGTCTTTGGAAAAAATGTGGTTGAATTTCTGTAGTAGTGAATTTAGCATAGGATTCTCATTAATGATAGTCTGTGGTGTTTCATCCGATTCCACAGAGATCTTTGGAAACTCACTAAACTCAGTACTAATTTCATGATACATTTGTTTGGTTTGGTTGTCGAAGGTTTTGATTTCTCGGTTTACAGAATTATTTATATTTATATTACAATTGTGTTGGGGATAAGTCATTGGAGGAAACTTGGTCTGACTTGATTCGGGTTCACTAACTTTGTTAATGTGAAGCGAGATTCTGCACTTAGGTAAATTCTGTTGCAATTTTATCCTCTTTTGCAGTTGGCATACTTCACGTCTCTCACAGTCAATTGTTAATTTAAAAAGCCCACATTCGGGCAATCCTAGGATTAAATATGGTAAATTTGAGTCCAAAATATAAAATTCAGTTGTCTTAATCAGTTCTCCAATCTTCAATTCTATAGTGCACTTCTCTTCTAACTTTATGGTACCATCTGTTTGTCTAACATGAATTGGGAATTTAGTCTTAGTAGGTAAAAAACCATATTGGTTCACAAAATGTCGGGGAAGGAGCGAGATAGAGGATCCTGTGTCTAAAACGCATGAAATGGAATTCCTGGTTAAGTTTCTTGCCTTATTTTGAAAGTATCCGGATACAATTAATTGTCAATATTGCGGTTGGTGTTCTTCTGATTCAGGGGAGTCTCGTTCAGGAGTGTTTCTTGGATTGTTTTGTCTAAACTGGCACGTTTGTGTCCAATGGAATGCATTTATTATACCCCGCCTCTCACAGATTCTGCAGGGAGTAGGTGGTAGTTGACTCGAATTATAATGGGTATAGTGGCCAGGGGGCCTAGGTCTCATATTCATATTTGGGTTTGGCATAAAAGTTGGGTCGGAACTCCTAGGAGCATAATTGGGTCTCCAGGGCTGAAAAGGGGCTCTAAATCTGGTATTCTCTTGTTCTGGTCTATGCATGCGAAAAGGAACTGGTCTCTGAAACTCTGGTCTTCTATTTTTCTCACTGTCTTCCTCTCTCTGTACCTGGGTCAATTTGGTGGCAATCTGCAACCAATCCAAAAAGTTATGGGGTGTATTTATTATTAGCAACTGACGCATGTTGATGGGCAACCCTTCAGTAAGTCCCTCTAAAATTAATTTTGTATTAAGGCCCAAGGCCTTGCCAAGACGAACCTTTTTATGGAAATAGTCTGTAATCTGGTCTGTTGTTTTGAATTTTAAGTTAGAAAATTCACTGAAACTTGTCGAAGTGGGATCAAAAAATTCCTCACTCAGAGTATCTTTTAACTCTTTCCAGGTGTTAATGTCCAAACAGTGGTTGACAAAAGTGGTGAGGGCATTGCCTCTCAAAAACCTGCTCACATTTCGAAGTTTCCACTCATCAGTTTTTTCAGTTTCTACACATTGTTTTTCAAAATACTGGAACCACTGAGAGAGTCTCATCCCCGACTCGGGGTCAAAAGGGACAAAATTTGTATGGTTAGAATTAAAATCTGGTTCATTGCTATTCCCTCCATTTTCATTACTTTCGGTTTTCACCGCCGTTTTGGTTGTATCTTTTGATGTCATTTTTACTGCTTTAGGCTACTGTTTAACTCAAATCAACACAAAATCCAGAGTACGCTATCTTTAACACAGCAGAGAAAACGAAAACAAAAATATATCATGATGTAAAAAATAAATTATAACAATTTCAGTCTTTGCCGAAAATAATGATGACCAAGTAATGTACAGCTCCAGTAATGTTTATACTAATGCGCAGTTTGCGCCGATTTGTTTACAAAAGCGAGCTCTCATCAACGAAGCGGATTCAATTTACTTTATTTTATTTTTTCTTCTCTGCGATGATTTAAATTTGGTTGCGGTTAACAGATACTTATAGAATTTATACCCTTCATGAATTTAAGACTATATTATCAAATTTTTAACAATTACACTAAAAACACTCATAAGACATCAATATATAAATTTCAAAAATCTTTTTAAAACCTTAAATTCTAAATCAAACATATATTTCATAACTCATATAGAAATTATATTATATAAAAATATTCATATCAATGGAAAAATATTATATTTGTCATACCTCATACAATATCAATAAGATTTTATTCACTGCACTAACATACAATTATAACTCAATTTAAACAGTTCACCTTCAAAAATTTTTCCATAATTATTGCTTACCTGTATGTTACCAATATTATTTATATATGAAGTGTAGAAAATGGACCTTTTTATATTTTTTTTTTCTTCAAAATGCTCATGTATGCAATTATTTATATGTGGAATCGTACTTGGCGCAATTCCTCTAACTTTCTAGGATGTTCAAGAGTCCCTCGTCTGTTCTGGTTATAATGTGAAAGTCACAATATTTTTTCTTCTTTTTCTAGTTCACACACGTTTACACGCAGTCGGGGTTTAACACTTCACAGATTACGAAAGCACTACTAAAATCCCCCCATGGTGACTTGAAAATCACCATAACACCGATGACTTTCAATTTTGTCGGAAACACAGCAACACTAATCGCGCACAGAGACGAAAAATCGTTGAAAAAAAATTTCTTCTTCTGGGGTCACACACTTGAGCTTCAAAAACACAGATGACACTACACTGACGCGGAATTTTCACGAACGACGCACACATTGGAAATCCAAACATAGATCTTCGCGGCGCACAAATAACTTTATCCTGCCGACTTTAATATATGTAATGATTTTACGTCGAGGAGCTTCAGAGTGGTAGATGAAAAGGAATATAGGTCTTGGAAGGTAGTCGTCGAACGGTTAAGGCAATGCGTGTGGTCGAACGCGGCTGAGAAACAAATCGAAATTCCAGACGAGGAACACAGACGTCCAAAGGCTGATTAAATCGTCGTTTTATTTTGGATTACTTCGAGGGTTTTAGTTACACTTCATAAAAGCCTCATGTCAATTTATTAACGGGTTATCATATTTCAACACTGCCCCGAGGCTGTCGGAACAGCACAGGATAAAATAAAAGACAAAAGGGGCGCAGCGCGTTAAAATTACATCTTGACAGTACCGTGGCAGAACACAAAGGGCTACGGAATTATTGAGAAAAGCGCGAGTTTTTCAGGCGGCCTGAACTTTAATTGGTTAAAAACTGACACGTGATTAAGTCACGTCATATGAGGTGATGGTCTCGCGATGCCCGTTATATAATGCTTATATAAGCTTTGGCCACACGTGCCTTAGGGGAAAAACTAATAAATTATTTTCGGTTTCCATGTAGGTCGCGATTCAAAGGTTAAGGGGACGGTATTCTGTTGCGTTATGATAAAGAATTTGGAAAGGGCGTGTTAAAAAGTAAAAAGGGTTTTTAATTTATTCCATATATATATATATATATATATATATATATATATATATATATATATATATATATATATATATATATATATATATATATATATATATATATATATATATATATATATATATATATATATATATATATATATTGATTGAAACGACTCCCGTACAATAGCGATTTTTTGCCCAGGGAAAATCCGGGAAGACCAATCATCGCGCGCTTTGTACGCAGAATTAATTTGGACGGCTGCAGACAGACAGTCGCCTGGCGACATAATGGCCGGAAAAGCTACCGACAGCTCACAGAACACTTCGTCAGCTACAAAAAGGAAGTTGTCGACCGGAGGCGCCTAGTCGTCTGGGGACGCAACTGAATAAAAAATGTGGAGTTTTCCAGACCTTCCGAAAAGTTTAGAGGAGGTATATATAGACGCCGAAAACTGATTCAAAAGCAGAAAAGTCAGTGATTCAGACATTAAGTTATTCAGAGTGACGCTGGAGCTGGAGACAAGGAGATTCTGTCGGACCTACATGGACTTGAATGAGTGGAGTGACAACTCAAGTCTGACCTTTCTCGTCGATGCCGTGAACCCAAGAATTATATATATATATATATATATATTGTAAATAGCCTGTATTTAGTCGAGAAATGCAATTAAAGCATAAAATACAAAAGGGCAGGCAGTCTTTTATTTGAGGCAAAGTCCTTACTATATATATATTGAGCTGAGACATTTTGAGACCAGATAAAATAATTTTAAGGCTACAAAAGCATACATTATTATAGTGTAACGTATCCTAAAGCATGGAAGTGACCATTTTCGGTTAGGCAACTAAGTTATGTAACGTGCCCATTTCCGGCCTAGAGATGGAGATATTACGCGCTACCGTCAGGCCAACTCGAGCCCCATATTAATGTAAATTATAGTTTGATGCTTACAATTTGTTGAAATTTCCCCTCATTATTAAGTTATTTCTAGCATTTGATTATTTTTAAGCAAGCAAAATTGTCTAATACAAAATATCTTCCCTCTTCCTCGATAACTACACTTTTCAGTACCCAAAACATTAACGCTAAAGTAGCCATTATAAGCTTCGCACTTAAAACAATCAATTTCTTACATTTCCATTACTATTTTGATTTTGTTTTTACAAATTAGGACAGATAAATTCGGGGAATTCTTTCCCCTTATTCTTTTGCGATTACGTTGCGACGGTTTTCACTATCCCATATATTATGAAAGTGATTTTGACGTGCAAATAAAATAGGAACATTATATAAAATACTTCGAACAAAGAACACACTTTAAAAATAATAAATTTTTCTTTCATTCAGAGAGATCTTTTTTTTTATATTTATCTGTGAAGAAATATCTTGTTTCGTTGTTGGTGAGAAAATGCTATAAACACCATAAAGCTTTCAAAGAAGAAAGAGGAAATTGTCTCTTGCTAAGAAAATACTTTTATTAAACTAAAAACACTTTCTTTGCTGAAAGTGTTAACAAATTCTTATATTTTAAAATACGCCCAAATAATTCCCTTCGTTAAATCTTCTGACGTAACACGGAAAAGCGACTGAAAGAAGCTGAAAGTTACAGTGAAATACTTTTTACTTGTAAAATGAAAAAAAACGGAATTTTGTGTAATGAAATCGGGAATTTATATAGTACTCTCGAATCTCTATCTCATTATATCAAGCGTATTTTGCCGAAAATATTCGATAGTTTTTTGCGGTATTATTTTGTACTTTACTGCAAAGGATTGTTTATTCCCTACCCTCGCTATCTACACGATTAATTTATGTCATTTATATGTGCATCTTTGTCAGAACTATTTTACTTCCTTTTGTCATAACTACTTACCGGAAAGAATATAATTTGTCTTGACAAGACATTGAGGGATTCACGTCTTTCTCAGTTTGGTTACGAGAGACGTTATTCTTATGAATATGATCCGTTAACACCGTAATTTCTTTCTTATACTTCCAATATCTTCGTATGTAGATATGTTACAGAACTTTCCTACTTCGTGGCATTATTTTGCATTTCACAGTACACCCAGATCTCGATTTACACGACAGATCCCTCGATTTAGGCGACATCACTCAATTTACGCGTTCCACGTTAAAAAAAAAGTGCGTAAATTGAATCTAAGGAACTGCATGTGAATATAAATAAATAATATATATATATATATATATATATATATATATATATATATATATATATATATATATATAATAAAAATTATGCCCTCCATTCTAGCATTTAAATTCCCTTTCCCAAATCCAATCTCCAGTAATATTAATTTATCGCTTTAAAACTCTTAGCCACAAAACTTCCATGAATCGTATGCCTTTGCATTTCTACACATGTGTGGAATTTAGGAGTGGGATAGCATCGCGACCCCCTAAATCTGTGACCGTACCAATAATAGCCACATGTTTTTTTCGCCTGTTTGGAAATTTGTGTTAATTTTTCTCCCCTAGATGGCACTGCAAGTCAATGTAAGTTTAATATTTACTATGTTTTGTCTAGTTACTCTTGTGGCAGGCAACAGGAAAGTTTGAGCGTATGTAAGCTCTCATCTTTAATAATTCTTTGAATAAAAATGTATATATGTAAAATAAATAAATGTAGATTTTAGAAGATAGACGTTTTCTTCATGCACCTTCTACCACTCAACCACGGATGTAATATGGTGCACATCGGCTGTGAACTGGAACTGAATTTATTTTGATTGGAATGGACACCTGCTGTGCTTAAAAAAAATGGCTCAACAGATTCTTTCAGCGTTTGGATGCTGAATGGAAATAAGAATTTTTCTTCGGATTAGCTGTTCTTACTATTACGGATACCTTAATTAAAGGTAAGGTATTTTATAATATTGAATATGGATAAGATTGCAAAAATCATAGAAAAAAGGAGCACAGTAAGAGGTAATATAACGAAATTGATAAAAAAGATTCAAACTTTGAATTATGAAGATGAAACTGTTGAAAATCTAACAGAATTAATTGAGTTGTTAGAAACGAAAGAAAAAATACTTAAGGAATATAATTTAGAAATTGAAGATCTTATATCAGATCCAGTTAAATTTAAAACCGAAATTGCTCAATCGGAAGAGTATGATGAAAAAATTATTACGGCTAAAATTAAACTCAAAAATAAAATTAAAGAAATGAATAAAAGGGACGATCAAAGTTCCCATGGAAGTAATAACACCTCAAATGTTACTGAACATAATTTTGCGGCATTAAAATAGCCTAAATTAGAAATTCCGCGTTTTTCTGGTGATTCTAATTTCATGGAATTCTTTAACTGCTTTGATAGCGCAATAGGGTCGAACGATTCCCTAACTAAAATTGAAAAATTTCAGTATTTAAAGTCCTTGCTTTCTCCCCCCGCCTATAATGTGGTTGCTGGATTCGAATTAAATGAAAAGAACTATGACTCTTGCCTTGAACTTTTAAAGCAGCGTTATGGTCGCACTGATTATAATATTAATTTGTATATCTCCAAATTACTTAATTTAGAACCGGTAAGAAATTCCTCTTATGTAAAAGGATTGCGCAAATTGTATGATGATATAGAGGTAAACATAAGAAATTTACGCTCACTAAATGTAACCGAAGGATCGTATGGTCATTTATTAAATCCCCTACTCTTAAAATTGTTACCCCAAGATTTTGGAATTTCACCGAAAACGAAATAAGGAAAAGAACTGTGAAACTTCGGATATTATGACTTTTTTGAGAAATGAAGTCGAATCAAGGGAAATTTGTGAAACTGTAATGAATTCTTCCAAGGTTTGCGAAACTAAACGCACCTCTTTTCAAAGTTATCAAACGGGACAAACGTATCATAAAAATTATTCGAAACCTAAACATTTTTCAACCGCTGCAACATTACTTGCACCAGTAAAAAATACATGCATATTTTGCGAATTAAACCACGAATCCATAAATTGTAGGAAATTTGATGTAGAACAAAAAATTAGTAAACTTAAGTCTGAAGGACGATGCTGGGCGTGTTTCAAGCCCAAACATACCAGCGGAAGCTGTCGATTAGGTATTTCATGTGAAAAATGTTTTTCAAAATTTCACCATAAATCAGTTTGTAGGAAAAATGGTAAACCTTCTAATGGTTCGGTAGAGCGTAGCAAGGAAAATTGTAATAATTCGCGTAGCTTAAATTCTAATGAAACCGAAAATGAAAGGACAAGTTCTACTTCTGAAGTTATAAGTTCTGTTTCTCAATGTAATCTTAATACGAACTGTTCTAAAAATGTTTATTTGCAAACTTGCACTGTCGTAGCTAAATCGGAAAATAAATCTTGCTTATCAAGATTAATGTTTGATAGTGGAAGTTCACGCTCTTTTATAAGTGAAAAGTTAGCAAATAAGTTGAATTTAAAAACTATTCGGAATGAAGTTTTGTCAGTCTATTCTTTCGGAATGAAAAGCCCAACAGATAAAGTTTATCGAGTTGTTGAATTAACACTCGAAAGTACAAATTCTCCTTTTCGAAAAAATCAGGAATTATTTGTGTCTAGGACTATTTCAGGTGCTACCGTTAAATATCCAGACGAAAAAATAAAAGACTTAATGCTGAAAAGGAATTTGCGGTTAGCTGATGATTCCTCTAGCTCAAATAATATAGATATTCTTTTACGGGCAGATGTTTGCTGGGAACTAATTTATCAGGAAAAGATTCCTATTAATAAACATTTATCAGCTTTGAATAGTGCATTCGGTTGGTTAATTACTGGAGCGGACAAAAAAGAAAGTAGTTCTTCTGAGAACATGATTATTGTGAATAATGCGATTTCAAATGATTTGCGAATGTTCTGGGAAATTGAAGAATTTCCGATGAGACTAAAAATTTATCGGAAAAGGAAAATCAATTAATCAAAAATTTTGAAGACTCTTTAAAATTTAACGGAGAGCGCTATGTTTGTAAATTAATGTGGAAAGATAATGTGGGACCACCTCCCGAATTGGACTTTAACTATGAGGTGGCGAGCAGACGCTTTAATTCATTAAAAATTAAATTGGATAAAAATCTTGAAATTTCTGATTAATATAAAGAAATTGTATCGGATCAATTGGAATGTAATATTGTGGAAAAATGTATTGATGAGGATTTAAACTCAGGTTACTACATGCCGCACAGGGAAGTTGTAAGACAGGATAAACAGACTACTCGCGTTCGTATGGTTTATGATTGCAGCTCTAAAGCAAATGACAATAAAAATTCTTTGAATGATTCACTTGAATCTGGAGTTAACCTTTATCCAAATTTATTAGATGTAATACTTAAATTTCGGGAAAATCAAGTTGCATTTTGCGGAGATCTAGAAAAAGCTTTCCTTATGATAGAAATTGCGGAAGAGGATAGAAAGTATCTAAAATTTTTGTGGTTTTCGGACGACCCGAATTATTTGGTACAAACACTTCAACTTAATCGTTTACCATTCGGATTAACGACGTCTCCGTTCGCGCTAGCTTGTGTTTTGAAATTTCACATTAGGAAATTTAAAGATGATTATCCTGATTGTTATGAAGTGTTAAATTCTCTGTATGTCGATGATTTGTACGATGGAGCTAAAAATGCTCAGGATGCCTATAAGTTAACATCTTTGGCAATAGAAATATTACGCGTCTCTGGATTCAAATTGAGAAAATTAAAAACTAACTGTGAGGAACTAAATAAACTTTGGCGTGAAAACGGGTATGAGGAAAATATGGATTTTGGACTTGGCGAAGGGTTCTTGGGATTAAAGTGGGATCATATTAAGGATGAAATTAAGTTAGATTTAAAGGATGTTAGGGATCCCCTGGAATTTGGAATCACCAAGCGACATGTGCTAAGCATGATTTCTAAAATATTTGATCCTTGCGGACTAATTAGTCCTTTTGTAATAAGAGTTAAAATTCTCATGCAAGAAATGTGGCAAAGAGGTCTAAATTGGGACGAAAACTTGCCAAACGACTTAGAAAAGAAGTGGGGAACATGGTGTTCTGAACTTGTTGAACTGGAAAATTTCAATATTCAACGTAAACTTTTTTCAACAGAAGACGTTAGTGAAGTTTCTCTACATATTTTTGTGGACGCTAGCCCTAAGGCTTATGGGGCTGTGGCATACCTCCGATACTTTACAACTGAAGGAAAAATTAAAATTAGTTTTGTGATTTCGAAAAGTAAAGTTGCTCCTCTAAAAACTTTAACTTTAGCAAGATTACAGTTGATGGCAGCACTCGTAGGTGCTCGTCTAGGTAAATATATTCAGAAAATCTTTCCAGCCTTCACTCAAAAAATATTTTTTTGGAGTGACTCCAAAATAGTACTCCACTGGGTGAAAGGTTCGTCTAAAGTTTGGAAACCTTTTGTGGCAAATCGGGTGGCTCAGGTACAAGCACTCTCTCTACCCGAGTGTTGGAATTTTTGCAGTGGATCGGAAAATCCTGCTGACCTTACTACTAGAGGAGAATCTGCAAAAATGATCCTTTCGAGTTCTTTGTGGTGGACAGGCCCTCCTTGGTAGTCTCAACCGGTTCACCTGTGGTCTGGTGAAAGCTCCTCCAACCGACCTGATGACAATTGTAATGAAGAGCTAATTTCGAAGGAGCTTCGAACTGTAGCAGTGAATACTGTAGCCTTGACTGAATCAATTCTAGATTTGACAAAATACAGTAGTTTTTTAAAATGTCTGAGAATTTTTGCATGGATTTGCAGCTAGAGCGAGAAAAGTAACATCTGAAAGCGGTCCTCTTTCTGCTCATGAACTCGAAGAAGCCGAACAGTATTTTATCCGGAAAATCCAAAGTGAACATTTTTCAAAGGAATTAAATCTCTGAAATCTAAAAAACCTATTTCCTCAGACTCCAACATTTTTTCCTTGGCCCCATTCCTGGATGAAAATAATTTGATTAGAATAAAGGGAAGAATGAACGAGGCAGAATTTACTTTAGGTGAAAAGCACCCTATTCTACTACCAAAAGATTCCCGATTGACTGAATTAATAGTGTTACATGTTCACATTAAAATGCTTCATGCTGGGGTTGCTGCGACACTATCAAAAATATGTCAAAATTTCTGGATAATTAAAGGAAGGCAGTTAGTAAAAAAGGTCATCCATAACTGTTTAATCTGTAGAAGATATTCTGCGAAACCTGCAAGTCAACTTACCGGACAGATTCCAAAAGATAGATTAAATGAAACTCCCGCCTTTTATACTACTGGAATTGACTTTACTGGTCCTGTTTATGTGAAGGAAGGAAAAGACGTTGTGAAAAGTTACATTGCTCTCTTCACGTGTGCTGTAACACGAGCAGTACATCTTGAGCTTGTCTCTGACTTGTCAACAAGTAAGTTCATATTAGCTCTAAGACGTTTTTTGTCAAGGCGAGGAAACTGTCGCATAATTTATTCCGATAATGCCAAAACTTTTAAGTGCGCTAATAAAGATTTCGATTATTTTGATAAAATTGTTAAAGATAAAAGTCTTCAAGACTTCATTTCTTCAGAAAGAATTGCATGGAAATTTATCGTAGAACTCGCCCCATGGTGGGGAGGTTTTTACGAGCGATTGATGAGAACAATTAAAGAGCCTTTGAGAAAAATCCTCGGACGATCTCAATCAACCTTTGAAGAACTAACAACAATTTTGGCTGAGATCGAAAATGTTCTCAATCAGAGACCCCTAACCTACATTTATAACGACGCCAATGAGCCTGAACATCTGACACCAGCTCATTTTTTGTTGGTGGGACACAACATAAAATATCCTTTAAATTTTGCTGAACTTTTCAATACTAATTCGTCCAGAGTTTCTTTGGTTAAACGCAAGATATACCAAACAAAACTCCTACAGCAGCTTTGGACAAAGTGGAAAACACAATATTTGCTGAATTTAAAGAATTTCCATGTGTTCAACACTTCAACCTCTAAAGAAAATTTCAAGGAAGGCGAGGTTGTACTCATTGAGGGTACAAACAAATCAAAGTTTTTATGGGACCTAGGTCGCATTACCGAGGTCTTTCAGGGTCGTGATGGACTCGTTAGGTCATGCAAAGTTAAAACTAAAAACACTGAACTTAGAAGACCTATTCAACTTTTGTATCCTCTGGAACTGCCGAACTGAAAAAAAAAAACTTTTTACTATTTTAATTTCTTACTCTTTCTTTTTTTTAATACTAGATTATCTATTATAATTGCTAAGTTACTTTTAATTTCAACTCTTAGATTGAATTCTCATAATATTTGTTTTCATTGTTTTTAATATGTATGTCATATAATTTTATGTTTTTCTTTGTGATAATTTTAGCAAATTATCAGGTGGGGAGTGTTTGGAAATTTGTGTTAATTTTTCTCCCCTAGATGGCACTGCATGTCAATGTAAGTTTAATATTTACTATGTTTTGTCTAGTCACTCTTGTGGCAGGCAACAGGAAAGTTTGAGCGTATGTAAGCTCTCATCTTTAATAATTCTTTGAATAAAAATGTATATATGTAAAATAAATAAATGTAGATTTTAGAAGATAGACGTTTTCTTCATGCACCTTCTACCACTCAACCACGGATGTAATATCGCCCTCTCGCGTTTAATGTTGAAAAGTGATATGATTCGGCCCGACTGCTTTCAAATTTAATTTTAATCCTTTCAGGCTGAGTCTAGCTCCGGCTATGTAAATATGAGCTAGTTTTGCATTTCAGGTTATAATTTAAGAACGCGATGTAATGGGTATATTAAACGCACACACACACACACATACACACACACACATATATATATATATATATATATATATATATATATATATATATATTTATACATATATATATATATATATATTTATTTATTTATTTATTTATTTATATATACAGTGGTACCTCGACTTACGAGTTTAATTTGTTCCATGACTTAGCTCGTAACTCGAAATGCTCGTATCTCGAATCGATTTTCTCCATTGAAATGAATGGAAATGCCATTAATTCGTTCCGGGCTCCCCCAAAACACCGCAATTTTTTTAACATGCTTTTAAATAAGAAAAACGTGCTTATAAACTACGAACATTGTATAAAAGCGCAATACAATAGAATATACTACAGTAAATTTGTTTCATTAAGTGTAATGTACAACATTTACCTTGGAGATCAGACTTGAAGATGCTGATGGAAGAGGAGGAGAAAGGTTGAACTGAAAAATTAAATCTTATTCGTTGATTTTTGATCTTTTCGCCCCACTTTCCTCACTTTCGCTTTTATTACCAGCTATTCTCAAAGTGAACGAGTGAGACATGGAAGCTGGGCGATTGTTGCATCCTTCACTGGGGCTGTAATAGATTCTTCTTTCTGAGAATCTGAACAACGTTTTCTCAGAATCCAATCTCTCGGTTTAAGACTGGATAGTAGTCTCAGAATAATATGCATACAATTGTATAACAATTGTACATAAAGGGTGTAAATATCATATGCTTCTCGTGTTCTCGTTTGATGAGCACGTAACATGGCATTCGCTGCTCAAACTAGCGGTGGGATATCTGAAGCTTGCTCGTAACCCGAATTTTAGCTCGTAACTCGAAGCAAAAAATCTACCGAGAGAATGCTCGTATCTCGAAAAACTCGTAAGTCGAGGTACCACTGTATATATATATATATATATATATATATATATACACTGCTGGCCACCCAAATTGCAACACCAAGAAAGACAAGAGATATCACAACAAAATTTATTTTGTAGATAACATGTAGACGAAGTATCAAATGATTAAATTTATAGACTTCTGTGAAGTGTTGTTCCTGACAAAATCAGTAGCCAGAGTAGCCGCCATTGTTGGAGATCACCGCTGCCACATGCCTCGGCATTGATTCAAAGATACTTTGGATGAGTTCTTGGGGTACAGCAGACCAAGCAGCTTCCACACGTTGCCAAAGTTGATCTGCTGTGGCAGTTGGGGATGGAATCTTGGTCAATCGTAGAGCAACCAAGGACCACATGTTTTCTATCGGTCAAAGATCCGGAGAGCGAGGTGGCCAGGGAAGCAATTCAATCTGGCGATTGACGAAGAAACGTTGGACATTGCGTGCCACGTGTGGTCGTGCATTATCCTGTTGAAATATGGCTGTGGGCAAGCCCTGAAGGTAAGGAAGGACAACTGGCTCCAACACCTGGGAGATGTAGCGCTGGCTGTTTAAAGTACCGGCAATGCGTAGTAGAGGTGTGCTAGAGGGATATCCAATACCGCCCCTTACCATAATACTCGGTGCAGGACCATTGTGGCGGTGCATAACGCAGCTGTTCAGCATCCTCTCTTCACGGTGTATCCAGACTCGAATGCGACCATCGTGGTGTTGCAGACAGAAGCGTGACTCGTCAGTAAAGACAATTTCATTCCATTCTGCCGTCCACATCCTTCTGTCATCGCACCATTGGCGGCGGAGACGTCTGTGGTTCTGCGTCAAGGGTAGACAAAGCAATGGACGTCTTGCGGACCGACCACTCTGCTGTAAACGGCGTCGAATGGCACGCGCAGACACTGGATGATGCGTTACAGACTGCATGTGCTGAGCTATGGTTCGTGATGTGACTGAGCGATCCGTCACTGCCATGCGCACAATTTGCCTGTCATCACGTGAAGTGGTGCGCTGAGGTGGATGCGATCGAACACGCCGGTCCGTCGTACCCTCATGCATCCAACGATCACATATCCGCATTACAATTGTTTGGTTTCGTCCAACACGACTACCGATTTCCCTGAAAGATAATCCACAATCTCGGTAGGCCACTATCCTTCCTCTGTCGAACTCGGATACTTGATCAAAAGATGATCGCTGTTTTCGACGAGGCATAATTGATCATTTTTTTGAAAAAAACACAAGAAAAGCACAATTGCCGAACTTGAAATTGTCGAAATCTCAAAGCCTTAAATAGCGCTTTGAAGTGGCGCCACAGGCGCGCGTGATGTGCGTCTGCGCTGAAATTCTAATCATTTGCATATCTCACCTCCGCTAATGCATGTTGTAAATTTCATGTTATTTGCATGTTTCCTTCAGGGTGTTGCATTTACAGTGGCCAGCAGTGTATATATATATATATATATATATATATATATATATATATATATATATATATATATATATATATATATATATATATATATATATATAAAGAATACATGTATATACATATATTCTACAGATAAATTTATGCATGCATTATTGTAAAGTAGTGTTAATGGGAAATTCCGTTATTTGTTTTTAATTGCGATAAACCGAAACCACATTAATCGAGGGATGGGTGTGTATAGAATATTGCACACCAATGTTTTATTAGTATTTAGATTTTAATTTGCTTTCTATTTTAATGAAGTCCAGTTACAGAATGAGAGAGAACTGGAATGAATTATGCCAAAACATAGAGTACTTTTCATAATAGCTTATATTTCATTTCTCGGGTGGGACCATTAACAGATAATCCAACTTCATATACGTCAATATAGATTAAATATTACATGAAAAGGTAGTTTTTTCCTTTATTGAAGCGAAACTTTAGTACAAATAATCTTCTGCAGTGAAGAACATACAAGCAAAAATCAATACAAAATATTAACCTAAAGTGAAATTTTGCTTTTTACAAGAGTTAATTCCCGTTGTTAATCATTCAGCTTCTGCAAAAGCTTTTATGTAGATAAATAGAATAAAATATAAGTAGAAAAAAAATTCCTAAACAAATTAAAAATCAATAAATTTATTATAATTTCATGAATGATGTGCAAGTGTAACCTCTATGTTAGAATCTCAGTTTTACAAATTTTTGGTATTCATTTACCTGAAGCTTTTTCTAGAGTGATACCTTTGCTCTTGGGAGAAATTTAAAATAGCATAATTACAAGATATAAAGAACTTTTCATATACCATGTTTTTAAATTTTCTGTTGAATCATATAAACTTGACAATTCTATGTATTAATAAATACTTTTTAAAAATTTTTTTGATGAATTATCCCATCAACTTGAAAGAAAATGAAGTTAACTGCTAAGATGGCTAAAAGTATTAAAATAATGCATTGTCATCGTGTTCTGAGCTATTCTAAAAGTTCCAAATGTCTAGCTAGGCAGGAAGTTGGTTAAAAACCGATTGCAAGATTTGTACTGGACAAACACACACACAAACGAGAAAGCGACTGAATAAAAACATGGTAATAAAATTGCAGATATTGCGGGTATTATAAGATATTTTCAAAAATATTTAATGGATATTTTGAGACCAGATCAAATAATTTCAAGGCTACAAGTGTATGCATTTATTATAGTGTAATGTATCTTAAAGCATGGGAGTGACCCTTTTCAGTCAGGCAACTGTTAATACACCATAGATTTTGTAGCATGAAATGCTACCAAGTAAAACTGTCCGAAATATGAAAATGACCTATTCGAGTTTTGCTAGATGAGGCTAGTAATACTTCCAGTCGTTTATAAAAAAAATTAATAGACTATGTTTAACATAGGCGATGTAATGTATTTTAGACCCTGTTTGATATTTTTTGTTTTCTTTTAGAGAATATATTTTTCTCAATATTTTAGTTGTTTTCATAAATCATATTTTGTAAAAATTGAAGGTTTAAAATGCAGAAGTTCCCCACATATAATCAAGGATAGAATCGATATTTTGATATTAAGCATAGATAACCATGTTGTTTCCTTTTCTGAAAATAGCATTTATGTTCTCTATTTTGTTCTGACATTTTAGTTCTTTAATATTTATAAAACATAAAAGATATTTAACGAATAAAACACACACACTTTCCACTTACTGCGGTAAAAAGTAACAAAACCAGGAAATCCCACGCAAGTTTCCTCAAGATATGAAGCTTTCTTTTGCGAACATTGAACACATGAAGAGATTTATGCTGACAAAAAAACTGTCAAATTTTTCAGAGGAAATAAAAATCTATGAACGTAAAGAAAAAATTTACCGTTCATAAATTTACAGTTGGTAAGTTGTTTACTTTTAGATGGAAGTGTAAATACTCTGTCAGGAATGGACTCCTATTCTTCCCCTCCCCTATTTTTCCCCCGATGACTAACTGACCGGAACTGCTTCCTTGGGGGTGGTCGAACGAGGGGGGGGGGACCCGTGGAGTGAGAAAAAGACTGGTTCTGGTCATTCTCGCTCCTGCTTTCAAACGTGAAAGTTCGGGATACGAGAGCTCGACATGTGAAAGTGGCTTGAGCGTGATTTTATTGATCAATGTAAATTTGTAATATATACGTGTATATAGAATGTGTGGCATGTCCCAGAAGAAATTCATGTATAACTAGCTGAAAACCCGCACTTCGCTACGGAATACATTCAAATTAAATACAACGGTCAATGTATGCAATTAATGCCAAAATAAATAAATATATATATATGTATAATATGACGATAAATGTACACAATTGATGTAAAAAAACAAAAAAATATATTTATAAAAAATCGTAAGGGATATTTTTATAGACAAAATAATGTAGAAGAAAATATTCAAATTAAATGTAATAGGACATACTAAAGAATATAGTACAGTAAATAGAGTACAGTTTGAGGAACATAATATCTTTTATTGTATTTTAATATTTTTTTGGATAATGTCCAATCGTCTGCCGCATTAGAAAGAAAAAAAATATTTTTTTGTCTATTTAGTTGTTACGCAGGTGACGATAAATTTATTTAAAGTGTCAAAAAAAAGAAATCACGTGATCAGCATTTAATAAATTAAATTCTAAAAATTAATCTTTAAAAATTCACCAAAAATCAGAAAATGGAGGTAAAATGGAGGTAAAGATTCGAAAAAGATCTCATTGTAAAGTCATTTTTATGATCTTTCTCGTGATATAAATTTTATAACCCTCAATTTATTATTTTAAATGCAAACTTAAAAAAAGTTACTAAAACAGCTTAAAATTTAATTTTAAAAAATCTAAGAAGAATTTTTCAAAAATCTTTCTTAGTGTACCCCTACACTATAAGAATAATCGCCATGCAAAATTTCAGCCCTTTAGGTCCAGTGGTTTGGTCTGTGCGTTGTCTGTCAGTGAGTCAGTCAGTTACGGAACTGTTTTATATATATAGATAAATAATTTTGGGACTAAAGATCGTGTCTTGATTCGTCAACCGTGTAAAAAAATCCTACAACGATAAACAACGGACCCAGGGGCGGATAGGCCTCGTCAAGGGAGAGGGATCGCCCTTCAACATACGCTATATTTTATTTCACTCTCCTTATTCTATTGATGTTGTTGTTTCTTATGGTCTTTAGCCAGAATGTATCCCTGACCGGTTCATGTAAGCTTGCGTGCAGAGACGTGCGGCTCCGATTTACAATAGTACTACAAGGGTCCGACTTAGCCAGGTGCCACCTCAATTTTAAGCGAGCATCCCCAGGGGTGACATCTGAAGGGATCGTACCTTCCTAGCCCACTGACCTCAAAGAAGGACTTTAAAGCTACCGTAAGAAAGCTTTTTCGCTTCCGTCATTAAAAATTCCTAATGAAGTTACAATACTGTTAAAAGTATATTCATCCATATAAAAAAATTCAAAACTTTTTCAATAGCATCAAAATCACAAGATTTTGGACTGATACATTTTAATAGAGGATCGAAGAAAAGTAATAAAGTTTACCCTGTATTACCCAGTGAAGATTTAAACTGGTGTTTTCGCGAAAGATTTATACCTTTTGAAACAGAAGCGCTCTAAATCTCCCTTTAAAACGGGAAAGTGTTGAAAAATAACAAGAAAAAAAATTACTCACTCCAACTAATATATTACAGGTCCAGTTCTATGCTTTAATTCAAGTTTTAAATGCATTTTGTCTTTTACGAAAAACCGCAACGGTTGAAAGCAATTGAGATTGAAATAACGGTGACTCATCACTATTTATTATCAATGAAATAAAATACCGTAAGATGAGGCTACTTTGTGGTGGATTTTTAGTTTTTTTCCTATGCCAGCCGATAAGTTTTAAAAGCAGCCCAAAACGAACAATTGCAAAACATTCTTACATCTTTTCCTTATGCAGTAATGTATTGCGCTAACCCGCATCTTTAATCACCATTGAGAAATTAAAGTTAAAATGTGTCACAAAGTTGCCTTTCCGAGTGGAGCTATGTACTTTGTGGGGTCTGTGTTTTCGCCTTGGAATCCAAGAGGAAAAATTACTTGACACAAAGTGAGACAATAAAACGCTTATCAAAAACTTGATACACAATTATATGTACCTATTACAAATATTGGATAGCTTTATCTATATCCTTGACATCAAAGAGACCTCGGGTGCCCAGGGCAGCCATCAGTTCTTTGAGAAGATGAGGAAATTCATCTTTCGGCACACTCAGCTCCTTCGGGTAGTTTTTTTCCAGATAGTCGATACTTCTTTCTCTCCAGTGGTATTTTAGAGGACGAAAAAGGGCAACATCGAGCGTTTGGAGGAGGTGGGTCGAATTTGGGGGTTATTTTGCGACAGCGATAATGTGCCACAAAGTAACCCCGTCATCTTTCGATATTTAGGTTATGTTCTCATATCGCTCGGAAATGTCCCTACACAAAAGTTATATTACACCACAATCTAACCAACATATTGACAATAAAAAATAATTACATGTGATAGTTGGTTGTATAAGATGTTAGCCTTCAGCACACAAAGTTTCCGAAGTTTGAGTCAATAGCTTGACAACAGGTTTGAACACAGGCGTCTAAACATCGCGAATCCAGATTTGCCAACTTGAACGTGATTGGATGTTCTGATCATGTGATTTGCTGACGTTTCCGCCTGTATTACACGTGGACAAGAGTACTGTAGCTTCATGCACGAGGTATAGCTGCCTGTATCTATACTTATATATAAAGAGAGAGCGATTTTGTACGTGGAGGGTAATCTTCAAAACCACTGTACCTATTTGAAAAATTCTTTCACTGTTTGAAAGGTAAAGCATTCCAGATGGACATAGGCTATATATTATGTATATCTGATCAGTAGAAATAAAGTTAGGGGCTTAATCCTAACAATCTCCATTGTTACCGCTACTGTCCTCTACCGCTTTTTGTGCCGAAGTCTTCAACGATCCTTAGCGTCGTGCTATCTATACTTATATATAAAGAGAGAGCGATTTTGTACGTGGAGGGTAATCTTCAGAACCACTGTACCTATTTGAAAAATTCTTTCACTGTTTGAAAGGTACAATATTCCAGATGGACATAGGCTATATATTATGTATATCTGATCAGTAGAAATAAAGTTAGAGGCTTAATCCTAACAATCTCCATTGCTTCCGGTACTGTCTTCTACCGCTTTTTGTTCCGAAGATTTCAACGATCCTTATCGTGGTGCAATCGCGGTGGGCTTCTGTTCTGACGCTAGCGGTTCGAACCGAGTCGTTCTCCGGCACGCCTTTTTCTTTAAAAAATTTATTTTAATTATTAACTAACATAAAATTAATTTAAGGTATTATTTAGGTTATTATTAAGGTAAAAAAAGATTTACAATTTATTGGCTATCAACTGGAAATTTATTGGTATAATATTTTGTTCAACCCGGACAAAGTCGGGACGGGACGGGCCGCTAGTTTTATCATAAACAGAAGCATCTCCGTTAACTATGGATTACAAATGTGATAATTGTCATGCAAAGTTTTATCATGAACAAAATTTATCGAGACAGAAATCCCGAGTTCATGGAATAAAATCGAATTCAGCAACCTATTTTCCGTGTGTATACTGTGAAAAAAATTTTTCATCAAAACAATACCTATCGGAGCACAGAGTAAAAATTCATAATGTAAAGAAGACCCTAGTCTAGTGGGTACCTGGAGAATGTTGGTGCCCTTTTTTTTTTGAAGGTTGACATGCTTTCTAATATCTTTCAATTCAGAGTTGTAAGATATTTTTTCATTCTATTATATATATTGCTCTTCAGTGCTTATGAGTCAAGTGACTGTACCTGCACAGTCATCTCTGTGAACAAGAGTTCCATCAGTATAAACAGGGGTTAAATTTTGATTCATTGTGTTATTAACAATTCTTTAAAAAATGATGAGTGTATGGTAGTATTTTTTAAATAGGTTTGTTTCTATGTAGTAATTTGTACTGTTTGTTTATTTATCTTTTCTCTCTTATGCTTAATTAATATTCGTTGAACTTTAACTGCTTTTTTTTAGTCATTCAAAGGATCATTTCATTAAATTTTATCAATTCTTCAAAAAATGAGTGTGTTGGTAATATTTTTATATAAGTTTTAATTTTGTGTATACTGTGTAGTGAATTATGCTGATATATGTCATTTAGCATTTCTTTGATGTATTTAGTTATATACTTAGTTGATATACTTAGTTAATTATGATTATACTAAAAATAAAATTAGATATTCAAAATTTTATATAAAATTCAATATTTTAAAAATGGAGTAAAATTCAGTTGAAAATAATACTACTACTAAGATAACATACGTGCAGATATCATGAATATTTTAAAGACTTCTGGTTATATTTTTAAAGCTCTTTTCTTGCTTCCCATATAATCATTTATTACAACCATTTATAGTAAAATGTACTGTATAAACACCCACCCACCCTGAATGCTTACATAATACTTGAATAACACCTCTCTAAGATTTGTATGTATGTGTATATATGCACTGAATGGACGATTTATTTCCACCTGACAGTTTTATGTAAATCAGCTATAACATCAAGCTGTTGCTGCAAGAGGGTCAAATTTGTAAAAAATGTGGTTGGTTGGTGATTGTTAAGAGAGTTTAAGCATATTGCTTGTGAAGGAATGGGTAAAAAGTATAAATTATTGGACTTTTGAGTGATGGATGATTGTAGGTGCTAGAAGCAGTGAATATCACTAGAAGTGCTTCGCTTGGGATATGTTTGAGAACAGCTGTTCATATTCACAAAGAGTAGGCTACCATATGTTACGTGGAATTCGTTGTCCAGATGTTACGTGGAATTGGGAGATGGAGTACTAAAATGTCATAGGAAGAAAGGACTTCATATCTTAATATCTAGAGGCTATACATATAACATGGCCAGTGCTGGTCATTCTGAAAAAAAAAAGATAAAAGGGTGACAGACACAAGTCTAATCATTTAGAAGTACTTCATAGTTTATTTTAAATTAAACTAGATGGGTGAGGCTTAGGGCCGGTGGCTTAGTGCCGTTTTTACATAAAGTTACATCGTTGAGATCAGCATATCAGCCATGAAGAGTCAGGAGGCCGGGATGGAAACGCCGATCTTCGCCGGACCGCTTTCGCCCTGTAAGTCGGAGATAGTTGTGCTGGAAAAAGCATCTTCTTGGACCGGTGGCCAGACGAGATCTGTTTTTGCAATTCAAACCTTCGCTCCTGTGCTGGCCCCGTCACGTGACGTGAAGAGGAAAACATCTGGAATTTGGCGACCCAGCGGTCGCCAGCAGGCTCCGCCAAAGCTATAAGACAAAGGGTTATTTTGAGTGTTCTACGAGGGGAAGGGGATAAATGGAGAATCTTTTCGCCAAGCGTTAGGCAACCCCTTTTAAGGGATTAACATTGGTATCTTCTGTTTCCGCTGATAAGCGATGAAAGCAGAAACGTGACCAAAAGGGTGCACATTTTTTTGAGAAAGAAGTGATTGTCTAGGGGACTATATACCCCTGTAAAATTATTGAGGGAACAGCTCCCTAATGGAAAGGCAGGCTTTACTAGTAATATTGTAGCAAAAGTTAATAAGGGTTTCAAAACGTTACGACACCATACAAAAAGCTTTGTCTCTGTGTAAGGTATGTGACCATCACTAGTTACTGGATGCATCAGTTTTTCTAATTATTTATATAAATTTCCATAAGGTGCTCAAATTTACTCTATTGCTGTTGCCTAGAGCACCTGCCCTTTTTTTTTTCCTGAGCTTGTTCAACAAACAGCATATTTCATGGCACTTAAAGTACTCAGGTCAAAGAAAAGAATAACAGGTAATTTTTAAATATCAGTCAGCAAATCTTTTTTCATATTTTTTCTATAGTTTTTTTATGTTATCAGCCTGATTTTTGTAATTGTTCGTAAAAAAAAATCTTCCGTTTATGTATATGTTTACGTTTCCTGCCTTGTTTTCATATGTACACTAGACTGGGGTCTGCGACAGCCGTCAGCCCCAGGTACCTCAGAAACAACAGTTCTCGAAATTTGTTTTTGTCAAACGGTGCTAGATTGCAAATCACAATTCATTTTCATACAAGGTCTGACAATAAAGTTCGGTGAATAGTCCTGTAACATTAATTTCGATGAAATATTAACGAAAGTTAACTTACTGTCCTTCGAAATAGTCACCTCCCATAACTATGCACCGCTGACATCTGCTATACATGTTCTGGAAACTTTGCAAGAAGTCTTCTTTTGGGATGGAGTTCAAAAGCCTCGTCACGTTTCGTTGGATGTCAGGAATATCGTCAAATCTCTTTCCTTTCAAAGCGAGTTTGAGTTGTGGGAATAGGAAGAAGTCTGGAGGATTGAGATCTGGCGAGTATGGTGGATGTTCAATTTGCACCACCCCCTTTTTTGCCAGGAACTGCTTGACGATATTGGCTGTGTGAGGGTGAGCATTGTCGTGAACAAAAAACCTTGTTGTGCGTACTGCGGTCGTACCCTGCGTAGACGTTTCATGAAACGGGTCAAAATTTCAATGTACCCTTCAGCATTCATCGTCGTTCCCTCAGGTAGAAATTTCTTGTGGATAATGCCTTGACTATCAAAAAAGGTGATGGCCATCGTTTTGATGCGTGATTTTTCTGCTCTGCCCTTTTTCCGACGAAGTGATGCAGGAGAACGCCATTCCATGCTTTGCCGTTTCGTTTCAGGTTCGTACCTGAGACACCAGGACTCATCCTCAGTGACAATACAGTTCAAGAAGTTTGGTGTCGCACCCGCTGTTTCGACAAAATCCTGTGAAACCTCTAAACGTGCCTGCTTGTGATCGTCATCCAAGTGATGTGGCACAAGACAACAACACGTTTTTCTCATCCCTAAATTCTGGGTAACGATTTGTCGCACGGAACAAACGCACTAAACAATCACTTTGTAAAACAAGTCTTACACGGAACACAAACGACGCTCAACTGAACAACTGTGGGGGCAGATGGTCAACACCTACCGCTACGCAGGTGCACCGTTTTGTTTCGCAAGTGTTGCCAGATCGGCCGTTCTGACTTCATTAACCGAACTTTATTGTCAGAGGTTGTATAATGTTCACGAACTTTTTTCCTCTACTTCTATATGTTAATTTATACTTTTCTTAATATTCCTTATCACAGCTAAACGATTTTGTCATGCACAATCATATTAACTATAATAGCATGTTTATATCAATTGTTCATAACATGTTTATATCAATATTCCTGTGGTTATGAAGTATTTTTATTTTACTGTTATAGTTTTCTTTATATAAACTGTATATTTTTTATGAATCGTCAAGGTTTAAACCAAATGGAAAATACTTGTTTAATTTCTACTGTTTTCTATAAATTGCAGGATTTTAATAGCATTTCTTTAGCTCCAAAAACATCTATTATGATTGATGTCAATGCAAGGTTTTTTTGTACTTCATTAAATAGATAAAAAGTATCTCACTAACATAAAAGCCAAATGAATGCTTGTTGAATACTGCTATGATAAAAGTAAAGCAGTATTTACCGAGTGCTTTTTTGGCTATGAAGAGTTTTATGAATATTTATATATATTTTATAAATTACAATTTTTATCGTTATTTTGCTCAAATGTTTATGCTACAGAGTTATGAAAAGGGGATTTTAATATCTTATGTTAAGCTAAATGTCTATGTTCATTACTTCTTCGTGATGCAGGAAGAGAAAGCAGTGAAAATTATTTTCTTTTTATTGAGATTTGGCCATAATGCGAAAAAGGACTTAAAAGTAAAGAATAGATAAGAAACAGATTTTTTTTATCAGGAAAATTTTTATTTTTTCTCTTCAAAAATCATATTTCTCATCAAAATTAGTTTTTGTCAGTTAAAAGAAAAATTACTTTGAACACCTTTTTCACAATGACTTTTCCCTATAAAGTTGAATAGTTTTTGCCTAATTCTAAAATGTTTCGGTATAAATCTATGATGACAAATTTTTCTCAAGAATATTATCAAAAATATTGTCCATCTTTCAAATTAACTCTCTCTTTATTGTTTCGTCAAAATTTTTCATCATCTCACGTCCATTCGTCTTTCTAAATTTTAAACTAACGAAGAAATTAAGTCATATTTAAAAGATCACGGAGGTTTTCTAATAGGCAAGAACGATGCTATACTTCTAGCTTCGTAACCATTAAGAAGGAACGTGAGATAACATAAACAAATATTTGATGTAAAAGTTTGGGGAAATGAAGCGATAAACCACATAATATAGTTATCCTATACCAGCGGTGTCAAACTCAATGATACTCTTTTTTGCTATTTTTAAACAAAATGCATATATTTATGTTGATTATACTGTAATTAGGTAAATAATACTACGTTTCTATTATTAATTTTTTTTGCGGCCCACCTGTAGTTAAACCTTGTTTGTTTGGCCCAAGATAGCCTTTGAGTTTGACACCCCTGTCCTATACCTTGATATTTGAGGGGGAAAAAGTGAGAAAACGCCAAATATGACAAACCAGCGATAACTTGGCATTCTCCGTTTTCTGCTCGAAAATAAAGTCGAAGTTCCTGAGCATGCGCATTTGTGCACATTTCAAAGAGCCGTTACGCACGGCAGATGCTCGTCGAAAACAGAAACATGCACCAAAACGTCAGCAAATCACATGATCAGAACATCCAATCACGTTCAAGTTGGCAAATCTGGATTCGCGATGTCTATACGCCTGTGGTTTGAACAATACACTGGTCAGCGAAGACAAATAGCGCACAAAAGCTTCGGACACTGGCCACTAGGTGTCTCTGTATGTCGTATAAGCTGTTAACGCTGTTCTTTGCCTTCCCGGTATCACGGGCGCGGCGCAAGATCCTAAATACGAAAAAATTACTATGTGTCACAAAGATACCCCTGCAGTCACAAAGCCAACACACTGCCACTCTGGACTCCTTATTTTAAACGCCAGTGTTAAAAAGGCATAATGAAGTGTTTCACAAATAGAATAAACATGTGGTTTCTCATGGCTGGAAAAATTTCACACTTTTATGAAGTTTTGAACAAGAAAAAGGGAAAATTGTATAAGTTGATAAAAACGTCGCGCAACCCCTTTCAAATTTCTCTAATTTTTAATTTTTTTGTTTCTCCAAAACAATAAATAATAAAAAAATTAGGGAAACAGACATTTAACAATTCGATAGCCTTCAAATTATCGTCAATTCGCATATATTCAAAAGACTGTTTCTAACTCATACTTGGTGATTCATTTTTATCTATCATAAATACTTTCTTTTTGCCTGGCCTTCTTATTGATTCACATCTAACTCCTTCACAAAACCCGAACTGATCTCTTCTTCATCTAGTAATGAATAGGTCTTTGGTAGAATCATTTTTCTTCCTTTGTGATGCCGAAACTGCAGGAAAATAATACTATGTCTTATTAGCAACGAACGAGCACAGGTGGTCGGATTTGACACGCCTTTCTAAGGTTAGTTATTTCTGCCATTAGCCCTCGACATAATCGGATGACTCGAATTTCTCTCCAGTTCTTGCCGGGCGATGGCCGAATGGCTAGGGCGGTGGCATTCGGTACCAGTGACCATGGGTTCGAGTCCCACTTGGCATGGATGTTTGAAGCCAGAATAGGCTTTAAGTAGTAGGTCCCGGTATAATAAGTCCTCGTGTAGCAAAAGTTGACCGTAGCGTTCCGAACCAAATCAAACCTCTCCAGTTCTTTGCAGCTTTTTACCATGTTTTTATTAACTCGCTTTCTTGTTTGTGTTGTAATGACTTTACGTTCCTTTCACACTCGGGATTCCTGAGAGAGCCTAACGGCAAGACGTCCATTATCAATCTACCGTATTCATCGGTGACAGTCGCTGTGTCACCAAATTGTGGCAGACGCCGCGTCGCCCGTCGGACAATTAGGAGGCCGTCATCTTTAAGAAATCCCCCCTGCTTGCAGACAAAGCCTGTCCAGAGGATAATCACCTAGCTATTTAGCGGAAGACGCGGAATGGTCTGAAGACGGTTTCTGAAAGGGTTCAAAGGGAGCAAGCTTTCAGCCACCCACAGAGATGGGCGAGGATATATATTCGCCACCTTGATGTAAATGGGGGCAGTTGACTTTTTTCTTGCAGGTGTGGACAACCCTCGTCGACAGACGCGTGCCAGAGATCGTGAGCCTGCCGTTTTCCATCATGATATCCTGAACCCGCGAAATAGCCTTAGATAATGCTTATTTTTTTGTACTTATTGTATAAAGCCTATATTTAATCTAGAATGCCAATAAAGCATTTTGTTTATATTAAAGGCTGTCAGTCTTGGTTTTAGGCGAAGTCCTTACAGTGTGTGTGTTTGTCCAGTACAAATCCTGCAATTGATTTGTAACTAACTTCCTGACTAGCTAGCCATTTTAATTAAGTAATTATGTTTATGATTACTTTCTCATAAACATAATTTTTATTACCATGTTTTTATTAACTCGCTTTCTTGTTTGTTTGTTTGTGTGTGCGTGTTTGTCCGGTACAAATCTTGCAATCTATTTTTAACTAACTTCCCGACTAGCTAGAGATTTGAAACTTTTAGAATAGCTCAGAACACGATGACAATGCATTATTTTAATAATTTTAGCCATCTTTAAGCAGATTTGAATTATTTTTCAGTAAATTTTGTTTTGTAGACTGGTGCAGCCATCTATCGGTCGGGACGGGGACTAAAAGTTAAACGCAAGTTAACTTCCAATTAACTTTATTTTCTTTCAAGTTGATGGGATAATTCATCAAAAAATATTTAAAAAAGTATTTATTAATACACAGAATTGTCAAGTTTATATGATTCAACAGAAAATTTAAAAACATGGTATGTAAAAAGTTATTTTTATTTTGTAATTATTCTTCTTTGAGGCTGTAGGTAATGGACGAATCATATTTACATACCCCTACAATTGGTATAACTGCATGATACATTTAACTTAAACTTCAGGTTACAGTTTCAGTAATAATAAGGTTTATTTTTATAATATGATGTAATTAAACATTTTAACATATTAGCATTATTCTTACCTTGGCATTAACTTTTTTTTGTAGCAATTATCTATTACTTTGAGAAGATACTTCCCAATGCTAATCAAAGAAAGTTTTAGGTAACAACATTTTACATATATCTGCTATCTTTCGAAATACTCGCGTTCGTTCCTTTCTTTTCCTTCGGCTAGCCTTAGGAAAATATTCCTTTTCAGCCAACATATGGTAATAAAGACATTTAATTTCAATTACCATATTTCGTCTAAATTGAATAGTGAACTATAAAGAAGCAAAAGGAAAATATCTACACAATCGAACTTGATATATTTTCAGTAAATATGATATGCAACATTATATAAGAACTCAGACAATCTTGACGTGTATCAAATCTCAGGACGATCAATCGATAGATAGATAGATAAATAGATAGACATATAGATAGATAGACACAATTTTTTCCAAAGTTTATTTTCCGATTATATTTAGATTTAATAATGTTTTGAACTAACGTTTTAGCTACATTTTTAATTCTAAATATTGCTAAAATAAAAGCTCAACGATTACAAGACAGAACAAAATAAATTTGACAAGCTTTTAAAGACGTACATACTGATACATCTTCTTACTCATATTCTATCTTACTTGTAAAACAAATCATGATTTGCAGTCGAAACCCCAATTTTCCAGAAAAATGCACCATTGCACCACCAGGCAAAGACAAAATCCCTTAGGTCATTCGTTAGATCTTCACTGACGAACTTTTCAATCCTTTTAAACAGAATATATCTAAGAAAGTCAATTTCAACAGGGAATCTCTGAGTATATTTTACAATTATAGATTCTTTCAGTTTAGATGAATAATCAGCAGCAAAATACATTGAGACATTGTATAGAAATGTTTTACGATTATTAGTATAACTGAATTTTTTCTGTAAGATAAATCAATAGATCGAATGGAAGGTTTATATACGTATTTTCATGAAGAAATATTGCTTACAGACAAAGTCTCTGCTCACTTTCGTGTACAGAAAAGGTGAAAAACAAACTCTTTTAATATTTATATTTGTACAGTTTTTTGTAATATTGCAAAATTTGAGTTAAATAATCTTTAAACAATCTCCGTGGAACATCAGAATTAAATGGTGCCTAATGCAAGCAACATGGTTTCAACGTGCCAGATTAACGGCTCTTGAATAAAATGAGGAGGAATAGTCGGCTTAGGTAACAGTAAACGTTATACAGCCGTTAGGAAGTATCAGCTTCGAAGACTGAAAAGTTAATACCTCCTAATGGCTAGGAAACATTAACATTCTCAAGTTAATATTGGTTTCTTCATGACAAGATTTTTTAATGGAAATTAGAGTTAACTCAGACTTAAATATTTAAATAGTTGAGGACATTGTAGCAGGAGAAATGAGAGTTTTCAAACACTAAACATTCTCTCTCCTTTGTTGTTCGGAAATTACCTCTGTCTAGACACCTGAGAATGGAGCGATTTAACAATGAAGTTCTGCCCTTGCGTAACGAAATCTGGTGTAGATGAAGGATTTTGCTCTTTTAAATATTTACTCTTTTCTTTTCGCGTGCATTTTTAGTGCAAAGTGATTCATTCACTAAACGTACTAAACTCTTCGAGGCTGTTTACTTGAAGATATTTTGTTCTTTAATAGCGTGCAAATGTCTGTTTACTTGTGTGTTGATGTCTGACTCTCTTCAATAAGAATTCCGTCAGGTATATTATTTAAAGTACATTACCCATTAAATTTGCTTCAAATCTGGGTAACCCAGCAAATTATGTTTTAACTTCGTTAAAAAATCCTTAAACTTTAAAATTCCTCATTTTAAAGGGAAAAAATATTTAATGTAAGATTATAAAGTATTATTAACATTATTGCGGTTAAAAGGTTGCAATGGATTTAAAAATCATTCTGCGTATATGCACTGTTAAAAACATTTTAAACATATTAATATCATTCTTTGATCATGCTAGAAACATATGCAAAATTATTACTGTTACAAACATATGCAAAATTTCAAAAGAATTCATTGAAAAAAAAAATTAGTTTTGAAAAGTCCACTGTCACCGTAAGATGCGTATCATTACGAGAAGATCATTCTGAACAGGAGCTAAAACCTGCTGTTCTAGAGCATGGCTGACGTCTCATAATGTCCAACGTTGAATCCTGCATCTATCTGGGAGCAGACAGAAACAGCATCTGTGCTGGAAGGAATTTCGAGAGGACAGGGTAAGGTAGATTTTAATGTAGGAGAGGCCCATTTCGAATAATCCAGGAATAATGCTATAAGGGTGTTCCATTATCTCCAGTATGTGTAGTATCTCTAAAGTTTGAGAGGTCAGGGGTACGTTTGTAAGAGAAAACGGTTTATACTATTCAAGGAAAATCGTTGAGTTTTAATTTATTCAACTTTAGTGTTAGCAATAAAAACAACCTAACATCCAGAGGATTGATTATATAGGTTTCCTTAACTTTCACAGCTATCAATAAAATAATTATTAACTGATCATTTAACGGGGACGTTTGTAAGGGAAAACAGTTTATTCTATTCAAGGAAAATCGTTGAGGTTTAATTTATTCAACTTTAGTGTTAGCAATAAAAACAGCCTAACATCCAGAGAGGATTGATTAATTAGGTTTCCTTAACTTTCACAGCTATCAATAAAATAATTATTAACTGATCATTTAACGGGGACGTTTGTAAGAGAAAACAGTTTATTCTATTCAAGGAAAATCGTTGAGGTTTAATTTATTCAACTTTAGTGTTAGCAATAAAAACAACCTAACATCCAGAGGATTGATTATTTAGGTTTCCTTAACTTTCACAGCTATCAATAAAATAATTATTAACTGATCATTTAACGGGGACGTTTGTAAGGGAAAACAGTTTATTCTATTCAAGGAAAATCGTTGAGATTTAATTTATTCAACTTTAGTGTTAGCAATAAAAACAACCTAACATCCAGAAGATTGATTATTTAGGTTTCCTTAACTTTCACAGCTATCAATAAAATAATTATTAACTGATCATTTAAAGGGGACGTTTGTAAGGGAAAACAGTTTATTCTATTCAAGGAAAATCGTTGAGTTTAAATTTATTCAACTTTAGTGTTAGCAATAAAAACAACCTAACATCCAGAGGATTTATTATTTAGGTTTCCTTAACTTTCACAGCTATCAATAAAATAATTATTAGCTGATCATTTAACGGGGACGTTTGTAAGGGAAAACAGTTTATTCTATTCAAGGAAAATCCTTGAGGTTTAATTTATTCAACTTTAGTGTTAGCAATAAAAACAACCTAACATCCAGAGGATTGATTATTTAGGTTTCCTTAACGTTCACAGCTATCAATAAAATAATTATTAACTGATCATTTAACGGGGACGTTTGTAAGAGGAAAACAGTTTATTCTATTCAAGGAAAATCGTTGAGGTTTAATTTATTCAACTTTAGTGTTAGCAATAAAAACAACCTAACATCCAGAGGATTGATTAATTAGGTTTCCTTAACTTTCACAGCTATCAATAAAATAATTATTAACTGATCATTTAACGGGGACGTTTGTAAGAGAAAACAGTTTATTCTATTCAAGGAAAATCGTTGAGTTTAAATTTATTCAACTTTAGTGTTAGCAATAAAAACAACCTAACATCCAGAGGATTGATTAATTAGGTTTCCTTAACTTTCACAGCTATCAATAAAATAATTATTAACTGATCATTTAACGGGGACGTTTGTAAGAGGAAAACAGTTTATTCTATTCAAGGAAAATCGTTGAGGTTTAATTTATTCAACTTTAGTGTTAGCAATAAAAACAACCTAACATCCAGAGGATTGATTATTTAGGTTTCCTTAACTTTCACAGCTATCAATAAAATAATTATTAACTGATCATTTAAAGGGGACGTTTGTAAGAGAAAACAGTTTATTCTATTCAAGGAAAATCGTTGAGTTTAAATTTATTCAACTTTAGTGTTAGCAATAAAAACAACCTAACATCCAGAGGATTGATTATTTAGGTTTCCTTAACTTTCACAGCTATCAATAAAATAATTATTAACTGATCATTTAACGGGGACGTTTGTAAGAGAAAACAGTTTATTCTATTCAAGGAAAATCGTTGAGGTTTAATTTATTCAACTTTAGTGTTAGCAATAAAAACAACCTAACATCCAGAGGATTGATTAATTAGGTTTCCTTAACTTTCACAGCTATCAATAAAATAATTATTAACTGATCATTTAACGGGGACGTTTGTAAGAGAAAACAGTTTATTCTATTCAAGGAAAATCGTTGAGGTTTAATTTATTCAACTTTAGTGTTAGCAATAAAAACAACCTAACATCCAGAGGATTGATTATTTAGGTTTCCTTAACTTTCACAGCTATCAATAAAATAATTATTAACTGATCATTTAAAGGGTACGTTTGTAAGAGAAAACAGTTTATTCTATTCAAGGAAAATCGTTGAGTTTAAATTTATTCAACTTTAGTGTTAGCAATAAAAACAACCTAACATCCAGAGGATTGATTATTTAGGTTTCCTTAACTTTCACAGCTATCAATAAAATAATTATTAACTGATCATTTAACGGGGACGTTTGTAAGGGAAAACAGTTTATTCTATTCAAGGAAAATCGTTGAGATTTAATTTATTCAACTTTAGTGTTAGCAATAAAACAACCTAACATCCAGAGGATTGATTATTTAGGTTTCCTTAACTTTCACAGCTATCAATAAAATAATTATTAACTGATCATTTAACGGGGACGTTTGTAAGGGAAAACAGTTTATTCTATTCAAGGAAAATCGTTGAGGTTTAATTTATTCAACTTTAGTGTTAGCAATAAAAACAACCTAACATCCAGAGGATTGATTATTTAGGTTTCCTTAACTTTCACAGCTATCAATAAAATAATTATTAACTGATCATTTAACGGGGACGTTTGTAAGGAGAAAACAGTTTATTCTATTCAAGGAAAATCGTTGAGGTTTAATTTATTCAACTTTAGTGTTAGCAATAAAAACAACCTAACATCCAGAGGATTGATTATTTAGGTTTCCTTAACTTTCACAGCTATCAATAAAATAATTATTAACTGATCATTTAACGGGGACGTTTGTAAGAGAAAACAGTTTATTCTATTCAAGGAAAATCGTTGAGGTTTAATTTATTCAACTTTAGTGTTAGCAATAAAAACAACCTAACATCCAGAGGATTGATTATTTAGGTTTCCTTAACTTTCACAGCTATCAATAAAATAATTATTAACTGATCATTTAACGGGGACGTTTGTAAGAGAAAACAGTTTATTCTATTCAAGGAAAATCGTTGAGGTTTAATTTATTCAACTTTAGTGTTAGCAATAAAAACAACCTAACATCCAGAGGATTGATTATTAGGTTTCCTTAACTTTCACAGCTATCAATAAAATAATTATTAACTGATCATTTAACGGGGACGTTTGTAAGAGAAAACAGTTTATTCTATTCAAGGAAAATCGTTGAGGTTTAATTTATTCAACTTTAGTGTTAGCAATAAAAACAACCTAACATCCAGAGGATTGATTATTTAGGTTTCCTTAACTTTCACAGCTATCAATAAAATAATTATTAACTGATCATTTAACGGGGACGTTTGTAAGAGGAAAACAGTTTTATTCTATTCAAGGAAAATCGTTGAGGTTTAATTTATTCAACTTTAGTGTTAGCAATAAAAACAACCTAACATCCAGAGGATTGATTATTTAGGTTTCCTTAACTTTCACAGCTATCAATAAAATAATTATTAATTGATCATTTAACGGGGACGTTTGTAAGAGAAAACAGTTTATTTTATTCAAGGAAAATCGTTGAGTTTAAATTTATTCAACTTTAGTGTTAGCAATAAAAACAACCTAACATCCAGAGGATTGATTATTTAGGTTTCCTTAACTTTTCACAGCTATCAATAAAATAATTAGTAACTGATCATTTAAAGGGGGCGTTTGTAAGAGAAAACAGTTTATTCTATTCAAGGAAAATCGTTGAGGTTTAATTTATTCAACTTTAGTGTTAGCAATAAAAACAACCTAACATCCAGAGAGGATTGATTAATTAGGTTTCCTTAACTTTCACAGCTATCAATAAAATATTTATTAACTGATCATTTAAAGGGGACGTTTGTAAGAGAAAACAGTTTATTCTATTCAAGGAAAATCGTTGAGGTTTAATTTATTCAACTTTAGTGTTAGCAATAAAAACAACCTAACATCCAGAGGATTGATTATTTAGGTTTCCTTAACTTTCACAGCTATCAATAAAATAATTATTAACTGATC
Organism: Dolomedes plantarius; assembly: GCA_907164885.2. NCBI lineage: Eukaryota > Metazoa > Arthropoda > Arachnida > Araneae > Dolomedidae > Dolomedes > Dolomedes plantarius. The sequence goes on from OU015497.1 coordinate 30,666,663, forward strand.
ATTTAACGGGGACGTTTGTAAGAGAAAACAGTTTATTCTATTCAAGGAAAATCGTTGAGGTTTAATTTATTCAACTTTAGTGTTAGCAATAAAAACAACCTAACATCCAGAGAGGATTGATTAATTAGGTTTCCTTAACTTTCACAGCTATCAATAAAATAATTATTAACTGATCATTTAACGGGGACATTTGTAAGAGAAAACAGTTTATTCTATACAAGGAAAATCGTTGAGGTTTAATTTATTCAACTTTAGTGTTAGCAATAAAAACAACCTAACATCCAGAGGACTGATTATTTAGGTTTCCTTAACTTTCACAGCTATCAATAAAATTATTATTAACTGATCATTTAAAGGGGACGTTGTAAGAGAAAAAGTTTATTCTATCAAGGAAAATCGTTGAGGTTTAATTTATTCAACTTTAGTGTTAGCAATAAAAACAACCTAACATCCAGAGAGATTGATTAATTAGGTTTCCTTAACTTTCACAGCTATCAATAAAATAATTATTAACTGATCCTTTAACGGGGGCGTTTGTAAGGGAAAACAGTTTATTCTATTCAAGGAAAATCGTTGAGTTTTAATTTATTCAACTTTAGTGTTAGCAATAAAAACAACCTAACATCCAGAGGATTGATTATTTAGGTTTCCTTAACTTTCACAGCTATCAATAAAATAATTATTAACTGATCATTTAACGGGGACGTTTGTAAGGGAAAACAGTTTATTCTATTCAAGGAAAATCGTTGAGGTTTAATTTATTCAACTTTAGTGTTAGCAATAAAAACAACCTAACATCCAGAGAGGATTGATTAATTAGGTTTCCTTAACTTTCACAGCTATCAATAAAATAATTATTAACTGATCATTTAACGGGGACGTTTGTAAGGGAAAACAGTTTATTCTATTCAAGGAAAATCGTTGAGGTTTAATTTATTCAACTTTAGTGTTAGCAATAAAAACAACCTAACATCCAAAGGATTGATTATTTAGGTTTCCTTAACTTTCACAGCTATCAATAAAATAATTATTAACTGATCATTTAACGGGGACGTTTGTAAGGGAAAACAGTTTATTCTATTCAAGGAAAATCGTTGAGGTTTAATTTATTCAACTTTAGTGTTAGCAATAAAAACAACCTAGCATCCAGAGAGGATTGATTAATTAGGTTTCCTTAACTTTCACAGCTATCAATAAAATAATTATTAACTGATCATTTAACGGGGACGTTTGTAAGGGAAAACAGTTTATTCTATTCAAGGAAAATCGTTGAGGTTTAATTTATTCAACTTTAGTGTTAGCAATAAAAACAACCTAACATCCAGAGGATTGATTATTTAGGTTTCCTTAATTTTCACAGCTATCAATAAAATAATTAGTAACTGATCATTTAAAGGGGGCGTTTGTAAGAGAAAACAGTTTATTCTATTCAAGGAAAATCGTTGAGTTTAAATTTATTCAACTTTAGTGTTAGCAATAAAAACAACCTAACATCCAGAGGATTGATTATTTAGGTTTCCTTAATTTTCACAGCTATCAATAAAATAATTAGTAACTGATCATTTAAAGGGGGCGTTTGTAAGAGAAAACAGTTTATTCTATTCAAGGAAAATCTTGAGGTTTAATTTATTCAACTTTAGTGTTAGCAATAAAAACAACCTAACATCCAGAGGACTGATTATTTAGGTTTCCTTAACTTTCACAGCTATCAATAAAATTATTATTAACTGATCATTTAATGTGTACATAACACTTTAAATGATCAGTTCCAATTTTGGTTCCAAGACCAATAATTCCATAAAGGCAGCATGGGTCCTGGTCCGATTTTTGGAAAGGAAAACGAAGAAAGATTAGTAAAACACATTAAACGAATGCAGAAACAAGGATTCCCATTTACTCGAGATGATGTAAGAATTCTCGATTTCGAATTTGCCGAAAAACTGGATATAAAGCACCTTTTTAATTATACAAGTGAAAAGGCTGGGTGTATTTGACTAAGCATATTCCTAAGTCGTCATTCAGATTTATCAATCAGAAAATCTGAAGGTGTGTCGCTTGCGAGAAGTGAAGCCATGAATCGTGAAGAAATAGATGCCTATTTACTACAGAAGATGAACTACAGAAGATGAAGTACATTTCAAACTACAGAAGATGAAGTACATTTTAAATTATCAGATTCTACAGATTCCGAGTGAATAGAATTTGATAAGGATCACTGTGTTGGTTGTGGAGAAGAATACAATACCACAACCAAAAAGGATGACTGGATAAAATGTATAAGGTGCCTGAATTAGTACCATGAAACGTGTACAAATTATCAAGACCTTTGCCAAAAATGTGGAAAAAATTTACGAAAAGTGGAGGTTTGAAATTATACTTCAAATGTTGTTTATTCGCATTTTATTCACTCATTTTCCGTGAAATAATTTCATCTTTGCAAATTGCTATATGTTTTTCATGATTAACTATATTAAATGTGTTGTTTTTTGCTATTTTAAATTCACTTTTTCTTTCTTCTATTGGATGACCATCTATTGAAGGAGAGATGGTCATCTGCCATTTTAATTTCAAACTATGTTTCCCACTTTTTGTTCTCAATGTTTAATTATTTTTTGCCCAAAATATGATGAGTATATGTATAAGAATTTTAAATATGCATAAATATTTCTTGTGTTTGCATTCTAAGAATTTTTATTCCAATCTTTAAAAACTATGGCCATCTATCCTAGAGTTACCCTATATTTATTTTGAAAGGGAAAAAACGTCTAACTGAAGGTAAAAATGAAAACATGACCACTAAACCTCATCCTAAGACTGTTCGAACGCAGGTAAATATCAAGAAAGTGAAGTCTCTGAACCTAAAAGAAAATATGCCGACTCAAAGATCCATTGCATTGAAACTAGGAATGTCTTCTGGTACTGTAAGTAAAATCATTCATAAACATTTGAAATCAAGAAAGATGTTTAAACCTAAAGTTCATCTGCTTTTGCCAAAGCCTATTGCTGAAAGAAAACCAAATTGTAGAAAATTATATGAAAAACAAAAATTTGTGGTAACATTCGATGGGGCATGGGTGTATTTAAGTGACTGTAGTAAAAAAAGATTAATTTCTATTGCTCAACTTACAGGAATGACCGTACGAAATGGCTACGTCGATGTACAAAAAAGTTCTCAAAGGAGTTCATGATAGTTGCAAGATTTTGTTACAACGACTAATTAAAAATAATAAAAGTCTCAAGTAAAGCCAAAATTAATTCACTCTACTATCAGCAGAATATTTTAGAACTAATTTTTGAAGAAGAAATTCGAGCCTTATATGGAAAAGACATAGATAAAGCTAAGCTTCTTATGGACAAAGCATCTAGTCACACGTCTAAATCAACTGCCGCTTATTGATCAAAAAAAGAATCACAAACAGGATTAAAATGTATCCCATTTAATTAAATACCCGTAAAATTACCTGACTCTTCTCCAATGGACTTTTGCGATTTCGGTTTCTTAATACGAGCCTTAGGAAAATGACATCTAAGAACACTGAACGGACTTTGGAAAACGGTCCAAGAGAAATGAGGTAAAACTGACATGACAGTACTAAGCAAAAATTTATTTTCCACGCAAAATTCGAGCTAAAACTATTGCCAAGAACCATGGCTATCAGATAGAAGCAAATCACAGCATAAAATACGACATTTATACATAAAACTTACCTATCAAAATCGTTTCCATAAAGTGCGAACGACCTTCTCTCTCTCTCTCTAACTATATATATATATATATATATATGTACAGTCCTATTTTCTAAAAATATAAGTGGGTATACTGTACTTTCTCAAGTAAAGGCACGTATTTTTAGTACTGTGTTTTCACACGTAGCGACACAGGGAAAAAAATCTCGCAATTTTAAAAGAATACTTTTTGTTACATATTAACAATTGATTCGTAAGTTTCTTACAATTTTTGTTAAATTAAGCCAAAATAATACTTATAAAAATGAAAGTCATATATATATATATATATATATATATATATATATATATACGATATGTATATGATATGTATATGATATGTAAGCGACCTCTTTAAGGGGGCTCACAACCTTTGAAACTTCGAAAAATCGATTCTTGGTTTTTGCTATATTCTGATTTTTGGGACATTTCTGAACAATATGCAAAAAACCGCATAAAAAAATTTGCATTATTTCTCGAGTTATGAGAGTTTATGTAAAGCTCACTCTATTGCCATACCCTTGTTATTCCAACTTTAACTTCAGTTTTCTCAAATATGTGAATTTTGGGTTTGCGCGCACTGTTACTCCCAAACTATGTGTGCTAGACACACAAAATTTTTATCAGATTTGTATTATAAGCTTCTTTACACAAAAAACCAGAAAAGTAAAATGAAATTTGCAAAAAAAATTTTTTACACTCTAAGATGTTTTTAAAAATTGCTAAATTTTAAATTTTTTAAATTATATGTAAACTTTTTAATTTAAACTATATTTTTTGTATATTTTTTTGTTTTACATTAACTGAGTGTATTATTAATTTAATTTGACCAAAAAAATAGTTTCTGTATGCATATTTCTTAACTTTATGATGCGCGAAACATCCAGTGTTTTACATTAAACTGAGTGTATTATATTTTTTTGTTTTACATTAACTGAGTGTATATTAATTTAATTTGACCAAAAAATAGTTTCTGTATGCATATTTCTTCAACCTTTTATGATGCGCGAAACATCCAGTGATTTTTTCCCTTTTTTAGTAATGTGTACATTTAAAAAATAAAATCTAAAATTATTTATGGCTTAGAAGTTCTATTTTTTGTATAAAATATAACTGAAGACTTGTAATTTTGATATAAACAAAAACACTTATATATATATATATATTAATGTTATTGGAGTTTCAGTAGCTCGATTTTGATCATGTTTAGGGTCATTTCCCCTTAGTCAAAGGTTGTGAGCCCCCTTAAATCCTTTTCCCTTTTCAATTGCTAATTAAATATCTTTCTCCTGCATTTTTCTATTATTTTGCTCGGGCATTGAATTGGCACCCAGAATTTACCTCTTTTTTTCCAGTAATTTCTCGTTTCATTCTCCTACCTGGCATTAGGAGAAACTTAGGAATCCGATCGAAAGCCAGGATTTTTTACAAACATAGCACGAAGTTGTCTCCGCTTTTTACCTCTACATCACTCCACGGAAATTACAGATTACAACCAGCATTTGAGAAGGCGAATTACTCTAGTATTCTCTTTCGCATGTGTTAAATCCACAGGCAATAAGGGGCAGTCATTTTGTTCCGAAAGTTTAGGTGCGTCGCTGGTTGCCAGTGACGCCAAATACGTAATCAGCTGGCTCTAAATTTTTCCGGAGAACATTAAGTCTCCCTGAGTTTTAATTCTGTTTCTGGTTTAATTTGGAAAAGTCTGTTACGATGCTTTCGAATTTTCTATAAGCAGTTTTGTATAAATTTTATTACATATAAACGTATAAAAGAAGATATCTGATATTTTCATCTATCGCTAGCTTTGAAACAATTCTAAGCACACTGTAAAGACGAATTATTATTTCAGCGTGTAGTGGGATTACCTGTTCTGCGTATCCTAATTTTGTGTCATAGTTTCTATGTATATGATATATATGTAGATATACATGCATATATATATATATATATATATATAATTATATGTATGTATATATATATATATATATATATATATATATATATATATATATAATTATATGTATGTATATATATATATGTATATATATATATATATATATATATATATATATATATATATATATATATATATATATATATATATATATATATATATATATATATATATATATAAGGCCTTCAAATGCATGTTTTAGAAAACTAATTTTTCAGTTACTTTTGCAAACGCGAAACCTAATAATTTTAATACATTTCAATGAAATTTTACAGTAGTGTTTTACATACTACTAACTATGTTTTGAACTAAATGCTAAGCTCTTCGAGTTAATTTCAGTATTCCAGAGGTACCTCTACTCATAAATTTTTTTTTTTAAATCAATGTTTTTTCATTCTTTTGGTATACAGTAAAACCTCGTTTTTCCGGATCAGATTTGTAGATATTTTTTTTATTTAATGTTCACATTAGATAATATTTTTTAACTGTGATGGCAAGAACGTAACTACAAGTACGCCAAATATTCGCTTTTTAGTTTAATTCAATGTGCAGTTCCTGCATAGATTGCACAATAAATTATGGTAATAAAATGCTTTTTGTTGAGTTTAAGAAAGCTTTACTAGAGTGTCACATGGCGTTGACGTGGACTGTCTCAGAAAAGTTATTTTTGTATTTTTGAATGTCTTGTAAACAATAACATGTAATTTTGTTACAAAACATAGTTTTTTCGTCGTAATAAATGGTAAGTCTGCTGAATTAAGGATTTTGTTTTGCTCATTACCCATATTACCCAGATTATCCAGATTGCCTATGGTCCCAGTTAGTCCGGATAAACAAGGTTTTACTGTATTTCAGTGATTTTTGGAAATATTGTAACACTTTAAGTTGAGAAAACAGATAAGTGTTACATTAGTATATAGTATTAAGGAAATTAAAGTATATTCAGTTGAATGGGGTGGTGTCTGGTGTAAGCCCTAAACTGTACTAAAAAATTATAAAAAATTCCCTATATTTTAAAATGTTACCAAATTTATACTTGTTTTCATGACATTATATCACATTTAAACAGAAAATATATTTAATTAATCACTACTGTATATTTTTGAAAAAAAGCACTCCGAACGCAGGATGATAAACATATTTTCTCTCCTTTCTAGTTATACTTCCATTTTTGTAATATGCCCAAAACAGCATCTCAGTTTTACAGTGTATTAAAGGCCTTATAGTAACAGAGTCCAAAAATACTGCATTACCCGTTAATAAAAAGTGATGACTCCTCTAATACTATGCAAGTCTCTATATCCATTTCAGTTATCAATAAAGTTTCCAAAAAATATCATTTGTCGTAACGTTTTGTACCGCCCTTTAAAACTGTCTTTTTCATATGCGATTTTTCCCCTGAGTGCTGCTCTGATCACATAAATATGGATACTGCCCCTTGACTACAAGCACTTTATTCGACGAAACCCTATTTCTTTTCAGAGATAAGAAGCAGGCCCCTCCTTTATCAGCGAATTCTGATGGTGCGGAAACAAAGGGTTGGTATTTCACGGTACCAGTTTGGCTGGTTGTTCGCCTCCCCAGGTACACACGTACTCTCACTTCTCTTTGTGTCGCTTTATTTTCACAGTTTTATTTTCGCCGCTTGGCGAGCGCTCTTCGCCAAATTTGGCGGACGGCTGGACAGATGCAAAACTCATCAGCCACCTGCAAGAGAGACTTTCCCCGGCATGGTTGGATTCGACAGACAGCACAGAGAGGACCTTCAGGATGACTAATGCTGCGTTTGCATTCATGTGCTCTGCTCTGCTCTGCTCTGCTCGTGGGAAGCCAGTGATTTATGTTCGCTGCGTACTCCGTATATGCGTGGATCTCCTCCTCTAGCGGTCCTGCTACAGAGCATCAAAGATCCCGGGGGTCAAATGATGTCAAGCGGGGGCGGGGGACACTAGATCAAGAAACACGAGGGACCTTGAGGGAGGGAATGGGAGGGATCTAAATGGGGGAATATCTGGAAGACACGTGTTCATTCACATCGCTTTGGACGGGTAGGGTTACCGTGACTAATGTGATGACAGGAGTCGGGGGGTCTCTATGTAGAGAACTCTGCATGAATGCAGATGCACCATAAGATGAACACGAGGCGGAGAAGATTTGAACTCGAATTGTTCGGTTGGGACTCACGATACGCCCCCCCCCCCCCTCGTCCTGATTTAAGCTATATCAGGCAGTAACTTGGCCTTAAGTCGACAATGGACCATGAAAAATTTTATTTATTTATTAACCATTTGCTATGAAATTTTGTATACTTATACAGTGTCGTTTAGAGATGGAAATTCTATGTTTTAAAATAATCAGAATGTAATTAATTAAGATATTAATTAAAATCAGTTAGTTAATTACTCTATTTAAAAATGCTCCATGCGCATAAATTTTTGTCTCAGATATCTAATTTTCTCTCTTAAGCTAGCTTTATATAGTTATATTAAAAGTTAGTAGCAATATTTGATTTACAGTCATATTTATAGAAACTAGAAAAGAAATCGATAAAAATAGATCATTTTATGCAAAATTTTATCAAAAAATTTTTTTTATTGTACAAATTTTAAGTTGTTTTAAAATAGTATAATGAATTGATTACTAAGTTTTATTCTAACTTATATAAATAATCATTTTATGAAATTTTATGAAAATTCAAGAAAAATTATGACGCATGGAACATTTTGAACTTACCGAAACGACATGAAAACTTGTTTTGAGAAAATGGCATTTAAAGTTTTAATTTGACTAACATTTCCATTGCTTACGTTTGAAAAAAATACTTATAACTCAGTTAATAATGAGCGGATCAAAATACTTTTTTTTAATTTAAATCTGATGAGTTGCAGAATCATTTTCTGAAAGAAAAAAAATCGTTTTGGGGACATATTTTTGCCCATTGTATTTTTGCCCATTTGAAGGTCCATTGTCGCCTTAAGCCACTCTTTTTTTTCGTACTTCAAAATAAAAGATAATCCACGGTTTATCACACTGTCTATTCTCTTCCAGATGACATGATCATAACCATTACGATGCAATAGTTGTCTTCTCCTCAACCTGTTTTTAATGCGACAATATTCTTAAAATAGCTTAAAACTGTTTATATCCAAACTGCTTTATTACTGACCCAACAAATTCAATAAATAACCCCGCTGCCATGCATGCGTAACTTTTATATACCTAAAATTAGAAAAATATATTACATCCGTGCATAATTTCAATGATATTCTTTAACTAGTCAGTTTTCGAGTAATATGATATACAATAAGCTGAGTTCTTTCCTCTAAATACGCATTCTAAATGTATTTACATACGTGAATTTAAACTCGCTCGTGTAGTGATAGAATTATTAGAATTCCTATTATAATGCTCAACTTGCAGAAATTCCACTATTTGAATTTTAAATTAGTATTTAATACAGCTGAGAGTTTTGGGTACCTGTTTAACATATAAATTGAAATCTTCTACTGTTTGGAAGAAAATTGAAATGTTGAATTTCAGATCAACACTGAATTCTAATTGAAGTATGTGAAAAATCATATTTTTTTACTAATTTGTATTAAAGACTTTTCATCGGCTGTTCATGGCTAAAATTGCTGTTGTAATTTCAAAAAGCGTTTTAAGGAAAAAAAATTAAGTAGAAAATAAGTCATTCTTTTCTGGAAGGATTTTACTATATAAATAGAATATAAGATAGATATAAATAGAAGATTTGAATATGAAGCATAATTTTTCAAATGATTTGGAAAACATTAATGTTTAACGTGCGTGTCAGTTCTGAGAGGTATACTGTATTATCTAATTTTGCAGTCATTTTTCTGGAAGCAGTGAAATATTTCCTATACATATCCAAACATACAGATTCTACCTTAACCCTTCAGCGGGCGCGTCAATTTTTGGAACAGCAGCAGGCGCGCGTGGCACAAAGTGCAACGTCTCTTTCAACCTTGATTATTCCTCAACCTTGATTATTCCTTTTGTAATAAACTTTTTCTTTTAAAATTGAAAGTAATGATTCTGAGTTTTATGACAAGATATAAAATGTTGATAATATTGAGATATATTTGTAATTAAAGGCCAAAGAATGCAGACAGAATCGCTTTATTTCAAAACTATCCGGTTTGTTGGTATGATCCGGTATGATGTTCCGGTAGATCTGACGTAGAAATAAATCAGGTAGAACGGACATTATCACAATGGATAAAATCTATATATTATTTACTTCCTTTTTTCTATGATTTAATGTCTTCGGAAACCCATTACCAATTAACTTAGATATCTATATCTGTGATAGAGAACCTGTTGCGAAAATATTGACAGGAATTTCTAATTATTATAACAATCCATAAATAAATGATAAACATTTATATATATATATATATATATATATATATATATATATATATGTGCGTGTGAAATATAAGTTTTTATTTTAACCCTTCAGCGGGCGCGCTAATTTTTGGACCACCAGCAGGCGCGCGGGGCACAAAATGCAACGTCTCTTTCAACCTTGATTATTTCTTTCGTAATAAACTTTCTTTTTCAAATTGAAAATAATAATTCTGCGTTTTGTGGCAATATTTAAAATGTTGATAATATCGAGATATATTTTAAATTAAAGGCCAAAGAATGCAGATACAATCGACTTATTTCAAAACTGTCTGGTTTATTGGATCTAAGGACAACTTGCGAATGGATTCCTATTATGTTCAAAAACCTAAAAAACAATGAGATTGTCCATCTTCGTGATATGCCTGATACCGTGTAATAGCTGCACATTGGATCGATGACATCAACTCCTGCTTTCGTCGTATTGTAATCCAGTATAACCGCTGGTTTACCACGGTTAAATCACTACTAACAAATGAACGGAAAGGAATACATGGGTCAGGAAATCAGACCTGCATTAGAAAGGGTGTCGCTATAAATAGAAACTGCTTAGAACATTCAAACCTTACATGAAAAAACAAACCATTCAAAATCACAAAAATGTTGCACTTTATACACGGGCGCGCCCGGTGAAGGGTTAAAAACCTGTGTTAATGAGAAAAGCAAACTGTAGGTCAAATAATAAATCTGATTGCCATTATTTAAAACTCTGCTGAGAAATTAAACAAAGCTTTACAGAACGCTATCGGAATCCCCGAGTTTTAATTTAAGCCAATGTAAAAAAGAAAAACAGTTTGTAAAGTTTTATGAAAGTTTTAATTCAGTTTTTAAAGGGGTCAAACTCTTTCCATAAATCATAAAACTAAGAATGCATCGTAAACGAGCAATAAAATAGTGTAAAAAAGTTGAACAAATCATTTAATAAAAACGCAATATGCTCATTCATTAGGGATTTTCTTTCCTTTAGTACAAAAAATATATATTCAGCTTCTTTTATCCGAGAAACCAGTTAATGAAACCGATTTTATTATTGAAGGTACAGCATCGGAACTTTTAGCCTAGGGAATAATGGTCAGATATTCTCCAACCAATAAGC
>OU015497.1:30682869-30715369 GCA_907164885.2 Dolomedes plantarius
TTACTCCGCAATATTCTATTTATTGTTTAAAAATGCCTCGCAGTCGTAAAGAAACAACAAACAGCATTCGAAAATACATTATTTTTATCATAGTAGTGGTAAATCAGTTCGAAATATTGCTAAATTACTTAATTTATCCCATTCTACTGAGCAGTATGTGAAAAAACGCTTTAAAGAAGAAAATTGGATCGAATACAAGGTAAGAAAAGGCCGTCCGGCAAAGTTAACAAAACGTGATCAGAGATTTATAATTAGAAAATTCGTGAAAAATTGACGTTTGAGTACTGTAAAAGTTTCTGCAGAATTCAATGAAACATTTTCTACTTCAATTTCACCTGAAATATTTTGACGAGTTCTCAGAACAGCTGGATTACATGGGCGTTCTGCCCATAGAAAAATTTTTGTGAGTGAGAAAAACAGAAAGTTTAGGCTTCCCCTCGCACTTTCAATGATAAATAAGCCCCAAACCTATTGGATTAATGTCCTATTTGCCGATGAACATTTTTGGTGCTGATGGGCGTATAATTGTATGGAGAAGAAAAAAATGAGGAACTTAATCCCAAGAACTTAGTAGGAACACTTAAGCATGCCGGTGGAGGTATCCTTGTATGGGGGTGCATGTCAGCATCAGGACTAGAAAATTTGGTATTTATTGATGGCATAATGAATCATGCTGTCTTTATAAATATTTTAAGAGACAATTTAAAATCATCAGCTCAAAATTTGGGTATTGGAAACAACTTTGTTTTTTATCAAGGTAACGATTCTAAGCACACGGCTCTCAACGTTCTCATCTAGTGTCTCTATAATTGTCCACAAGTTTTGAAAACACCACCTCAATCGCCAGATTTAAACCCAATAGAACATATTTGGATAGAACTGGAGGTTCGAGTACGAAACACGACATTCACACGAAAAGCGAAATAAAAACAATTATGATGGAAGAATGGGTGTACATTGATGCAAAAATTACAAAAGAACTAAAACAATCTATTCCCAGACGTTTAAAAGCTGTTGTGGGTGCTAAAGGATATCCTACTAAATATTAATTTAACGAAAAATTAGAATATTTACTAATATGTAGAGATTTTTTACAAGTGTACGATGACTTTTGTGAGGTAAAGTTTTTGTTACTTTTGGATTATTGATTTCTTAAAAATAAAGTTTTACTTTGTTTTCAAAATATTTCATGTAGTTTTGTTAAAAATAGATTATAGATCTTATTATTAAATACCCATTCTGAAATATTCATTTTAATCAATGGATAGACCCCTATTTCATTGAAAATCGTAAGTGTACGAACACTTTTGGGAACCACTGTATATAAAACAGTTCCGTAACTGACTCACTGACTGACATACAACGCACAGACCAAACCGCTGGACCTAAAGGGCTTAAATTTTGCATGGAGATTCTTCTTATGGTGTAGGGAAGCACAAAGAAAGATTTTTGAAAAATTCTTCTTAGATTATTTTAAAATTAAATTTTTTAGCTGTTTTAGTGACTTTTTTTAAGTTTGCATTTAAAATAATAATTTGAGGGTTATAAAATTTATATCACGAGAAAGATCATAAAAATTCATTTAAAATGAAATCTTTTTCGAATATTTACCTCCATTTTCTGATTTTTGGTGAATTTTTAAAGATTATTTTTTAGAATTTAATTTATTAAATGCTGATCACGTGATTTCTTTTTCTGGTACTTTAAATAAACTTATCGTCACGTGCATAACAATTAAATAAACAAATATTTTTTTTTCCTTGCTAATGTGGCAGACGATTGGACATTATCCAAAAAAATATTAAAATACAGTAAAAGAAATGTTCTACAAACTCTACTATATTAACTGTACTATATTCGTTAGTATTCTTTATATTAAATTTAATTTGAATATTTTCTTCTACATTATTTTGTCTATAAAATTATCCTTTACGATTTTCTTATAAAATATATATATATATATATATATATATATATATATATATATATATATATATATTTGGCATGAATTGCATACATTGACCGTTTTATTTAATTTGAATGTACTCCGTAGCGAAGTACCGGTTTTCAGCTAGTCTATATATATATAAAGCAGTGACTCTATGTATGTATGTATGTATTATCGTATACAAATCTACATTTCTTGACGAATCTGTTGAAACTTCGTATACTTATGTTTTGAAGCATTAGAATAATTCTAAGATAAGTTTGGAAGCTTTAAAATAATTATAAATAAATACAGTTTTTTAATAGTATTTCATCTCCAGGCGTTGGAATCAATCATTCATAAGAACTGCGCATGAGCCCATTTTGGATGTTAATTCTAGATGTTGCAAGGTAAGTGAACGCATGGAATATTATTATTTTGTAGTTATTTGATGTTATTTAAAGTTAATTTTCTAATATTACTCCTTTTGTTTACTTTTTTCCTTTTTTTACTGGGTAAACTCCCAGTATACGGATTCCCGTTGAAATTGTTCGGAATATTTCTGTGATAGTCACATATAACAAAATGAAATTACGTTCACTTTTTCTGTATTTTGTCATTTTTTGTTTAATTTAGTTACTTTTATTGCATATTCTTTCTTTTTATGCTTCTGTCTGAAACTCTTTTGAATATTTCTGTTATAGTCGCATATAACAAAAGGAAATTGTGTTATTATTGTATAATTTTGAAGGGCAGTGAAATAAGAAAAATCTTAACATTTATGCTAAGGAATTAAGCAAAATCTTAACATTTATTGTGTGTTTTTAAGTATCCTTTTTTACTGTGTTCACTCTTTGTTTATTTTGGTATCATTTTTTATTATCGTTCTCAAGGAGGAATTGAGCAAAATATTAACATTTATGCTCCAAATAGTTGGACAGTTAACATTATTTACCAGGGATGTTGATATTGTTATTTTGTAGTTATTTGGTGTTATTTAAAGTTAATTTTCAAATATTACTCCTTTTGTTTTCTTTTTTCATTAATCCTTTTTTACTGGGTTAATAGTAGTTTAGAAGTTAGTCTAGCTTAGAAGTTAGTGAAACCAACTTTCCGAGCACAATAATGTAAAAAATAATATATATTGACTTTTTGCCCTTCGAAATAGAAATTAAAAATTAAAAAATCTAAAATAAAAAATAAAAGAAATGACTAGTGATCATTAATAATATTTTTTCAACAAAGACACTCGTATTTACTTATTCCTATATCTAGTAGGATGGTCTAGTAGGTATATCCAGTGCAATTCCAGAAGTATTTCACCATGAAATTATATTTCATAAATTGATAGATATTTATATACTGACATAGTGAAAGTTAATCTCATTATACTTCAATAAATGAAGCCTGAATTATATATATAACGTAGAAGCATTTCTGTGATTCGCGATGCCATAAAATTTTCTCGTTCAAATATTATTTTATAAGTTACTAATCTATAAATTCATTTCGCATTCATTTGTTAAAACAGACGTGATTGTCTTTCAGAGCGAAAGTAAGACAAAGCGGTTCATTTCCAAAAATATTGCAGCCAAGGGGCTTCAATATAGAGAGAATTTAAATCTAGTGATTACAGATACAGAGCGCCATCTTATTCATAAAATTTTGTCAATAGTCAACTTTATCAGTTTATAATCTGATAATTTATGCTATCACTTCAACCCCATGACTAAATTAACATTTTATTTTATTTCACCGATGTGATAATCGAGACATTTAACAAAAGCTACTTCCCGAAAATATCCATATTCAACACAAGAGGCAGTATGACTTGAGACGTGGATGTTCATACAAACAAAACTGGCATTTCAAATGAATTGAATTGAAACTTTCTTCCTTTTTGTAAGAGTGTAAATTTGATGGGTGTAAAGGAATATAATATTTCTGATAAGTACGAATATCCTTCACAAGGATAGTTCATTTTAGAATAATCAACAGGAAGATACGCAGCACTTATTTAAACTTTAGCTTACTGGGCCCATTTTTCTGATTTCCTCTTTAGAACGGAAAATTTCATATCCCCTTTGTAAGAACGGCCATTAAGGGTATTTATATATATATATATATATATATATATATATATATATATATATATATACAGTGGAATCTCGATCGATCGTTTTCGGATCCATCGTTTTTCCGTAAGTCTCGTTCATTTTATCTAGTCCCAATGATCATATTGCTTTGTTATGTTTCCGCATTTATCGTTCATTGCAATCGGCCCCTTGAAAAACGATAGATTGATATTCCACTATATATATATATATATAACATTAAAAACCCCATACCATTTTAAATTCTAAATTTCCTTGGGCGTACGAGCTAATTTTCGCTTTCAATCTTAAGTCCTAAAAGGCCTACGGTGGAAAAAATTAAATGGCTCCCTTTTTCAAACCTGCGCAGCGTCATTCGAGATTTCATATAAGCTTTGTGCAGATTACATAAAACCCCATGTGACTTGTCGACAACAGCAAATCCCTGATCGCTATCATTATCACACGACAAAGTTTATATAAACCGTCTGATCAACAAACCTATACGCTTTTGTAACTGTCTTGGGAAGACGTATTCTCCGTCTAACAAAATGTAATGCGGTAACTTACCGCGCCGTGCCACGACTACTCATCATCCTTTGTGATGTGCTGGACACCAGTCTTCTCCTTGGCTGTTCCAGTACATTATGTAGAAGTGAAAATGGTATAATTTCCCACGGTGTGTAGACAATAAAGAATGTATTATAAAGGATGCAGAGGCAGGGGTAAATACAGGGTTGTAAACCAATAAAAAATAGAAGAATAGCTGTCGGTGTGGCCAGTGATAGCGATCTGAAGTCTAAATTTTACAAGATGGATGGTCGTTATTTTATGGCCCACAGTAAAAGCGTCAGATGAGAAGGGTCAAAGTTGTTTTGCAAAATAAAAGTATGTTGGGGGAGGTACTACATAGACTATGGACAGAGGCGACAGAGGCGGTGTAATAAAGAACCAATTAGGGGTAGGAACCACTGAAAGAAAAACAGCCCACTGCCCAATGAAAGTGAAGGGCGTGCAAGAATGGCCTCCCTGTAAACAGACAACAGCTCCGCTAAGGACGGAAGGAATCGGAAAAGAAGGAGACGGATTTTAGATTGGGTTCCTGAGAGTTAGATGTCAGAGACTCTCGTCTGCCCCATAGCCTTGGAGAAGTGCAAATATCCCGCCAAGGTGTTCCTACACTGGAGATGATACTGGGTCCCGGTCGCCGATGCTACGATCATCGCTGCATACATCCGTTATAGTAAGTGCCTCCCCGATAGACTCTAAAAATCATATTTGACTCTATAGTTTGCCTCTGCTTCTGGGTACCTTATGTCAAAATTGTTAATATGAAACGCATTGTTATATTAATAGCTCTGACAAGTAAATTGAAATTTGGGTTATCAAATAAATGTATGTTTAAGGTCAATGCGTTGTATTCCTTGCTTGTCCCAACCCATGCATGCATCCATTGCTTCTAGGTAATTAACTGCTATACATTACACACACACTCACACACACACACACACATATATATATATATATATATATATATATATATATATATATGTGTGTGTGTGTGTGTGTGTGTGTGTATTCATTCTTGGGCCCGTATTCTTGGGATACATGCTATCCCACTCCGTAAGGAGAAGGTAAATTTAATACCGATGGTGTGTTACAAAGCAAGAAAAAAAACTAGATAGTTAATAAGGGAGAAATCTATTTGTCCTTTTATATTTTCAAAGTTAAATGCTCTTTTTAGCATTTAAAGGAATCGGAATCAATCAAAATCTTCCTTACAAAAGTTTGTAAAAAAACTCCTTTGATCTTTAAGTGTCATCAATTGTTTCTTTAACACCCTGAGTTTGACTATATCAAACGGTAAAAAAACAACTGTTTTTACATTATCCTTTAGTGTCATGAGATGTTTCCTAAGCGTCAAATTTCACCGACAAACAGCCATCGGATTGTTCTTGTGATCCTTTAGAGTCATTTTTTGTTTATCTAGGGCATATAAATTTGATCACTTCAAACGGCGAAAACTGCCCTTTTCTCCAACTTTAATTTTTTTTTCTGATCCTGCAGGGGGTCTCGCCTGTTTTATTTTCTAAGTGCACTTAAATAAACCAAAATGTATTTTGATAAGTCCAAACTGAAAAACTGAGTCTTGATCACTCAAAACCTATATTCTAAAGTTTTAAACGTAAGCGAATCACGAAGATGGCTGATAAATTCTATACCATAATAAAAAAAAATGAAAGCGATCCCCCTATTGGAAGTTTTGCTTGTCTTGTATATTTACCTACTACATCATGCCAGATCCTCTTATTGTGAAGATCCTTTAATCGATAGATCACGAATGCTACGTGAATATACGATAGATGAAAGTCGATAAAATCCGACCATGAATACTGGAGAAAATATTCGTGATATTATAACATTCAACAGCAATTGTGATTTCCTCCTT
Source organism: Dolomedes plantarius (assembly GCA_907164885.2). Lineage (NCBI taxonomy): Eukaryota > Metazoa > Arthropoda > Arachnida > Araneae > Dolomedidae > Dolomedes > Dolomedes plantarius. The sequence continues at coordinate 30,689,339 of OU015497.1, forward strand.
TGGAAAATCAATTTTTTTAGTTCATTTTTAATTAATGAAACAGTTTCTTAGACAACTTAATTATAAAAACATTGTTTATTTATGTTTACGGTTAAGTAAATGAACGAATTTTGGATTAAAACCGCAGTTTTAATATTTTTCTGTTTAATAAAATATGCTCATCGTTACTGAATATCTAGCACAAGTTGTTCATTACAAACATTCTAAACTCCTTCACTTTCGCATGCTAGTAGGGGCACAGTCACTAGCAGACTCCTGTGACGATTGCCATATTCCAGCTAGTCTCATTTAAAACACTCCCACTGAACCTCCTGTTCTGTATCATCGATTCTCCCAAATATTCTGATTTATTTTAGTTAGCAATATTTTGTGTATTAGGGTAGATTGAAAATTTTAATCATTACTTATGGTAATAAAGGTATTTTTACCATGTTTTTATTAATTTGCTTTCTTGTTTGTTTGTGTGTTTGTCCCTTACAAATCTTGCAATCGATTTTTAACTAACTTCCCGACTAGCTAGACATTTGAAACTTTTAGAATAGCTCAGAACACGATGAAAATGCATTTTTCAATACTATTAGCCATATTTAAGCAGAATTAAATTAATTGTCAGTTATTTTCAGTTAATTTTGTTTTGTAGACTGGTGCAGCCATCTATCGACCGGAACGGGAACGAAAAGTTATATGCAAGTTAACTTCCAGTTAACTTCATTTTCTTTCAATTTGATGGGATAATTCATCAAAAGAATTTTTAAAAAGTATTTATTAATACATAGAATTGTCAAGTTTATATGATTCAACAGAAAATTTAAAAACATGGTATATAAAAAGTTCTTTTTATCTTGTAATTATTACCATCTCGTTTCAGACCTTAGATGCCTGAATTATTTTGACGCTTGATCTCGTAGGAAATAAATTTTACACAATGGTATAACTGAAGCGTACTTTTATATATATTAATCATTCTTTATGTTAATGAAAGTATTTGCTTTACCCCCCCCCCTCACCCTTCCTAATTAAAGCACTGCCATACGACTGTTAAAAGTCGAAAAAATATAAAAATTGTGTCACTTTCGACATTCCATATCTTGAAAAGAATAAGATTTAAAATCAAATTCTTTTTGTGTTAATAGAACAGTGTTTGATTTATAAATATATACCTGTTTCTTGTTTCATAGTTAAAAATAATTTGTGTTAGATAGTCATGAATAATAAGTAGTTTGCTTTGGACAAAAGTGATATCAAAGCTAACGCACATAAATACTCGAAATAAAATTGAGTTCAAGACAAAATTTCTGCTTTTAACACATACTGCAGAAACTGAAGTTTAATTTTAACCTAAATTTGTATATATTTAAGGTATATTTCTATTTTTAACTATTAAACTGAAAATAGTGTACTTTTTTCTTAATAAATTAAATTTTATGTATGCATGAAAAATGCATTCTCTAGAGATCGGTACAGAAATTTATATTCAGTTTCAAACAAATGATAATATGTACCATCTGTGAAAATTTCATGCAAAAATATGAAATAGTTCTACAGATAACAAGTGCGTTATGTGAAAAAAATCCCATTTTGAGATAAATCACTTTGAAGTATTGCAATTTAAATCTGTTTACAGTAAACATCTGACACGTTTTTATTCATAACTTCCTTAATTATGGGAATTTTTTGAGGCAGATTGTCTTAAAATACTCAGAAAAGGTTAATCTTTCATACATTTTTTTTTCAAAAAAATTGATTTTTTTGACGATTTAACAGTCTTATAACCCCTTAAAATGTTGTACAAGTTTTTTTTAATATTGATTTTTCTATACGTGTTCCTTACTAATTTTGTACAATGATACAATCAAGCATATCATCCGGTGCACTGAATTATAGTTTAAAGACAAAAATATCTTGACACAACTTATAATGTAATTATCAGTTACTTAGTTTACTTTTCTCCAAAAAGTTAAATAAATCTTTGATTGATGTATTTTTTAACATAAAAATTTACGATATTAAAAGAACATTCTCTCTTGTATGCTGATGTAAAAGTATTGAAGTATGCAAGGGCTCATTTAAAATATCTTTTCTGATTTCTGAAAGCCGATAAGAAGAATTTAATTGCTTTGACCATTTAAATTGCGATTATATTTAAGAATTAAAGATAAGTGTGTGATTAAAAAAATTATTGACTTCATTAAAATTGCTGGTAGATCGGTTCCAGTAGAACCATGAATTTCCTAAAAAGAAAAAAAATTAAGTAGAAATGTCTTATTTTACATTACGGTTAACAGAATTAATGGTAGAATTATGAGGAAATACTTAAATACTTAAAGGCAGATAAACGTGAAATGGGATGAAAGTAAAAGATATGTTTAAAAAATTAGAAAAGTATTTAGATTCACATTAAGGTAACGGTTTTATAAAGAAAGTAGTTAAAACTGAGGATTCGGTGAAAGAGGTAAACAGAGACAAGCAAAGTCAATTAAGTTTTACAGAGACATGGAGTCATTCCTTCTAGAAAAATAAAAGTTATAAGATTAGTAAAGCAGAATTTACAGATAAGGTATGAACAAATGTGAATGATTTTGTAATGAACTGCAATAGGTAATAAGGCAGATAAGTCAGATGAAATATATAAACTGCAAAAGGCATAAAAGTATAATATCAAAGATAATATCAAATCAAAGATAAAATTGACAGAACTTAGGAACAATTGGAACTTATATTATTAAAATGATTACCTAATAATTAAACAAAGGGATATAAATGAAAAAAAAACTACAGAAATTTAACTGTAACTCAAGATCTGAGAATTAAATTATTATGGAAATGGGATGTGAAAATGACAAAGTTAAATTGTTAGTTATTGTTGACTTAAATTTGAATAGAAAGTTGCTGAATAGAGGTCGGAGTTTTTTTTTTTGATCGACGCGAGGACGGTGTTGTAAGATTCACGTTCTATTATGGAGGAATAAATGCGGCCAAACTTCAGAAGAACAAAATAATTAATCCAATAACAAAAAGTGTATTGGCAAAATGTTATACATTTATCCTACATTAATACCAAAAAGATACATACCAATTAGTTATAAGTTAATAGCTGGTATAAGTCTGCATACTTTTATGTTTAAATGATTATCAGCATTATTCATTTCTTTTGAAAAAAATCTTTTATCGCGAACTTCCTAATTTAATACTGATTTAATTTCGAAATACAGCTTTAAAACGGGTCTCCTATTCATGCCATTTCTTTTGTAGATACCTATATTTAACTTCATCTGGGGCCATAAATTTAAATGAAACAGAAAATTTAAAAGTTTTGATTGACTTATCCCTCCCCGTGATTACAGTTTGGCAGTAATGCAAGTGACTGATATATATATATATATATATATATATATATATATATATTGTAAGAATCCGTTACGACCTTTCCGAATAAATCACCCAGACAGCCGGACCTCCCACAGCAGGTGACCTGCGAACAGTTCTATCGATCAGCGTTAAGGTGTCTGGAAGCAGAGAATGGGGTTGCTCCTAGCTGCCGGCCCCTGGGAAGACGTAAACTAATGACTATTCCGACGTGAACTAATGATTTTCAGATCAGCTGATTTATAAGAGCCGACCACATGGCTTCGTTGTCAAGCAAATCACAGCCAACGGACATGACGTCACAAATTGTGCCAGCCAACCTAAACATTTGCAGTCACGTAACCGGAAGCAAGTTTGCCAACGCCGGGAGAAGAAATCCAGTTTTTTGGACAGACTTAGTCGAGACTCTCATCTAGAGAGCACCTTTCGTCTACGTTGTCCTGGAGCGACCGACTTCATCCTGAACTTTATTTTTCAGAGCAGCCCGCTCGAAGCTTCTCGTCAACTAATACTTCACCCCGAAGTATAGCTATCTCAGAGCATCCTGCTCTACAGGCTTGTGTTAGCTCGTTACTTCATCAAGAAGTTATCTTCATATTTCAGAGCAGCCCGCTCTATAAGCTTCTCGTGAGTTATAACTCCTTACGAAGTTATTCTATTTTCAGAGCTGTATGCTCTAGAAGCTGTGTACCGACCTTCTAGTTCCGTTGTGAAATTACTTTTCGGCATGTTATCATCGAAATTATTTGGTTATTATGAAGGACAGTTCCCTCTATGTCTGGAGGTAGATCAACATTGCAAATAGTGTAAAAAGTTTCGGACTAAAATTTAATAAAACTGTAATTTAATGTAGTAGACTGACTCTGAGCATTTTTAGCTACCCGGAGTCTGAAGTTATCACAATATATATATATATACACACACATGCATATATATATATATATACACTCAAAAGCCAAAACATTATGACCACCCCTACATTTTGCAATGAATTCGCCTGGATGACGTGGAAGGCACGTAATCAGGTGGAAGTGGTATTTAACTGCTGCTGGAGAGTCTGAAGAATCATTCTTTCACTTACTTCTGTGTGTGATGGGAAAGGCTGCGGATCTAATTGACTTTGATAGAGGGCAGATTGTAATGGCTCGAAGGCTCGGAACAAGTATTTCCGAAACTGCACGACTCGTGGGTTGTTCGCGACCTAAAGTTGTTAGTACTTATGCAAAGTGGATGAATGACGGTGAAACCAGCAGTAGACGACATGGTGTTGGACGTCCACACGCTATCAAAGAAAAAGGTCGTCGGAGACTGTCTCGCATGGTGAAGCAAAACCGGAGCCAGACAGTGGCTCAGCTGACAGCCCAATACAATGCAGGGCCAAGTAGAATAGTATCGAAGCACATTGTTCAGCGGACACTGTTGGATATGGGGCTACGCAGCAAACGTCCCACTCGTGTGCCTTTGCTGACCAAGCGTCATCGCCAACTGCGCCTGCGCTGGGCCCGGGAACTTCGCGACTGGTCCATGGATCAGTGGGAGAGAGTTGCCTGGTCAGATGAATCACGGTTTGTCATTCATCACGCCGATGGCCGTGTCAGAATACGCCATCTTCCAGGCGAACTGTTGCTCCCTCAATGTACAGTAGGTCATACACAGGCCAGTGGTGGCGGTATTACACTTTGGGGGACGTTCTCTTGGTCGTCTCTGGGACCCGTGATTGTGGTGAGCAGACCATGACTGCTACAGGGTATCTGAACAGCGTTGCGGACCAGTTGCACCCTTACATGGCCTCTGTTTTTCCAGCTGGAAATGGAATGTTCCAACAGTACTACGCCCCATGTCACAAGGCTAAAATTGTGTTGGAGTGGTTCCAGGATCATGATGCTGAATTCCAGTTAATGTCCTGGCCGCCTAACTCACCAGATCTCAATCCGATAGAACACATTTCAGATGTCATGGGACGGCAGCTCAGAGTTCAAAGACCACCAATTCACAATATCTCGGATTGGCGTGACCGTTGCTTAAAAATCTGGTACAATCTGTCTCCGGCCATCTACCAAGGACTTGTGGCATCCATGCCAAGGCGGGTTGAATCTGTGTTGCGCGCCAAAGGTGGGCCAACTCGTTATTGACAGGTGTTCATAATGTTTTGGCTCTTGAGTGTATATATATATATATATATATATATATATATATATTTATTTATTTATTTATTTATTTATTTATTTATTTATATCAGGGACTTTTGTACCTGTAAATTTATTATTGCTCTGCAAAACCATTCAATTACAGTAAAATACTTCGCATGGCTAAAGCTCACCAAAATAAGAGTTATGCCAAAAGTTTAAGGTACCATAATCATTAGAGATCGAAATTATTCATACCGATAGTATAAGAGAAGATAGCATCTGCCAAATCTATTTCCGATCGTGTGTAAAGAATTAACTTACGAAGAGGGATTTCAAAAAACTGACTTATACCTTAACTTACTTAGATTTTTTTTGCAAAGAAATCTATTTCTCTGGCCTTTAAATAGAAAATTCGTATATAAGACAAAAAAACCCGTTGGGATAAAAAAAATTCGATGTTTCACTCTCTATTATAATGAAAGTTGAAGATCCAGGGTCCTGCGAGAGCACATGAAAGTAATTTAACAGTTGAATATCATGCGAGATTATGTCTCGTTTTATCTTTTAGTCTCTTGAGATTTCTTCTAACTCTAACAGGATTTTTTTTCAAATTTTTTTCTCAGATGGTAGAGAGATAAGTGCTTTATGTTGTCGGAGGCAGTGGAGTGACAATATTTCCCTTAATAAAGAAAAAAACGTGAAAGCGATTGTATAGCATTTTTATTCTATGAAAAAATTAGGATTTTCATTCCCCTGGCCTATAGAACGACTTCCCAGTTTCTTTTCTGGAGTTAAATTGGAAAATTCACTGAAATTGAAAGAGTGAGAATGTTTAAATAATTTTCAAAAATTACTTAAACACTCTTACTCTGCATGTCACAGATAACTTGTTTTTAAAAAATGTATTAAAAGCAATATATATATATATATATATATATATACAAGGTGATTATAATTAAAGTTTAAGATTCAAAACGCTATAAAAAACGAACCACTGATGAGAATGACGTCAAATTTGAACGGCATGTAATTGAAGAAGGCGGAAAGCGTATGGCAGAAGAAAAAATTTAGTTTCAAATTTTAGCAACAGATGGCGCTGTAAGCGGCAGAATCACGACGAGAAATGAGAAATGATTTGTAAAACAAGGGCTAAGGTGTAAGTCACACATTAAAACGCATTGACAAATTAGAATTGTTGAGTAATTTTATTTGCATGACTGTACATATCACATCGAAAGGGACAAATCGGTTTCAAGAGTTTTGCGGCGACATACCGCATAAGAACCATTCATTAAAGAAGTTCGGAAATGCCGCGAGACTGGAGCAAAACATGTTCAATATGGTGTCCACCGTTGTGTGCAACAAGTTGAAAGCGACAAACAGCATGTTTCACAACGGATCGCAGTGTCTCCGGGGTGATGCTCAGAATGTGTTGCGAAAGGCGTGCCTTTAATTCCGCTAAATTTGCAATTGGAGCACGGAACACAACATCTTTGAGATAACCTCACAGCCAGAAATCACACGGAGTAAGATCAGGTGATCGGGACAGCCAGGCTGTAGGGAAATGATGGCTGATAATTCGAGCATTTCCGAAATGGCGCCTCAGCAGCTGCTTCACGGGATGTGCAATGTGCGGAGGAGCGCCATCTTGCATAAAAATGATTTCATCCACACATCCACGCTGTTGACGAGCTGGAATGACGTGATTGCGCAAAAGAGACGAATAGCTCTGACCAGTGACTGTAGCGGTAACAGGACCGGAAGCACCCGTCTGCTCGAAAAAATATGGCTAGAGGATGAATGATGCCGTAAAGCCGGACCACACCGTGACCTTTTTAGGATGAAGTGCGGGGTGCGTTGCCAGTGCATTTTCTGTTGCCCATATTCGACAATTCTGGGTATTGACGTACCCTGTCAGATGGAAATGGGCTTCATCTGTCCACAAAATTTTCCACGGCCATTCATTATCCACTTCCATGCGACCAAGAAATTCTAACGCAAACGTCTCCCTTGCAGGCAGGTCAGACGGAAGCAACTCCTGCACTTGGCCAATTTTGTACGGATAGCATTGCAGGATGTTTCGTACAATTTTCAGCACCGTGCTCGTAGGCCTGTCCAATGTTCGGGCAATTCCTCGTGCACTGCACGGTTGCACACCACCGGCCGACCCCTCCTGTAATTCTGTGGCCACTACTTCAACTAACGTCGAATGTACTCGTTTTCTCCCTCTACCAGATTGCACATCAAACGAACCTGTCGTTTCGAATTTTTGGATCATTTTCTTCAGACCCACGACACTCATTGGACCAACGCCTTCTTTTATACCCTTAAGTGTCCTGAACTTTTGCAGAGCTACTCTTGCACAATCATCGTTCTTGTAATACAGCTTTACCAGCAGAGCGTGGTCCTGCAGTGAGACACCCATGGCGAACGTCTGAGACGCGAAATGAGGAACAGCCGTGTACCTGGCGGTTTTATAACACTGAAATGTGTCGTGCGCATGACAGGAATTTTAATTTACAGCGCCATCTGTTGCTAACTTTTGAAACTAAATTTTTTCTTCTGCCATACGCTTTCCGCTATTTTCAATAACATGCCGTTCAAATTTGACGTCATTCTCATCAGTGGTTCTATTTTTATAGCGTTTTGAAACTTAAATTTTAATTATAATCACCCTGTATATATATATATATAAAATTCCATGTTAGACAGTAAGAAAAATATTAGGAAGTAATTATTTCTTTGGGTGTCTTGCACAGTTAAAAAAAGAAGATTATTACTAAAATTTTAATAAAATCTCACATAACCATGTACTTTTAGTGATTTATATACGCGTACATAGTTATATTTATACAGTAGGTCATATTTTTATAGTAATTTATATTACTATGTACGGTTAGAGATGCAATGTGCACTTACACCGCTTCGGGAAATCTGAATATTTTGTGGTTATGATTTTTGTCATCCACTGAAAAGTAACTACTATTTCAGCATTTTTTATTACTAGAGATTGGGTATAACTTCGTTTATTCGTAATGAGTACAACTGACGAAAGCCATCTTTGGAGAACTCCTCCTTGCCACCCATGGTACTTTGGAAGAAGTCCTGGTGGGTCTTTATAGCTCAAGACCAGAAAATACCAAAGAGCCTTCTCGCGCTTCATGAGTGGTCATATTAGAGCACTCACTTTACGGCAGGGTCAGAAGATCTTCCCGGACTTCCATTGGTTCTCTGCCGACATGGCCTCCCCTGCCCATCTTTTGACTTGTTTGGGTTTTACAAAGGACGAGGTCCTTCGGGACCCTCTACTATTTTTAGACATTTTTGGTTTCATGGAGATTGTCTAGCCTTGCTAGACAATCTCCATGAAACCAAAAATCCCAGATTGTCTAGCCTTGTTAGACAATCTGGGATTAGTAAAAAAAATTAAAATTGACTGTCTGGAAATAAAATTAAACCTCAGCGACATTTAAAAGGAGCTGTCGCTCTCCTTATCAAAACCGATATTAAAAACATTCCTGGCAACTTCTCTAATAGATGATGATTGCAAAACATTTCACTCCAGACACACTTGCCACTTTGAGAAACTACCCCCCCCCCCTTTGATCAAGTACAGTATACACTTTGTTAATCCCGATTTCAACTAATGCCCCTTATTATGCAGCGTTTATCGAAGCATTTCTAAGTATTGACTATACTCATTACCTATTCATGTTTTTATTTCCAGCTACGGTGCCTGTCAGTAACTACCAACCAGAAAGTATTTTCTTCTAGTTGTCTACAAAACTTAAAAATTAAGAACATAAACAGTACATGACTACATAAACAGCAAAACATAAACTACATAAACACTGTTACTACAATTCAGTAATATCAAGAACTGCTAACTTTGCAGCAAATACCATCTCCGCGTTATGTCATCATCATAGCCAAAAAAAAATGTGCATTTTTAAACTATATTAAGAAATAGAATCAGGCATTTATTAAATTGAAACAGATTTCGCGAAAATGTTAAGTAGGAATTAAGTAGAATTTATTACAATTTGTAAATAAATTCTGCTAGGAGATAATGATAAGTTGTCATTTTATTAGTGCTAAGACTTCTGCTTTATTATGAGAAAAACGTACATTATATGTTGGGTATCAGCTTTTAAACTTGTTTATAAGCAATGCAGTTCTGCCATGCTACAGTAAAAAGATAATCAGCTGTCATCATCTGCTTGTAAATCATTTTCTCCTCGCAGGGATGCTTTTCATATAGATGTTGCAGAGAAACCGCACAGGAGCTCAGGGATGGGTGCACATGAACGCCATTTCCGCGTTTTCTTTTCATAAACGATGACCTCGTCAGCAGCGGTTTTCTGGTACGAACTAAGTCCTCCTAAGACATATAGCCCGTTTCCTGAAAGATTTGAAATTTAGACAGACTGTTTGTTTTCATCAAAAGCAAACCACAACATTTACTCAATTAAAACAATACGAAAGCTTTGATATTAAGGTATTATTTTTTTAATATTTGGCTGTAAGAAAATATGCTGTAACAAAACTTAATGATTTCCCTGCGAGCACTTCGAGTCTTCGTAAAAAACGGAATAGAATAGTGCTGTGTATATCCCGATTCTATAAATGTATAACTTTCAATGACTTTTCTTTTATTTCCAAGTTCTATTAAATACAGTATTTTGAATAAATATATATGATGCGTACTTCTGTTCAAGGCTTACATAGATACGTAAAGCGTGCTTATTCAACCAACTAGCCGGACTTCGGGCCCCACAAAAGAAAAAAAAAAGCCTACAAATGTATTAAATTCAAGTGAACAAATTCGTTTCAATTTTCATTCCCGTCGCTGCCGACAGATGGCAGCAGCACTGCACCAAATTATTTGGTTTCTCAGCAGTGAGGGATTTTAGAATGAAAATATCTCTAAAACTATTGAATTAACAGAATAAGTGTACGCAGAAAAAATTATCAATTTTTGAAGCTCTTTCCAAATATGTAACATTTATGTACTTTCATGAGAAAAAAAATACACCGATTTTCCTGTATATTTGTCGGCCATTTTTTTCGAGGATCGGTACTCGCCCGGATGAGTTACGGTCACGTGATCCGACATCCACTTCTCCCTTTATTAGTATAGATAACCGCTCATACTTTCTGGCCGATGCCTAATGAAATAGTAGAAAGCACCATCAAAGGGACAAAACTTCAGCAATTCAAAGTACCATCAGTCATTCATCGTAGATAAAACGTCATTCTTTCAACAGATCATGAATCGATCACGGTACAACTGCACCAAACTGATGACGAGGCCTTGTTGTTTGTAATACTTATCAGCGCAACATTTTAAGCGTTAAGTTGACTGATTACCGAATGGCTTGGGCACTGAAATTCAAAATCATAGTCTGTGGGTTAGAGTCCCGCTCTTCACATGTATGCTTGTAACCGTCCAGAGTTAGATTTAAACTTTAGATCCTGGTCTAATTAGCAGTTGCGTAGCATGGCAAGACTGTAGCGCTCCCATCCAAACAAGGTTTGAAGGTTATTCCGGTGAATGAACACGCCTTCAACTTACGTCTAGATTATAAGGTTATCTATTTTTTTATCATGTTTTTATTAACTCACTTTCTTGTTTGTTTGTTTGTGTGTGTGTGTGTGTGTTTCTCCCGTACAAATCTTGCAATCGATTTTTAACTAACTTCCCGACTAGCTAGACATTTGAAACTTTTAGAATAGCTCAGAACACGATGACAATGCATTATTTTAAAACCTTTAGCCATATTTAAGCAGATTTGAATCCCTTTTCAGTTAATTTTGTTTTGTAGACTGGTGCAGCCATCTATCGCCCGGGACGGGAACGAAAAGTTAAACGCAAGTTAACTTCCAATTGACTTCATTTTCTTTTAAGTTGATGGGATAATTCATCAAAAAAAAAATTTTTAAGTATTTATTAATACATAGAATTGTCAAGTTTATATGATTCAACAGAAAATTTAAATACATGGTATATTAAAAAGTTCTTTTTATCTTGCAATTATTGTTTGCTAGTTTCGATCAAGTTAAATCACTCATTTCTTGATGCAAAAATTTGCATATAATAAATTAGTATTATTTCACGGTGGCATTTTTGCTGCAGAAACTGCAGTCGGAAATTCGACTACGCTGATGTGCCTCCCACACTGAGGTTGAAAAATCTTTACTCAGAGCTTTTTATCACTCTCTCTTGGGGATGAGAAAAAGAAACGAGGAAGAAAGGTTTAGAGAAATTTAGAAGGAAGGGTGTAAAGTGCAAATTTCTGGAAAAGATATGTAACCTATATATCTTCTGTAGGAAGCAGCTTTGTTCTGGAGAAGTTGACCTCGTGGTATGGAAGGGACTGAGTTGTTCGAATGAATTTTCTGCCTAAGAGGGTGAGATATTGGGTGATATTTAGAATAGGATTCATATCTGATGTTCGCCTAGAATATGATCTGTATTTTAATGCTTGATTTTTAATTTATAGTAAACTTAAATCGAATCTATTATTAAGGGGAGTGGTCACTTTTACGTACCTTTAAAAGTATCTTTTTTAGACCATGTTCGATTGCATGTACTACTCATGATTTTTGCTTGATTTACATGAAATTTTTTGAGTAACTGCCTAGAATACTGTTTATTATATATGGAATATTTCAAGGTAAGTAAACAAATAAAATTATTTTTTATGCATAAAAAGTGAATAATTTTTTTAAATCGAACATTTTGCAATCAACTACTCTGCGCATTCTGTCAAAATAAATTATTAAGGTACAGTAATAATTGTTTACTATATGTGACTACAATATTTCAGGCAACAATATCCACCAACAATATTATAAAATATATTAAAAAAATTAGTACATGCTACTTTTAATTAGAAATTTCAAAAATGACTGAGTAAAAGCTTGTAAAAAAATTCTTATAAAAAATTAAAATATGTTAAGGTTAAAAAATGTTGGTGTATTTTGTTACCTGAAGTATTGTAATCACATATAGTTAACAATTATTACTGTACGTTCATAATTTATTTTGACAGAATGCGCACAGTAGTTGACTGCAAAATGTTCGATTTTAAAAAAATATTCCCTTTTTATGCATAAAAAATTATTTTTTTTTAATTACCTTGAAATATTGCATATATTATAAATAGTATTATAGGCAGTTATTCAAGAAATTTCGTTTAAATCAAGCAAAAAACATGAGTAGTACGTACAATCGAACATAGGTCTAAAAATGATACTTTTAAAGGTACGTAAAAGTGACCACTCCCCTTAATTGTTCATTTTAGTTTAAGGCTTTTTTTTAACTCTCGTTAGATGATTGTTGACGTAAGTAGAACAGTGTTGTCACGCCGGATGCCTTAAACTATTTTATTTCCTTTCCGAACTAATCTCATTGCAGTGTTTTGTCTCCTCTTCAGGAAGTTTCACAGTGATGATCATAAATGAAAGGAGAAAAGAGAGAAGAAAGGAAGTCTTAAATCGGCTCTAGCAATGTCACCCAAGGTGATTCAGTTAGCTTGCAAGCACTCGGTTCAATTTCCAACTAGTTAGAAGATCTTTAATTCGAAACTAGTTGGCACCCGTCAAAACATGACGGCTAGATAGAAAATAAATTAACTAATACACAAATTACATTCAACACATCATTACCAAATGTTGAAAATCAATGCGCAGAAACAAATTAATGTGTGTTAAGCGGCCTCGTGCTTAGTGAGTATCTAAAGTCAGATTTAAAAATGTCACTGTGCATGCGCAGACAGCAATTTTTATTTAATTACAGATTATCGCTAATTAAGCAGCGTGAAATAAACCATTTCCATGGGGTTTAATCTTATATTTCACAAACATAATTTTCATAAAAATAAAAATGGCAGATAGAGATCTAGAGAGACTCCTCAGAATAAGCGTATATATCAGTAAAACATGTCACTGAGCATGCGCAGAAACAGTGAGTTTCTAAAGCCAGATTTGAACATGCCACTGAGCATGCGTAAAAATAAATTTTTTAATTGTAATTTAGTGCTAATTGATAGAAATTGCGGTTACAAAAACCAAATTTGACAAATATACAGATTACAATATTTCGTTTAACACCAAAATGAAGTAAATTCATGCAGTAGTTTTCTCTCACGGACTGCCCAAAAAGTCGGCTTAGCAACTTAAATATATAGATGCTTGATCATGCTGTATATTTTTAAAGGTGTATTATTGTATTACAAAATGTAACATGTAATCAAGTTGATATTTCTCACTGATTAATAAAGGTTAAGGTCGAATGTTTAGCATAAGTTCCATTTCATAAAATGTGATCGTAGGTAGATTTTATAAGTTCCAACGAAAAGCTTTTTGAAAGTAACTGACTAAAAACTACAGTTCAAAACAATTGTTTGGTGAGAAGAAGAAATATAATAGCAGTGTATGATTGAAACTCTTTGTTCTTTCAACCAACATGCTTTTGAAGAAAATAATCACGATAAAACAAAAATTTAAGTAGTTTTTTTTTTTTTTTTATTATTTTGATTTACCTTAAAAGAAAACATATTGGTTGACATTTTGCAAATTTAATGGCAGTTTTTATATCATATGAAGACTTCTAAAGACAACACATATTAATTAATTCCTCCTGAATAAATTTTTCTCGTGTGAAATGCGACAATGTTTACTTTAAATACTAATCACTTGCTCTTAAAATTTATTTTGGTTTAATTAAATTATTGTAAATTGGTATTGACTGTCTTGTGAATTGAATACGGTCTTGATATTCTTTCTTACAGAATTATTTAATGAGAAATTTTTTCCCGCCTTATTTAGACAACAGGAGTTTGTTTTTCGGTAAAATATTTTTTTCTCGTATTTTATTTATGCTTTATGAAAGAAGTTCATTAGATTCTCAAGTAGGCACTTCCAAAATTATTGAGCTCCCGCGAAAAAGAAAAAATTTAAAAAAAAAAAAAAATTCGGAATTCAAAGCCTTTGCAGAACTCGTCTTTATGTTCTTTTAAAACGTTTTTTGTTACTATTGTCCTATTTACAGCAGTAGAAAATTAATTATGTTTTCAGAATCGCCTGAGCACACTTACACAAAAGAAGCTTATGTAATAGTTACTTTGCTGCATAAAAAAGTGTAGAAATATTTAATTTAGCATTGTATAGTCCCATTAGTATGTTAATATACGTATGCATGCGTGAGCAATATATTTATATATATATATATATATATATATGTGTGTGTGTGTGTGTGTAAACTATAATATTGAATCTGTATCCAATAGGCTCAATACTGTATATGAGTATTAATTATATATATATATATATCACCTGTCAAAATTTGCAAATTCTATAACCGTATGCATTATCTATATATATAAAACAGTTCCGTAACTGACTCATTCATTCACTGACAGACATACAACGCACAGACCAAACCGCTGGACCTAAAGGGCTGAAATTTTGCATGGCGATTCTTCTAATAGTTTAGGGGTGCACTAAGAAAGATTTTTCAAAAATTCTTCTTAGATTTTTTTAAATTAAATTTTTAAGCTGCTTTTTAAACTTTTTTTACGTTTGCATTTAAAATAATACATTGAGGGTTATAAAATTTATATCACGAGAAAGATCATAAAAATTCCTTCAAAATTAAATTTTTTTCGAATTTTTACCTCGATTTCCTGATTTTCGGTGAATTTTTAAAGATTAATTTTTAGAATTTAATTTATTAAATGCTGATCAAGTGATTTCTTTTTCTGGTACTTTCAATAAATTTATCGTCACGTGCGTAACAACTAAATAGACAAAAAAAAAAATTTTTTCTTGCTAATGCGGCAAACGATCGGACATTATTTTGTCTATAAAAATATCCCTTACGATTTTTTTATAAATATATATATTTTTTTCTACATCAATTGTATATATTGATCATCGTATTCATTATAAATATATATAGTTTATATATATTTAGTTTTTTTGGCATTAATTGCATACATTGACCGTTGTATTTAATTTGAATGTACTCCGTAGCGAAGCTCGGGTTTTCAGCTAGTATATATATATATATCACCTGTCAAAATTTGCAAATTCTATAACCGTATGCATTATATATATATATATATATATATATATATATATATATATATATACAAAACTAAAAACTTTTTTTAGTTTTATTTTTGGGTGCTAAATCACCTATAGTTTTTCGAATGTTAGTTCACCTACTTTAATTGTTAGTTGCTAGGCTGCAAAATACATACAGTTATAGCATTTGGAAATTTTGACTGGTGATATATTTGTGCTTTGTGGTTAATGGCTATTTTTAGCGCATGGCTAAAAATACTATTTGTTTCTTCTTGTGTCTCGTTGTGTGTGTATGTGTGTGTATATATATATATATAAAATATCAATATATTATTTAAAACTTAAAGAAACAAATAATCGCTAAATTTTATAATAATATTTTAGATAACAGGGTAATTCAGCAAATTGTACCTATGGCTCCGATTTGTTCCGCTGTTAATTGAAATTATTTATATGTGTATAGTAAAAACATAAATACAGACATTAAACAAACACGCACAATTCATGCACATGCTTGCTCGTGAATAAATTTATTCAGTATCTAACCATAGCATGCATGATACGATTTGACATCTTAAAATCCAAAACCAATCGCGATGTTGCAAATTATTGAGATCAAACTAAATCGTTATTACTGGCTTTTATGCAGGGTTATTACAATGCTTAAAGCCTAATTTAAAAACTCCTGAATATCATGTCTAAGTTCTCTTTTATTAGAATAGGATGCATATATTTATTATCCGATTAAATCCTCGCAGTACCCATATTCAGCAAACTATGCGCAAACATAGTCCATTAGTTTTATTTGATTGAAACATAAAAAAAAACCACTCATAACATTATGACCCGTCATGGAAAAAGTCATGGATCTAATTAAGAGGACGTTTTTAAAATGTCCTATCTCTTGGGTTTTAACGTAGGATTAAGTTTCTCCATAAATGTCCTCCAAAAAGCAAATTTTCAGATGCCCTGCGTCGTGAGTTATAACTTTGACAGTGCGCCAAACCCTGTCTGTATCGCCTGGGCAAGCAATAAACAGTTAAACAGAAAAGTACCAAAATGCGTCAAAATTTTTACATATATATATATATATATATATATATATATATATATATATATATATATATATATATATATATATGTATATATATACATACGTACATATATATATAGATACATATATACAAAACACATCTATATATATAAAACACATCCGTAACTGACTGACTGACTGACAGATAACGCACAGACCAAACCGCTGGACCTAAAGGGTTGAAATTTTGCATGGCGATTCTTCTTATTGTGTAGGGGTGCACTAAGAAAGATTTTTGAAAAATTCTTCTTAGATTTTTTTAAATTAAATTTTTAAGCTTTTTTGTAACATTCTTTTAAGTTTACATTTAAAATAGTAATTTGAGGGTTATAAATTTTTTATCATGAGAAAGAACTTAAAAATTCCTTTAAAATGAAATCTTTTTAGAATCTTTACCTCCATTATCTGATTTTTGGTGGATTTTTAAACATTAATTTTTAGAATTTAATTTATTAAATGCTGATCACGTGGTTTCTTTTCTTTTTGTGATACTTTAAACTAATTTTGCGTCACGTGCATAACAAGGGAATAAATTGACAAATAAAATTTTTTTTCTTGCTAATGCGGCAGACGATTGGACATTATCAAAAAAAATATTAAAATACAGTAAAAGAAATGTTCCTCAAACTGTACTATAATAACTGTACTATATTCTTTAGTATGTTCTATTAGATTTAATTTGAATATTTTCTTCTACATAATTTTGTCTATAAAAATATCCCTTACGATTTTTTATAAATATATGTATTTTTTATTTTTGCATTAATTGCATACATTGACTGTTGTATTTAATTTGAATGTACTCCGTAGCGAAGCACGGATATTCAGCTAGTACATACATATATACATTCAAAAGAGGTAATTCTACGTTAATAGCCAGCGGTAGTTTCGTTAGAAGAGACTACCTAAAAATTTTTTTTCTTTATTTGTTTGAGTTTTTGATGGAGTTTTCTGACTGCTTATCAAAATTGCCAGGAGGAAAATAGTCGAACAATGTTAAAGATGAATGTTAAAGAAGATGAATGTGAAAGAACAAAGTTAAAGAACAATGTTAAAACTACGTATTCGTAGAAAAAAAATATAATTTAATGATATAAAGGCTTTGTTACTGTTTTTCTTATGTTTAAAATTACTTAATATTTTTTAATAACACTTAAAATAGAGTGCACTATGCAGTATTCCGAAAATATAGACGCAAAAATCACCATAAAAATAGCTCAGAATTGTACATAGAGATTTTAAAGTGCCATTAAATGCTTCGAAAAAATTAATAACACTTAAACTAGAGTGCGCAGGCCAATATTCCGAAATATATACGTGGAAAACATCATAACAAGTAATATAAAAAAAAAATTAAGTCAATTCCTACTTAGGTCAACAAAGAAAAATTTTATTTTAGTTACTTTTTGGCGGGGAATTGCGTTTGGCGAGGAATTGAACTGATATTGGCTCGATTCTGTGAACACCATTATTGCCGAGAAATTTTTTTCTCCCATATAAAACTAAAATTAATTAATTAAATTTAATTAATGATTTGATATTTGAAAAAACTGTATTAACATCAAGTGTCATCCACTACAAGTTTAAAAAAATGTATTTGAACTTCATTGGATGAATAAAAAGTATTTTATTAACGATTGAAAATTTCAACAATATATATAAATATAGGGAGAGTGTGAACTAATAGTAGGAATTGAAAAATAGTTCTCTTTTATCAGAATCGTCCACATATGTTTTTCTTTCGATTAATTCCTCGCATAGTCCATTACTATTATTTGATAGACTTGGAAAATACATAACCCTAGCTCCAAAGCAGGGGGGGGGGCTAAAAAAATAACGTTCATAACATTAGGACCCGTCTTGGAAAATTACATCCATGATTTAGAGCACGTTTTCAAAATGTCCTATGTCTTAGTTGTTGTTGTTGATGGCTTTATTTGTTAGATTATTTTTATGGAGTTTTCTCATTGCTAATCAAAATTCCCAGAGGAAAATAGTTGAACAATGTTAATGATGAAACAAATGAGATGATTTTTTTTAATTTCGGGGTTTTAACAGCCAATTTAAATCTACCTGCCCGTAGCAAGAAAAAATATAATCTATTTATATAAAACAGTTCCGTAACTGACTGACTGATAGATAACGCACAGACGAAACCGCTGGACTTAAATGGCTGAAATTTTGCACTGCGATTCTTCTTATAATGTAGGGGTGCATTCAGAAAGAAGTTTGAAAAATTCTTCTTAGATTTTTTTAAAATTAAATTTTTAAGCTGTTTTTGTAACATTTCTTAAAGTTTGCTTTTAAAATAATAATCTGAGTGTTATAAAATTTATATCATGAGAATTATGTCATGAGATCATAAAAATTCCTTTAAAAGGAAATTGTTGTCCAATCTTTACCTCCATTATCTGATTTTTGGTGAATTTTTAAAGATTAATTTTTAGAATTTAATTTATTAAATGCTGATCACGTGGTTTCTTTTCTTTTTGTGATACTTTAAATTAATTTTGAGTCACGTGCATAGCAACGAAATAAATTGACAAAAATATATTGAAATACGGCAAAAGATAAAATTTAACCACTAGACTAACTGAGATGGACATTTTTTAAGAATTTAATTCAAAATAGTATGTTTTATAAATATTAAAGATACAAATTAATTGCATACATTGACGGTTGTATTTAATTTGAATATTTTCTTCTACATTATTTTGCCTATAAAAATATCCATTACGATTATATATATATATATATATATATATATATATATATATATATATATATATATATATATATATATATATATATATATATATATATATATATATATATATATATATATATATATATATATATATATATATATATATATATATATATATATATATATATATATATATATATATATATATATATTTTCACAATGCAGTATTCCGAAATATAGACCCTGAAAACATCATAAAATTAGCTTCCGAATTGTACATAGAGTTTTAATTTGCCATTAAAAACTTCATAAATTTACTTTCTAAAGATTGATATGATTCTTGCTATGTTTGTAATTACCTCAAAAATAAAAAGCTATCGGTCATTGTTTTATCAATACTATTTTAACCAAACGTCACACAAAAGATAATTCATAAATTATTCAGTTAAATAAAAATTGCCATTGAAGTAACAAAATTGGATCACGAGAGCTAATTAAACTAGCCTGTGTCACAGACATCTACATTTTTAGGATCTTATTAGACCATGAATTTAATGAAAAAAATGTTTTTCTCATTGCATAAAAAGAGGGATGGAAATATCTGCTTGTAAAAACAAAAGTTAAAAAGGCATTTAACATCTAAATCAACAGTAACAGAACCCTTAAAAGATAAGTACCATCTACAATAAGTAAAAAAGCGAACTAGTAATAGCTAATGAAGCTTGTCGGTCTGAAACACTTCTCGCTAATTAAAAAACTGATTATGGATTCATTTTAGTTCCTCATTACATGCAGAGAAGCTAGAAAATAACCTGCATGTGGAAGAAATTAAGCCACAAAGTCTAGGGCAATAGAACCATTCGAAGATACCATCATGTTACATAATTTACTGCCTGAAAAGAAATTGGCTAATGAAAACTAATAAAACGATCCATGGCCTAAGACACCACTTCCTAATTAATTTTTTTTTATTCCAGACTCCTATATTTTCCCGTCACGCATGGCGAAACAAGAAAATATATGAGAAAGCAGTGACAAGCATAAAGCTTCGAAGTCTCTCTATCCCTCTCTGTCTCATTGTCTCTCTATCCCTCTCTGTCTCATTCTCTCTCTCTCTCTCTCTCTCTCTCTCTCTCTCTCTCTCTCTCTGTATATATATATATATATATATATATATATATATATATATATATATATATATATATATATATATATATATATAATATATATATTTATATATATATATATATATATGTGTGTATATATATATATATATATATATATATACATATATATATATATTTATATATGACGTGATTTCTTTTTCTGGTACTTTAAACAAATTTATCGTCACGTTCATAACAACTAAATAGACAAAAATATCTTTTTTTTTCTTGCTAATACGGCAGACGATTGGTAATTATTTTGTCTATAAAAATATCCCTTACGATTTTTTTATAAATATATATTTTTTTTCTACATCAATTGTATATATTGATCGTCACATATATTATAATTATATATATATATGTTTATTTTTTTTGGCATTAATTGCATACATTGACCGTTGTATTTAATTTGAATGTACTCCGTAGCGAAGTGTGGGTTTTCAGCTAGTATATATATATATATATATATTATATGTGCCAAAATTTTGACGCATTTTGGCACTTTTTTGTTTAACTGTTTTCCGCTTGCCCAAGCGATACAGACTTGGTTTGACGCGCTGCTAAAATTATAACTCGCGAAGCAGGACATCTGAAATTTTGCTTTCCGGAGGACCGTTGTGGAGAAACGCAACCCTATGTTAAAATTTTGTATGCACTTCAATCTTTATAATAATGATTTCACATTCAATTAATTTTGATAATGATTTTCAAAGTTAATAAGTTAGTTACTCAATCGCATTTCAATGCTATTGGAAAAATTAGGTGGAAAGATTGCTATTTTAGCCGTTGCTAAAATTTATTGCTGTTAGTTTCTGGATAATCGATGAGCATTTTGTATTTCAAATTTCCCAATTCTTAATCATTAACTAGCACATGATTTGAAAGTTCACAAGAGAAAAGATGATGTTTTACAGTTTATGGAATGGGTACAAATTCGATATATTAGCATAGCATATGACGTAAATTAAGCGTTGAAATACATTCGCTTACACTGCTCTTCAGTAACACAGCAATTTGCAGAAAATCTGATTGGTTGGTTGTTTCTATTTTAGAATATTCCGGTATTTTTTTTGTTACACTATAGCTGAACAGACAAGGGATTATAGTTCTGAACGTACTACGATGGACTACAAACAATATTCTAGTGACAGGAGTCGAACAGGTAACTGTTGGCGAAAGCTAGCGTGGGAGCCGCTCTGAAACCGTATGGTTGCGGAAACTTATCTGCAATCAGAGGGAAAAAATATTTGCTACAAGGTGATATAGCTGATGTCATTTAACAATTTAAATGATGCAGGCATACTTTCCAAGAGCTATCGAATATTATGCCAGCATTACGATCCTATTGTAATAAGCGGGATGTGAATATGCTTTATCTTTAAGCAGCGTTCTAAATTGTTAGGAACTACCCAAGGGAGACTATCAGTTACAGATTTACGGCAGGAATTTTAGGCACCAGTTCACGACAAGGATGTATTGCAGTGGTTCCCAACCTTTTTCAGCTGGCGACCCACCTTTCCTTATCGCAATACCTCCACGGTCCATCGGTCCATGGTGGAGTAAAAAACCTTATTTGTATCGTATCCCTTCCTTATGTATATATAATTTACCATCAAATATTGCAAATATATATATATATATATATATATATATATATATATATATATATATATATATATATATTATTATATATATACATATATATATATATATGCTTTTTTGAAGATACAGTTTGATAATTGATAAACAATTTGTGCTCTGATTTGAAAATGGTTGACAGTTATTTATTTACCAATAGATGTATGTTTGCAATATATGCAACAAGTGGTTTCATACTGAGTAACAAGTGTTCCTAGGTGAAGATAAAAACTACAATTATAAAAGTACACAAAGACCATTTTAATTTTTTAGGCAAAAAAAATCATACAACTTTGATATAATTACAGTTAAGAAAATTCTTATCACAATCTATCAATATGTAAAATTGCTGTTGTTTCGATTTTCTTATCTTTTTTTATGGTTTTTTCGATGGTTTCTGATAGTTTTAGGATCGAGTCACGACCCACAGTTATAAAGCTGAGGTCGAAGGTCAAGGGGAAAGACGAAATCCGACGAGAAAGTAATCCAGACAGGGTCAGGGGCCAGAACTGATTAGAATTTGACACGAACACTTACGTGTCACATTCTAATCAGTTCTGGCGCAGTGAATGCAACGAATAGGTTCGAGAAAATAACGTATGAGTGGAATTATCCATCCCTCATCTAGATAAGGGGAGTTACGGGGGAACAGAAATCTGAGAGGTGCCACAGCCAATAAGAAGAAGAAGAAGAAAGAAAGAAATATTTGTACCGTTGTTGGATATTTTCAAAGAGAGCCCCTACTAGAAAAAAAACTAAGCTGCAACCGCGTGAACGAGAAGCACAAGACAAAAAAAGAAAAAAGAATCAGTACCCAGCGAAGTGTACGCATAAAAGGACGATGTATCAACAGCACGACGAAGGACAAGAGAAGGAACGAATGAGGCTAATGCTGCATAACCACTGCCTGAACGAGTACGAGAAATATCTTCCTATCTTTGCTAATAGTTGAAGGAACCAGCTAAGACCATAATTCGAGGATGAGATATAACTACGAGACAATGATAGACAGCCGATGACCAACGACCGCTGCTGACAGAAATTCGGACCGACGCACGTAGTGCAATCCAAAATGAACTCATGAACGATTATCGACCAACGAGATCCAGAACTCTCTTTTTAGTGAAAGGTGTGCGGTGCCCTACGAACAACAATCAAGCGGATATAGTGACTGAATTAACGGGCCCAAGATACATTTACAGAGTCCTCCGGATGAGAATCTTTGCTATCGCTACATTATTCACATCTCGCTTATTTACATTTTCGCCACTTGCCCGCAAGGGTTGGCATTTATTTGCAAATGATGAATTTTATGAAGTGGAATATTGAGTGATTGTATAATATATTTTATTGGTAGTACGAAGTTCAGCTATATGCTATGTGTAATATTATTGAATATATATATTTGTAAATAAATATAAATATGTATAAAACTATTTTCTTATTTGAGAGTTGTACCCATTTATTTAGCTGATTTTTCCGGGGCAGAAATTGGTCGCAAAGCGACGCAACGGAATAACTATCAATCATGACCTATCGACTCCCATAAGGGGTTGTTACACCTACATAATAGGAAGATCATAGATAAATATCAAGTGAAATTTTCGTTCAGTGCCGAGTCTAACATCTAGGACATTTCAACAAACGTTCAAAGACATTTGGCAGCTAATAATTTTCCTTGTAATCTGTCTAGATTCCACCTAACGAATGTTAATTATAAACCATTACACTGAACCATTTGTAACGTTTCACTAATATTCACCTATCTTAAAAATTATTTCACAATTAGCCGGTCGTAAATAGACCGGCTAAAAGATCTAAATTGTGAGACAGATGGATATAGTAATGACTATAATAGTACCTATTACAGTCGCTTGTACAAAATGTCTTGGGAAGGGTAAGTACGTGGTTGGCATCCACTGCTTTTCTTTGCTGTCGTAGTACAAGACATCAGAAACACTGGTCAGTTCATCTTCATCAGCTTCTTTCTCTTGGGAAGTGCCTCCAATGATGTAAAGGCTGTTTTCAAACGATACGATTGTCGAAAATGCACGTGGAAACGGTATTTGCGTATGATTATGGCTCCATCTGCAGAGAAAATGTGACGGATGTCAAGTTTGACCTACCAGAGAACTTGATTCCAGTATGCAATTTTAAATCATGTAATATACATTTCTTTTCTTTCTAATTAGCATTTATCCCATTCAAAACATCAACTTTCCATAAAATCTTTTTACTTTTAACAAACATGGTATTTATTTTCGTAATATGGGGGTTTTCCCTACTGTTACAGGATCTAACTGTTTGCAACAATACTTGTAACACGTCACCGAAAAAAAAGGTAAGGTCCTTACAATACTCACGATTTATACGATAGAGTTACCTTTGCATCTACGTAAGTAATCTGCAGCTGTTCTTAAAATAAATCATCCCTACTTTATGTATACTACTACTCTTGAAAGGTATTGTATTGATAGAAAATAATACATATCGTACAATTGATATCTCTACACCTTTAAAAAGAGGAAAGAGGCTTGAAGTGTTACACTTGATCTTGTACATATGGTATCACAGAGGCTCTATTCGTGCCGTTCATATCCGTTTTAAATGACATGATATATGTATTACAAGTGTGAAATTTGAAAAAGCGAAATATCTAACATAACGAACCGGGGATCAGAAGGTGTTGAAGAGAGAAGTATTGAAATAAGATGAACAAGACAGATAACATCTGTAATGTTCATTTGTAACTAAGATTAATGTTATTGGAAAAGCATTCATTTGTCTTCTCTCTTGTCAGTTTGTAGTCTTTAAACATTGAGAGCTTAAAGGTCCATGCACAAAATCAATCTCAAAGGCTGATTTACCTATTCAAGTAAATATTGGAAAATAAAAAGATTAAGAAAATCATTATATCTAATATGACTCACGTGAAACGAATTTGTCCAGCAATCAGTTGAATATTTTAAATTAAAAATCATGATTTAATCTGCAATTTGTTGAATAATCGGTAGTGGTTAACTCTGAACGTTTTAAACATTATGTGAAGAAAACCAATAAACTCTTGTTTCATCCTGAAACATAAATTCTACTTGTAGTAGTAAAGTCTCACGTTTAGACAAAGCAGAATGACATGAGTAACTATGGTACATGTGTAACTATGGAAATCTCTATCGTCATTGATAATGCGTAGATGACTGAAGTAAGTCTGTCCATAAATAACAATAAACGATAATCATTAAGATCTCTACTATTCAGAAAGAATCTTCAACAACAAATAATGAAACGCATGACTGCAGAATATTCACACAATCAGCCACCCCCACTTTCGAAGCTATATGTGAACCTGGTGACATTTTGAGCAGTGCCAAAGCAAAAGCTCAACGCACTGCTAACTTACGATGAGCAAGCAGTGCATCAAAGCATACGATGCCAAAGTATAGAATCTTGTTCTTTCCCTTTATGAAACCTTTCCAACCATATAAGGGCAACCACACACTGTCGATTTTCAGTTGTACAACGAAAAGTTGTGTGTACGCACACTTGTAGATAAAATAAAATTGTACAACTAAGCTACAGGCGGGAGTAAGTTGGTAAGTCGCAAGAGTTGTGTGCTGAGACTCAACTGCTCCACGAGTAATAATTGAATCAGTTGGACATCAAACAGTGCGCGGCTGTCTCATACGTTTCTATTGGCATCACTTATCCAACTTCTAGTCGTACCACTGAAAATCGATAGTGCGCGGCTGGCCAAATAGTTCCTTTAAAATTTGTCATGAGTTCAGAGCTGCATTCTCCTCATCTTGCCCCAAACACGGATTTCTACTAGAACAAGTA
>OU015497.1:30720369-30895369 GCA_907164885.2 Dolomedes plantarius
TTGAGTCACAGACAATGCAAAATCATAACAAAATATTTTTTTTAATGTTAACGAATCAAAAATATCTTTCCAAATTTAGCAAAACCTTTATGAATCTGAATTCAAAGAAAATTTTTTATACGTGAAGAGTTTGTTTATAGATTATATCAGAAGGAATTATATCAGAATTGCCATCTTAAGGAAACTGATTGATGTTATAAAAAACTAGCAATGCATGGGTTGGTTTATTCATTTATTTATTTATCAAGTAAAATCTGTACCTATTAAGAATAGGATCAGATATATATGATGTTCCGGTAGATCTGACATAGAAATAAATCAGGTAGAACGGACATTATCACAATGGATAAAATCTATATATTATTTACTTCTTTTTTTTCTATGATTTAATGTCTTCGGAAACCCATTACCAATTAACTTAGATATCTATATCTGTGACAGAGAACCTGTTGCGAAAATATTGACAGGAATTTCTAATTATTATAACAATCCATAAATAAATGATAAACATTTATATATATGTGTGTGTTTGTGTGTATGAAATATAAGTTTTTATTTTAACACTTCAGCGGGCGCGCCAATTTTTGGACCACCAGCAGGCGCGCGGGGTACAAAGTGCAACGTCTCTTTCAACCTTGATTATTTCTTTCGTAATAAACTTTTTTTTCAAATTGAAAATAATAATTCTGCGTTTTGTGGCAAGATTTAAAATGTTGATAATATCGAGATATATTTTAAATTAAAGGCCAAATAATGCAGATACAATCGACTTATTTCAAAACTGTCTGGTTTAATGGATCTAAGGCAAACTTGCGAATTGATTCCTATTATGTTCAAAAACCTAAAAAACAATAAGATTGTCCAAATTCCTGATATGCGGGATACCGTGTAATAGCTGCACGTTTGATCGACTACATCAACTCCTGCTTTTGTCGTACTGTAATCCAGTATGATCGCTGGTTTACCACGCTTAAATCACGACTAACAAATGAATGGAAAGGAATACATGGGTCAGAAAATCATACCTGCATTAGAAAGGGTGTCGCTATAAATAGAAACTGCTTAGAACATTCAAACCTTACATGAAAAAACAAACCATTCAAAATCGCAAAAATGTTGCACTTTATACACGGGCGCGCCCGTTGAAGGGTTAAAAACGTGTGTTAATGAGAAAAGCAAACTGTAGGTCAAATAATAAATCTGATTGCCATTATTTAAAACTCTGCCGAGAAATTAATAAAGTTTTACAGAACGCTATAGGAATCCCCGAGTTTTAATTTAAGCCAATGTAAAAAAGAAAAACAGCTTGTAAAGTTTGCATGTAAAACAAACCATTCATGTAACCTTGCATGTAAAAACAAACCATTCAAAACTGCGAAAACGTTGCACTTTGTACACGGGCGGGCCAGCTGAGGGGTTAAGTAACCGGTCACATTATCCTAATGAAATAAAGCATTCTTTTCGAAAACGATTCTAAAAGAAATGTTTGTTAAATACTGGAGAGATTTGAAGCTTGATTTTTGAACAACCGGCAATTTTTTTTTCCCATTTTTTCTTTTTTGAAAACCTTATTCTCAGTATCAGTTATCCAACCGTAATGATAATAAATTATAATTAATGCAAACAGCATAAAAATAAAAATTATTTTTTATAATGATTTTGTTTCATGTTAGCTCTATTTAATCAAAATACATTTGATAAGCTATGTCCTTTCGTACATTAACGTCGTAAGATGCTGCAGTTGTGCAGAGGCCGCGTAGACTGTTCGTATGTAATTCTATAAGGGTATTTACTCGGGAAAAAAAATTGAAGGACCTGTTTTATCAAGAATTAATACAAACAAATTTTAATAAATTTTGGGCTCTTAAAGGAACAAAGGACCTTCAATCTCGTTCTTCTTTAATTTTCAATATTTTTCACTCTGTACCACATGAGTATAATTAATATTCTTTTCTACTACATTGAAGATACGCAGAATTCACAAATAAGTATTTTGTGGAGGAATTAGACTTGTTTATCAAAAAATTCTTCAAAAAAAAATTAAATGCACAAAATCTAAATAAATAAACCAACAGAGATAGATAAAAATAATACGAATATAGACAAAAAACAAACAGAAATCAAGCACTCTGGGCATCCACGCACCAACGGCAAGATTCTGTATAAGTGCCGGAACTGAACCATAAAACAACATAGAGGTAACCAACAGGTCTCGTCATCAGGGAGCCTAACCATATCAGTTACCTCAAGGGGAACTTTCTGAATAGGATGCAGGTAAACCCAAAAGACATCCCAAAACCCCGAGTCCCAAGTCAAAAAGAAAATGAAAAGACCAACACAACTTACAGTATGGGCTCAAAGCACCTTACATGCAAGCACACAAATAATCCTAATGCAAAGTAAAAGATGCATACACACCCCAATTCCGTAAGTGACGGTTATGGCGAAACAGCAGCCAATTCTATCCTAAAAGTTACGTCATTGTAACATTACTATAGCGCCACCCCCCATTACAGCTTAACCAAATGAAAACATAAATACTATTCTAAACATCTTTAAAAATACCTGAGTCTAAATGCCATTTTTTTTAAACTTTTAAATTGCCGAAATTTTTAGGGAAATCGCTTTTACTTAAGATTTCCTCAAAAATGTTACATGCCTCCAAAAAATCCCCAGCGTTGTTACATATGTTTTTTATTCTGTAAAGTTGTGAGTAAAAAATATTATAATAAATTTTATAGTTTAAGTTGCTATGGAAATTGGTAAACGTGATAACCTCGAAGTTAAAATCTAACCTTTTATCATATATCCCTATTTTTATTTCTCTATTTTGAATTTTAATTTTTAAATCCAGATAAGTCGCACAAAGATTATTATCGTTAGTCCGGTTTAAAGTTAGTTCCTTTGGGTAGATTTGATTAAGAAATTCCAAATCATTGCAGTTAAAAATTATGAGGTCATCAATATATCTAAATCCGGTAACATTATTTGAGTTAAGAAATTTAGTTTCGTAAAAATGTAAGAATAGGTTGGCAAATGCACTAGAATAGCTATTTCCCATAGGTATACCCTTTATCTGTTTAAAGAAACATAAGCCATTAAAGAGGTAGTTTTCAAAAATATTAAATTTACATAAATCAATCCAGTCACATTTTAATATTAAAGTACTATCTAGATAAGCATCATAAATTTCTGAACAGATATTCACTAAATTATCATGTGGAATACTGGAAAACAGGTTTTCAAAATCAAACGCACAAAATCTACAAATGCAAAATCTACAAATGCACAAATTCTACAAAAAAAATTAAATGCACATTTATGTTTATATACATATGGTAAACTTATAATAAAAAAATTAAAGACCTTAATTAATATAGAATAAAAATAGAGCATTTTGAAAAACATTAGCATCGTTGAAAAAAATTTTGAAAAACATTCATCATTCTGCAAAAAAATTCCTTATTTTGAATTCTAGGGGTTTTCAATGTAGTAAAAAAGAAAATGAATTATTCTCATTTTGTATATAGAGTTAAAAAATTGAAAATTAAAATATTCAAGTTTGAGGGTCCCTCGTCCCTTTAATAGTCTATTCATTCCAGATTTCCCAAGGAAGGAATCAGTAGCAATGATCCGGCTTTCAACTCGTCATGACTGCTTTGCGAAACCTCTGGGCCGTTTGAAAATTCTTCAAGAGTCCTTTCTGCACAGTTTGTGACAAACCACAAGATACGGACACTCCCCACATTGAAACCCGTGAAGCACTGCCTGCACATGATCTCAGCAGCTCATACTGCATGGTTGTTGTTGTTGTTATTGTTGCTTATGCCCCTTGACCGACAGCAACATCAGATCAAGCCCCGAAGGCTATGGGCGATGAAGGTGAGGCTCCTGGTTTCAATTAGCACCACAAGGGTCGGAGTCCGACTTGGCTAAATGACCGGTCCCATAATTTTGAACCGAGTCAAGGGACGAGACCGGAACACTTGACCCCGCACCTCCAGAGGTAAATTTGAGAACTTGGAGGACATTGTAGCCACGCCCTATTTTACGTGTCCCGGCCACCATTAGTGAACACGGCGGTGGATTTGCAGCGACGAGCATCGAACCAGGGACGTTCAGATCACTGGCCCGCTGCTCTTGCCAACTGGGCCACCACGCCTTCACAACAGTTAAAAGCTAGTAACTGGGCTAGAACCTAGCCAACTGGGCTATCGCGCCCGTGATACTGAATGGTAAGAGCATTGAACAATTAAAACGTCCAGTTCCCTTTTACGCTTTATGATTATATCTTTTTTTTTTTACTGCTTGCCATCGGAAGTAAAAAATAAAAAAATATTAATGGTTAGGGATACGTAATTTTCATATTTACGAAATAGATGCGAATAAATGCGAAATTTGCCAATATGAGCGAATAAATGCGAAAATTATTTTTTTACTACTTTCCGGCGAAAACTCGGTAATAAACGGCTTCTTAAGCAATATTAGGTAATAATAGTAATAATTTATTAACACAATTGCTTATCTAAGACCATCCACGGTCTTTAACTGAGAGATCTCACTCTCGAAATTTGCTTATTACCAAAGACCTAAGGAAGAGAATGTGGAGACTACTACAATGTTAGCTTTTAACTTAGAATTTTGACATTTACCTATCCAACTAAATAAAATTGTGATTTTCTTTAAATAGATGCGAAATTTTTTAATTTATATATTTTTTTTGCAAATAAATGCGAGATTTTATATATTATAATTTTTTTGAGCAATTTCGATATTTTTTATGCGAAATTTTCGCACCCCTATTAAAACCCTTTATGTACCACATTATGAATTATTAAACGAAAACTTACATAAACTATTATTTATGTTAATTCAATACTAACTAACAAATAAATGTAAAAAAATTACTCACCTTCTTCAAATTTAATTAATTACCAACAGTTAATTGAAGTGGTACTTTAAAGTACCGCCAGTATTATAGGATTGCAAAAATCTTCAAACTTTGAAAATTAATCAGAATGTTTAAAGAATTATATAATTATTTATTCTGAAACGCAGAACAATTTTAAATACTATAATGAAAATTTAACTTTCATTATATTTAAAAAACATTTTTTTAAAAATTTACACATAAAAAAATTACATATGCTGCATTTTGAATGAAATTTCAAAAACTTCAGCAATTTGTGCACAAAGCTCGCAGAGATCTAGATTTGACAGAAGCTGGCAAATAGCATCCTTTATTTTGAAGCTGTATGTCATTTGAAACTGTAAAATCTCTTTTCTTCTTTTTTTTTGAGGAATATTAATTCTTATTTATTCCGCATTCATATTTTTCCAGTAGTTGCATGAAAATACTTCTTGCCAAATTTGAAAAATCTATTTCAAATGTCAAATTTTTCTTTGAATTTTCCAAGATGTATGAGCAAGCATTGTTAATTAACATAAAAATAAACACAAAAGGGTAAAAAGCCCATATTTGAAGCATTTCTGCACAACAAAAGAAAAATAGCCAATTTTCTGTTGTATAACTAAGTCCACGTTGTTTACAATGCTCATAGTACTGACGGTACTTATAAGTACCAGAAAGAAATTTGCTTGGTAAACAACATATAAATGTCATATAGCTAAACAACTATGCTAAATAATACTCTAAGATTATATTAAACATGGAAAAAAAATATCTTTCACTTATATTCAATAGTTTTAGAGTAGCTAAGATGTAAGTTTCAGAGAAAATGACATTCACAAAATGTCTGTTTCAAATGCTACAACAGACGCTAAAATGAATTTTAATCCAAAAATTGGCTAATTAAAACTGCTACTGCTATCTAGTAAGAATAAAGAAAGTATAACGCATCGATCCTTTACAGTTCAATCAGTAATATACAATAGAAGGTATTTTATAGGAGTATAAAGAACGTGGTACTTATAAGTACCGTCAGTACATAAAGGGTTAATGGTGTTAAGAGTTCAAGATTTAGCTTCCTTTTCGCTATTTTTTTTCTTCTATCAAAAAATCCCTAGTCCTGGTATAAATATCATAAACAAATAGAAGAATCGGCATAGAAAAGAATCAAATCATCTGAATTCCCATCGAAAAATAGGCCTCTATTCCCTTTATTTCCCTTGGCGTTTCATATCATTGATTTCAGTTTAACTAATTAACACAATTGGCAAACAAAATCGATAACAGAATCATTTGTGCCTTTTCGACAGATTTCCACATTCTTTCAGTGTTCACATCATCAAAAAGGAACAAAGAGCAGGTAATTGGTTTTGCCCTTTTTGCCAGAAAAACAAATAACTAAAAAAAAAGAGACTTTTTATGGAACAATTAAACACGGGAAAGGTAGAGAAAATAAGGATGAATTCGCATTTGAAAGAGGATTTCCTTGTGAGAAACTGAGATTTAGAGTTCAAATTAGATTCAGATGAGAGATTTCAGGTGTCTTTCAAATTTAAATCAAGGGTTTATAAAGGAAGCTTAGACTCTAATTACGATATAATGCATTTTATTTGCTGGCTCATAGCTCTGCTAGCATTTCTGAATAATTTTGAGCTAGATGCTTGACTGAATACCCTGGGATTCGACGTTTTAAATTAGACATAAAGCTTGTGGTTTTTAAATTAGGCGCATATGAATTTTTAAAAAGAACTCAGCCCTATCCTTTAAGAATAAAAAATTAAATGAATTTTATCTAAAGTAGAAGAATGGGGATAACTGATTAACAAGTATGTTTTTTTTTATTTATCTATATTTATCGCAACATCTGAAAGAGAATGAGCTTGTGTTAGTGTAACTTATAATACCGGATTTAATCATAACTGGAATAGAAATTGCTTCAAAACCCATGAAAATGAAAATAAAACCCTGTAAACTTAACATACTGTTCCACTAACTGTGACTTTTGACATTTTTATTTCCAAACTAAGAAGTTTTAAAGTCAAGACATACTTGTAGGACATACAAGTCGGAGAGCTCATTCCAGTTTATAAAAAAGTTACAATCCCTTTGGAAACAAAGAATCCTGCTTTAGTGATTGGTTGGTAAGGGGACAATCCTCTAGAGGTCCACTGGGTGATTTTATTAAGGGGTTAAAGGCTAGATCAGTGGTTCTCAACCTGGGGGATGTACCCCCCTCCCCTGGGGAGGCGTGAGTGATATTCAGGAAGAGCGAGGATAGTTAGCCAAAAATATATGAAGAACGTATTTAACTAGGTATATATATATATATATATATATATATATATATATATATATATATATATATATATATATATATATATATACCGGGTGGCCATAATTAAACTGACAGTTCTCACAGTGTTCTGTAGTGCGATCTATTTGCGAGAATGATCCCACATTTTGTAGGAAGATTAAAGAAGACGGGGGACGAAGTATTCCGCGAAAAAATAAATTAGTTCCAAAAGTCACCGCTAGGGGAATATGTGGCGCTGTGTAATAGAAGAATGGACCTACGATAAATTCCGCTGTGAACCCACACCAAACAGTTACCTTTGGTGAATGTAAGGGAATTTCTGTGACTGCATGTGGTGATTTGTCATCCCAAATTCGGCAGTTTTGGGTATTCACAGTTCCATGCAGGTAAAAGTGGGCCTCGTCTCCCCATAAGATTTTCCACGGCCAAGCATCATCCACCTCCATTCTGGCAAGAAAGGTGAGAGCAAAAGTCAATCGCTTATCATGGTCGGGGTACAGTAACTCCTGTACACGTCTGATCTTGTACGGATAGAAGTTGATAATCTTTCGAAAGATTTTCCATACCGTACTGTAAGGCATATCCATATTCCGAGCTAATCCACGAGCGCTAGAGGTGGCAGCAATATTGTCTGATCCTCTGTCGACAATCTCCGTGGCAACTGCTTCGATTGTATCCTGTGGTACAGGTTTTCGTCCTCTGCCTCACTGAACCTTCAGAGAACCTGTTTTCTCAAACGTCGCAACAATTGCTTTTAGCCCATTAACTGACACAGGACCGTTACCTTTACGCATTTTTTTGTGCGTTCTAAAAGCACGAAGAGCGGCTGACGTGTTACACTGGTTGAGGTAAAAGAATTTGACCAGTAACGCACGCTCGACTAAAGAAGGAGACATTGCACATAAACTTTCAATCCGATTGATTCGAAACGTAACACATTGCCTTTTAAAACCCAAGCAGCTGGCACTGTGCCAATGGATGTAACGTGAAATTTGAATAAAGAACTTCTTCTTCTGCTCAGCGTACGTGATATTGCAGATCACGAGACTTTATCGGTGTTTATGTAGATTTTACGCTTTTTTAAAAGTGTTGCCATATTGCACTTGAACTAAATAAGAAAATGTGCATAATAAAAGGTAATTTTATTCCGTATTAATTTGCATTTGTTAACACTCTATTTTCTGTTACACAGCGCCAAATATTCCCCTAGCGGTGACTTTTGGAACTAATTTATTTTTTCGCGGAATCCTTCGTCCCCCGTCTTGTTTAATCTTCCTACAAAATGTGGCGTCATTCTCGCAAATAGATCGCGCTACAGAACACTGTGAGCACTGTCAGTTTAATTATGGCCACCCGGTACATATATATATATATATATATATATATATATATATATATATATATATATATATATATATATATATATATATATACATATATACATATACATATATATATATATACATACATATATATATATATATATATATATATATACATATATACATATACATATATATATATACATACATATATATATATATATATATATATATATATATATATATATATATATATATATATATATATATATATGTCTGTGGCCTGGTACAAGAAGTTCCTAAGTCAGTATTATTCAGGATGACTTTGTTTGCTTATGTCTCTTTAAAATAATATTATTTTCCATGTAAGAAGTATCTAAATCTGTCCGATGCTTTAAAAGTGTTTTCTAAACCATTGTACGGACTTGGGTACTTCTTACATTGAAAATAATGTTTTTTTAAAGAGACATAAGCAAGGTCATCTTGGGAAAAACTGGCTTAGTACCAAGCCACAGATGTATATATATATATATATATATATATATATATATATATATATATATATATATATATATATATATATATATATATATATATATGTGTGTATATATACAGGGGCGGAGTAGATTTAAAATGGTGGAGAAACATTTTGCTAGAGGAAGAATGAAAAGGCCATTGCAAAGATGATGACCAGGAGGAATTATGTCACAGAAAGATTGAGCATAAATAAAGTTTCAGTTCGATCTTCGGTTCAGCTAGTTTAATTTTCAGTGAGGAAAAATATGGTAAGTGAGGCAATATGAAATTTAGGGATCATTATTTATTTGAAAATTATGATTTACATCGAAATACTGTGACCGTTTACAAGAGAATTCATTTCTAGAACACCAGAAAAGGGGAGAGAAATGACTAAAAATAATGATTCTCGTGAAAATACTGTTATTGTTTACAGGAATATTTAAGAATTCGTGTATTTTTATCTTTAAGCTAATAAACTATAAGGATGGATCAAATGAAATTTAGATTTTTTTGTTTTAGCGTCAGTGGTTAAATACCCAGATACTTGGGTTGGGGCAGTAGATGACGTTGTATGTTACGAAACAAAACTGCTATCGTAGGAAAGTATGTGCTGTTTGAACGTGTGTAAGCAAGGAGACTACATACGCTCGTGATATGGATTCGTTTATACAGCGAGCGGCTATTCAGTTTTTGACGGCAGAAGGTGTTAGTGAAGCCGAAATTTATCGTCGCAAGAGGAATACGTATAAGCAAGTATGTCTGTAACAGTGAACAGTATTCACATAGTTTAGGGAATTCCATAATGGACGTGGGAACATGACATGCCGAGACTTGCTCAAGCACACTTGGTCAGCACCATGGAAAGGGTTAGAAGTTTAGCAGCGCGCGTCCCATGGGAGGTCCTCAAACATCAGTACAACTTTTCGTCCTGCAGCTACTACATCTTCGGCCCACTGAAAAAGGCTTTCAATGACCACTTTGCTAATGATTCAGAGGTTCGAGACGTTGTGCACGGCTGGTTTCGCAGACGACCAAGGGCATTCTTCACTAAGGGTAACCAAAACCTAGTAACCGCTGGTACACTTCCTTGAACCGACAAGGCGGCTGTGTTGCGGATATGCAGCTCATGCATCACTATTACTTCCTTTATGTTCATGTATTCCAACCGATAAACCATTACAGAAAAATACCAAAAGTCTTACTTCCAGTTGCGTCACCTTTAGAGAACAAACGCTCTGCAATACAAACGAAAAATTTAATCTAGCATTTAAGTACATCCCGTAACTCACCCGCTAAATCAGATTTTGTTGTTGTCATATCCATAAAATGAGCACCGTTGTTTTTAAATAACCCTAAATACACCCTAAAGGCGCGTAGCATGGCCACATGTATAGTTATGTTGTCGTTGTTGCTTATGCCACTTGACCGACAGCAACATAAGATCAAGTCCCGAAGGCTAAGGTCGATGAAGGTGTGGCTCCTGTTTTGACTGGAACCACAAGGGTCGGAGTCCGACTTGACCAAAGGACCAGTCCTGTAATTTTGAACCAAGTTATGTTACGAGACCAGAACACTTGACCCCGCACCTCCAGAGGTAATTTTGAGAACTTGGAGGGCATTGCAGCCCCGACAGATTTTATGTGCACCGCCCGTCATTAGTGTACATGGCAGTGGATTTGTCAGCGACGAGCATCGAACCAGTGACTTTCAGGTCACTAGCTCGCTGCTCTATCTAACTGTTCCACTGCGCCCACTTCATGCATAGTTATAGAAATAATGAATCACTGGCATCAAAAGTTTTCTTTCTATCACTCCTGCAATAAATAAAAATTTATATTTACAACCCATGTGGTTTCTCCACATTCCAGCCACAGTCTATTTCATATTTTTATGTACAAAATTCATTTGTAGTAAACAAGTCTCGTAATTTTCATCAAATTTTGCGCAACTATAAACTAAAATAAACGATTAAAAACCAAAGCAACCAAATGTCAGTCTGGAATTTAAATTTCGTTAAGTTGTAGACTGACATCTTAATGTAAAACAGTATCTGTTTAGTGTCTTAATCCGTCGTCCCCTGTAGGCTTTGATGTTAACAGTTTAGGGGATATGATGATATTTAAAAGCGTAAAACTTCTTTGCCGAATAGACGTGTGGGCGCAAAGTAAGTAATTTCCCAAATTCAAATTATGCCACTTTAAACTGAGAGTCAGGAGAGAAGCGATGAAAGTTATTCACGTTAAAATACTGTAATTGTTCATAGCGATGCTCATTATTTTAATATTTATTCTCCCCACGGTAAGAAAGACAATGAAAATACAACAAAGTCGGTGAAAATGAAATCCAGCAAATTCGATCATTTTGTTCGAAAATTCCGCCGAGATTAGCGCTGTTTACAACGATATAATTTGTTGCCCGTTCAAATAGGATAATGTGTAGTTCCCCCTGCAGGATAGCTGGAAATGTTTAAGTTTTCCAGGGAATACTATTTTAGAAACAGTCAAGACGCTATAAAAATCGATACCAATACCTGTCTGTTTCATCTTTGCCTCCAACAACATAAATCTTTCCACCCAGCTCTACCGCACTGTGATACATTCGGCTGTGTCTCATTTTACTGATCTTGCTCCACTTTCTTGACTCTAGATTAAATTTATAGCAACTTTTTCCTGGAACCATCCGCCCGGCTTTCGTGTTATTAGGATCACATCCTCCTGTAGAAACAAGAATAAACTGTGTAAAGAATAATATTTATTACGATGCCAAAAAACGGAACTGTAAAAAGTGGCCTTACAAAAAATAACACAGGTCTGCAAAAAAAAATTTTTTTAAAGTTGTTTGTAGTTTGATAACTGATTTCTATGTATTTTTCAGTGCTGATTTCAAAAATGAAATCCATTTTTTTCTATCACGTCAGGTTATCTCACAAAAAGGGTGTGTATTTTGGGTGAAAAACTCAATTTAACGCAATTTTGTTTCATTCTAAAGGTTCTAAATTTTAATAAACAGATAAAAGATGTCATGCTTTACATTTACACAACAGAATATTTAAAAAAAGTGCGTAACTACTGAGTCAAAAGTCCTTGTAGAAGCTCTTTCGCTTCAAATCAAAACTTTTTTTAGTCCTCTCCGTGCTGTGGTCAGCTTGAGGATCGTTCCTTTTTAATATCCAGCAGTAATCCACTATCATGTTAACGTTCCATCTTCCTTGGTACCTTTTACCCGTTTTTTTTGTCTTGATGGAACCTTCCGCCCTGATCTTCACTTACATCACCAAGATTTGCAGGGAAGAAGTCAAGGTGTAAGTGGAGAAAATGAGCTTTTATGCACATATTACCACCTAGCTTCATGAAGTTATCTAGCATGTAAACGACTATTGACTTGTAGTTTGGGTCCTTTCCATTTTCCAGAAAACTGGTTACAACTAGTTTAAAAGATACCCATGCTGCTTTTTCTTTTGTTTCCATTTTTTTCTCAAAGCTGGCATCCCTCATTAGTTTTCTGATGTCAGGTCCCATAAACATTCCTTCGTTTATCTTTGCCTCGAATAACCCAGGAAATTGCTCACAAAGGTATCTAAAACATTCTCCTTCTTTTGGAAATGTCTTGACAAATTGTTACATCAAAATTGTCTCATTAGTTTTCTGATGTCAGGTCCGACAAACACTCCTCCTTTTATCTTTGCCTCGAATAACCCAGGAAACTGCTCACAAAGATATCTAAAACATTCTCCTTCTTTTGGCAATGTCTTGACAAATTGTTACATCAAAATTGTCTCATTAGTTTTCTGATGTCAGGTCCGACAAACACTCCTCCTTTTATCTTTGCCTCGGATAACCGAGGAAACTGCTCACAAAGATATCTAAAACATTCTCCTTCTTTTGGCAATGCCTTGACAAATTGTTACATCAAAATTGTCTCATTAGTTTTCTGATGTCAGGTCCGACAAACACTCCTCCTTTTATCTTTGCCTCGAATAACCCAGGAAACTGCTCACAAAGATATCTAAAACATTCTCCTTCTTTTGGCAATGCCTTGACAAATTGTTACATCAAAATTGTCTCATTAGTTTTCTGATGTCAGGTCCGACAAACACTCCTCCTTTTATCTTTGCCTCGAATAACCCAGGAAACTGCTCACAAAGATATCTAAAACATTCTCCTTCTTTTGGCAATGCCTTGACAAATTGTTACATCAAAATTGTCTCATTAGTTTTCTGATGTCAGGTCCGACAAACACTCCTCCTTTTATCTTTGCCTCGAATAACCCAGGAAACTGCTCACAAAGGTATCTAAAACATTCTCCTTCTTTTGGCAATGCCTTGACAAATTGTTACATCAAAATTGTCTCATTAGTTTTCTGATGTCAGGTCCGACAAACACTCCTCCTTTTATCTTTGCCTCGAATAACCCAGGAAACTGCTCACAAAGATATCTAAAACATTCTCCTTCTTTTGGCAATGCCTTGACAAATTGTTACATCAAAATTGTCTCATTAGTTTTCTGATGTCAGGTCCGACAAACACTCCTCCTTTTATCTTTGCCTCGAATAACCCAGGAAACTGCTCACAAAGATATCTAAAACATTCTCCTTCTTTTGGCAATGCCTTAACAAATTGTTACATCAAAATTGTCTCATTAGTTTTCTGATGTCAGGTCCGACAAACACTCCTCCTTTTATCTTTGCCTCGAATAACCCAGGAAACTGCTCACAAAGGTATCTAAAACATTCTCCTTCTTTTGGCAATGCCTTGACAAATTGTTACATCAAAATTGTCTCATTAGTTTTCTGATGTCAGGTCCGACAAACACTCCTCCTTTTATCTTTGCCTCGAATAACCCAGGAAACTGCTCACAAAGATATCTAAAACATTCTCCTTCTTTTGGCAATGCCTTGACAAATTGTTACATCAAAATTGTCTCATTAGTTTTCTGATGTCAGGTCCGACAAACACTCCTCCTTTTATCTTTGCCTCGAATAACCCAGGAAACTGCTCACAAAGATATCTAAAACATTCTCCTTCTTTTGGCAATGCCTTGACAAATTGTTACATCAAAATTGTCTCATTAGTTTTCTGATGTCAGGTCCGACAAACACTCCTCCTTTATCTTTGCCTCGAATAACCCAGGAAACTGCTCACAAAGGTATCTAAAACATTCTCCTTCTTTTGGCAATGTCTTGACAAATTGTTACATCAAAATTGTCTCATTAGTTTTCTGATGTCAGGTCCGACAAACACTCCTCCTTTTATCTTTGCCTCGGATAACCGAGGAAACTGCTCACAAAGGTATCTAAAACACTTTCCTTCTTTTGGCAATGTCTTTACAAATTGTTACATCAAAATTGTCTCATTAGTTTTCTGATGTCAGGTCCGACAAACACTCCTCCTTTTATCTTTGCCTCGGATAACCCAGGAAACTGCTCACAAAGATATCTAAAACATTCTCCTTCTTTTGGCAATGCCTTGACAAATTGTTACATCAAAATTGTCTCATTAGTTTTCTGATGTCAGGTCCGACAAACACTCCTCCTTTTATCTTTGCCTCGAATAACCCAGGAAACTGCTCACAAAGATATCTAAAACATTCTCCTTCTTTTGGCAATGCCTTGACAAATTGTTACATCAAAATTGTCTCATTAGTTTTCTGATGTCAGGTCCGACAAACACTCCTCCTTTTATCTTTGCCTCGAATAACCCAGGAAACTGCTCACGAAGATATCTAAAACATTCTCCTTCTTTTGGCAATGCCTTGACAAATTGTTACATCAAAATTGTCTCATTAGTTTTCTGATGTCAGGTCCGACAAACACTCCTCCTTTTATCTTTGCCTCGAATAACCCAGGAAACTGCTCACAAAGGTATCTAAAACATTCTCCTTCTTTTGGCAATGCCTTGACAAATTGTTACATCAAAATTGTCTCATTAGTTTTCTGATGTCAGGTCCGACAAACACTCCTCCTTTTATCTTTGCCTCGAATAACCCAGGAAACTGCTCACAAAGATATCTAAAACATTCTCCTTCTTTTGGCAATGCCTTGACAAATTGTTACATCAAAATTGTCTCATTAGTTTTCTGATGTCAGGTCCGACAAACACTCCTCCTTTTATCTTTGCCTCGAATAACCCAGGAAACTGCTCACAAAGATATCTAAAACATTCTCCTTCTTTTGGCAATGCCTTAACAAATTGTTACATCAAAATTGTCTCATTAGTTTTCTGATGTCAGGTCCGACAAACACTCCTCCTTTTATCTTTGCCTCGAATAACCCAGGAAACTGCTCACAAAGGTATCTAAAACATTCTCCTTCTTTTGGCAATGCCTTGACAAATTGTTACATCAAAATTGTCTCATTAGTTTTCTGATGTCAGGTCCGACAAACACTCCTCCTTTTATCTTTGCCTCGAATAACCCAGGAAACTGCTCACAAAGATATCTAAAACATTCTCCTTCTTTTGGCAATGCCTTGACAAATTGTTACATCAAAATTGTCTCATTAGTTTTCTGATGTCAGGTCCGACAAACACTCCTCCTTTTATCTTTGCCTCGAATAACCCAGGAAACTGCTCACAAAGATATCTAAAACATTCTCCTTCTTTTGGCAATGCCTTGACAAATTGTTACATCAAAATTGTCTCATTAGTTTTCTGATGTCAGGTCCGACAAACACTCCTCCTTTTATCTTTGCCTCGAATAACCCAGGAAACTGCTCACAAAGGTATCTAAAACATTCTCCTTCTTTTGGCAATGCCTTGACAAATTGTTACATCAAAATTGTCTCATTAGTTTTCTGATGTCAGGTCCGACAAACACTCCTCCTTTTATCTTTGCCTCGAATAACCCAGGAAACTGCTCACAAAGGTATCTAAAACATTCTCCTTCTTTTGGCAATGCCTTGACAAATTGTTACATCAAAATTGTCTCATTAGTTTTCTGATGTCAGGTCCGACAAACACTCCTCCTTTTATCTTTGCCTCGAATAACCCAGGAAACTGCTCACAAAGATATCTAAAACATTCTCCTTCTTTTGGCAATGCCTTGACAAATTGTTACATCAAAATTGTCTCATTAGTTTTCTGATGTCAGGTCCGACAAACACTCCTCCTTTTATCTTTGCCTCGAATAACCCAGGAAACTGCTCACAAAGATATCTAAAACATTCTCCTTCTTTTGGCAATGCCTTGACAAATTGTTACATCAAAATTGTCTCATTAGTTTTCTGATGTCAGGTCCGACAAACACTCCTCCTTTTATCTTTGCCTCGAATAACCCAGGAAACTGCTCACAAAGGTATCTAAAACATTCTCCTTCTTTTGGCAATGCCTTGACAAATTGTTACATCAAAATTGTCTCATTAGTTTTCTGATGTCAGGTCCGACAAACACTCCTCCTTTTATCTTTGCCTCGAATAACCCAGGAAACTGCTCACAAAGATATCTAAAACATTCTCCTTCTTTTGGCAATGCCTTGACAAATTGTTACATCAAAATTGTCTCATTAGTTTTCTGATGTCAGGTCCGACAAACACTCCTCCTTTTATCTTTGCCTCGAATAACCCAGGAAACTGCTCACAAAGATATCTAAAACATTCTCCTTCTTTTTGCAATGCCTTGACAAATTGTTACATCAAAATTGTCTCATTAGTTTTCTGATGTCAGGTCCGACAAACACTCCTCCTTTTATCTTTGCCTCGAATAACCCAGGAAACTGCTCACAAAGGTATCTAAAACATTCTCCTTCTTTTGGCAATGCCTTGACAAATTGTTACATCAAAATTGTCTCATTAGTTTTCTGATGTCAGGTCCGACAAACACTCCTCCTTTTATCTTTGCCTCGAATAACCCAGGAAACTGCTCACAAAGATATCTAAAACATTCTCCTTCTTTTGGCAATGCCTTGACAAATTGTTACATCAAAATTGTCTCATTAGTTTTCTGATGTCAGGTCCGACAAACACTCCTCCTTTTATCTTTGCCTCGAATAACCCAGGAAACTGCTCACAAAGATATCTAAAACATTCTCCTTCTTTTGGCAATGCCTTAACAAATTGTTACATCAAAATTGTCTCATTAGTTTTCTGATGTCAGGTCCGACAAACACTCCTCCTTTTATCTTTGCCTCGAATAACCCAGGAAACTGCTCACAAAGGTATCTAAAACATTCTCCTTCTTTTGGCAATGCCTTGACAAATTGTTACATCAAAATTGTCTCATTAGTTTTCTGATGTCAGGTCCGACAAACACTCCTCCTTTTATCTTTGCCTCGAATAACCCAGGAAACTGCTCACAAAGATATCTAAAACATTCTCCTTCTTTTGGCAATGCCTTGACAAATTGTTACATCAAAATTGTCTCATTAGTTTTCTGATGTCAGGTCCGACAAACACTCCTCCTTTTATCTTTGCCTCGAATAACCCAGGAAACTGCTCACAAAGGTATCTAAAACATTCTCCTTCTTTTGGCAATGCCTTGACAAATTGTTACATCAAAATTGTCTCATTAGTTTTCTGATGTCAGGTCCGACAAACACTCCTCCTTTTATCTTTGCCTCGAATAACCCAGGAAACTGCTCACAAAGGTATCTAAAACATTCTCCTTCTTTTGGCAATGCCTTGACAAATTGTTACATCAAAATTGTCTCATTAGTTTTCTGATGTCAGGTCCGACAAACACTCCTCCTTTTATCTTTGCCTCGAATAACCCAGGAAACTGCTCACAAAGATATCTAAAACATTCTCCTTCTTTTGGCAATGCCTTGACAAATTGTTACATCAAAATTGTCTCATTAGTTTTCTGATGTCAGGTCCGACAAACACTCCTCCTTTTATCTTTGCCTCGAATAACCCAGGAAACTGCTCACAAAGATATCTAAAACATTCTCCTTCTTTTGGCAATGCCTTGACAAATTGTTACATCAAAATTGTCTCATTAGTTTTCTGATGTCAGGTCCGACAAACACTCCTCCTTTTATCTTTGCCTCGAATAACCCAGGAAACTGCTCACAAAGATATCTAAAACATTCTCCTTCTTTTGGCAATGCCTTGACAAATTGTTTCATCAAACCCAATTTAATGTGCAGTGGTGGAAGTAATAGCTTTTTGAGATCTGCAAGACTCTCCCTCTCAACATCTTCAACTCCAACCTGCAAAGTTTTTCTCGGCGGCCATTCCTTCTTTATGTAGGTTTGCTTCCTGTCACGACTGTCCCATTCGAAGAGAAAGCGAGGGAAGTTTGTGCAGCCACTCTGTTGACCAAGCAACATTGAAATCACTTTTAAATCGTCACAAATCGTCCATTTACGATCTGAATAACAAATTTTGTTTGAGACCATCTCAAGATTATCAAAACATCCTTTTAGATGTGGTACAGTGGAAGGTGGTTGGAAGGAGGATGGCGGATACAGACAGGCACTGACACGAAAGATGTCAGTGGAGGGAGATAGTAAGGGATGGGAGGGAAGGTCGACAGACAGTCACTAATAGGAAAGTGTATAGAGTTTCTATGCTCACTTCTACCCAGACTTGGGTGTATATAATTTGAAGTGGCACTCTATTTGAATTTGAAGCAA
Source organism: Dolomedes plantarius (assembly GCA_907164885.2). Taxonomy (NCBI): domain Eukaryota; kingdom Metazoa; phylum Arthropoda; class Arachnida; order Araneae; family Dolomedidae; genus Dolomedes; species Dolomedes plantarius. Next base: position 30,739,000 of record OU015497.1, read on the forward strand.
ACACAGTTTATACATGAAACAATGTTTATTGAATTCGTTGCACATATAATTGGCTTTTACAGCAATAAGCATGCGTACTACTTGTACGGAATGTATAAACACAGCTTTCAAGAACAATATATTTTTATACTCACGAACAGTAAGTCAAACCAGCAGTACTGCCATGTAAACTTCTGGCCCGCTAAGCACTAGCACAGGATAACACCTTTTCAACCTTAACAACCTCCCCTTCTCATTAATGACGCTGCGTGGTATTTATACTAAGCGCGTATGCCGAAATTAGCATATCTAAAGCAGCTTCTTTAATTCACTCAAAAGTTCGATTCTTGTGAATCGAATCTTGTGTATACCTTACAAGTGATGCAGTTTTAACCGCATTACACTAGTTTTAGTACGACTGTCTAGTATATATAAGAATGTCTATTTCACTGCAAACGCCTTAAAACTTTCTCACATTACTTTTTAAAAGTGTTTGCAATCAAAATATAACAGTTTCTTTGGAATTAATTGGTGTCTAAACTCATCACCTTACTTTAAAAAAGACACCAATTCGACAAAACTAGACATGCTAATTGTAACAAAACTGTACATAATGGAATTTCTTCAATAATTTTCCCATAGTCAGCGCCAAAAATACTATAAAGATCACTGATTACATTTGAGACAATATTTTTGTCGCAGACCTGTGTAATCTATATCATTGATTGCTGAAATCAAACCACGTAAGATATATACAATTTGACACAATTTTAGTTTTCATGGAAGAATTCTAAACAAAGATCTGTAGCAAATGTATTACGTAGTTTATAGCATAGCTTAAACGTATTTATGACAATTTCCTAACAGGTTATCTCTTAATGCTTCGTTCGAGCGTTAGATTTGATTAGATCATTATAAAACGACCACATTAATCCATAAATAATTGTTATTAAGCTCTTTTAAATGTTAAGAGAGGGATTAATTATATTTTTGAAATGTATGTTTTTTTATATTACTGTCTTTACGTGACCTGCCAAACATTAATAGTTATTTCGCCCAATAAGAAAATAGTCCTGAGGTATGAACGAGTACGTAGAAGTATTAAGGAAATGTTTTATTAAAGGTCAATAATAGATACAACATAGAAAAGTCCGTTACGACAGACAAAGACATAAAACGTGGATTAAAAGGATTGTATGAGAAATTTGTTTAGCCATCAGAATGAGTCCCCCTAAAATAACGTTTAGGATTCCTTTCCAGATAAAAGAGCTTTCGTAATGGAATAAGCGGTCGGGAGTATATTTCAAGTGCGTAAGAAAATAGGACAATTGGTTTGAGCTTTTCATTTCAGAAAAATAAGGCATATTATAATAGATATCAGAAGCAAATTTGTGTTGATGCACCGATGTTACTGATATTCACAACTTTGCATTTCAGTATTTAATGTCCAGAATACGCTATTGTTCATAATGAAGTAATAGACAGTTCTAGTTCAATATTGCAAGCAGCGTTTATCCTAAAGGCAAGAGAACTGGAATAGAAATATTCCTTTGTGTTTTATATCTCTTACGATAATTATAGTAGCAACAAAACTCTTTCGATGCAGAGCTATCTAAACGTTTTTTGGAGTTCATATAAGGGTTGTGGGTAAGTGGAAATGCACGTTTCATTGCCGAGTTAACCTTTTACCCTCCTGTCAACATTTTCCTTATGGGGTGGGATAGTATGTATCCCAAGAATACGGACCCAAGAATATATATATATATATATATATATATATATATATATATATATATATATATATATATATATATGGATATATATATATATACATACATATATATATATACATATATATATGGATATATATATATATACATACATATATATATATACATATATATATATAGATATATATATATATATATATATATACATACATATATATATATATATACATATAAATAAATAAATAAATATATATATATATATATATATATATGCATATATACACATATATACATATATATATATATATATATATATATATATATATATATATATATATACATATATATATATACATATATACACATATATATACATATATACACATATATATACATATATACACATATATATACATATATACATATATACATATATATATATATATATATATATATATATATATATATATATATATATATATATATATATATACATACAGTCGAACCTCCATGTATCGAAGTAGCAAATTGCCGGAAAAAATTATGATATATAGAAATTTCGATATATAGAATTGATCTTCGCTTTATCATAATTGTTCTAAAACATTAAAATTAAAACTAATTTTAGTATGCGAAACTCCATTTCTAATTTATATACGAATCACATTAAATGAAAGTTTATAACTAATAATAAATTAATATAAAAGATTCTTTGACTACTACATACCTTTAAAAAACACAATAATCCAGACAGTGGTTACAATGATCACTGTTACATTCTTTAAAAAAACTACGAATATCTTGCTTTACAGCCAGTTTTACGGAAAGTTCATCAAAGAAACGTTCGCATTTATTCAGTCCACTAAAAACTTCATCAGGAACATTTTCCGCGAATTGAACTCTACAACGTATTGTTTCAAACGCCAAAAATTGGGAGATTTTACTCCAAAGTGGAATAAAATCTCCCAATATGTCTTGAAAAAAATTTCGATATATAGAGATTTTTCCGAAATATAGAAACAGTTTTTCTATGTAATGAACATGGAGATTTGCTAATAGTTCGATATACAGAAAATTTCGATATAAGGAAGTTCGATATATGGAGGTTCGACTGTATATATATATATATATATATATATATATATATATACCCCTTAACGGCCGATCTTAAGAAAGAGGGTATGAAATTTCCCGTTCTAAAGATCGAATTGGAAAAATGGACCCCATAAGCGAAAGGTTAATCGTTACGTCATTGCATTCCGTGTTAATACAGTGATGCAATTAACTGATGAATATATGTTTTCAGAAATACACACAAAAAAAAGGAAACTTTTTATGTTACTACTTTGGAAAACTTATTTGGACATGACTTTGCAAAGATCTAGATTCTGAAATTCTAGAAACTCAGTTAAATTACACTAAGTTTCCAATATAAATGCACCTTTCGAAATTCACTCCAATAAAATATGAAGAATTAGTAAAAAATGGCCATCTGTTTAGCAACCCAGAAAAGCTTCTGCGAAAAGCGTCCAAACTGGAAAATCCAGGGGAATTTCTCAAGCTCTCCAAAGATGGACAAATGAAAAGGTGCTCTGCACTCATCTCACCATGGGGGAGTGAGGTGTTTAGATGCTAAAAAGGCTCTTCCACCGTTTATCCTTGGCCTGGATGGAATGTGATTTAAGAAAACGTTTATTACAAGAAGGACTGTTGGCGAAAACCGTTACTTATTTAGCTCTATTGAGGAGGCACGTGTAGCTTAATGTATTAATCTACGGATTCGAGTAATATTACCTCCTCAAGTATTTTTCAAGTGATATGCCCATACCAAGTAAATGGCACTTATTCTAAAAAACTGTGACGAAAATTAATAGTTGCATTTAATCACAGCTGCAAAACACTGTGAAAACTTGCCAAATAGTAATAAAAAAAAGATTAAGAACTCCCCTCAAGACTTCAGGACAATTTTACACCATAACAGTTTCTTTAACTATATACTTTTTTCATGGTAGCATGCTAACTATTTTTCCTCATTTTAACAACATGATAAAGAGGAAAAAATTATTGAAGTACTTTTTAGAAACAAATTGTAAGGTATACATAAGATTCGATTCACAAGAATCGAACTTTTGAGTGAATGAATTAAAGAAGCTGCTTGAGGTATGCTAATTTCGGCATACGCGCTTGGTATAAATACCAAGCAGTTTGATTAAGTTAGGGAGTTGTTAAGGTTGATAGATAAGCGAGAGGGAGCTACGAGGTAAGCAGCTCCAGGTGTTAACCGGCGCTTGTGCTTAGGAGGCCCAAAGTTTAAGTAGCAGAACTTCTGGTTTGACTCTCTAGGTTGTGAGTATTGCAAAGTGTATTTTTATTGAATGCTAATATATATTCCGTACAAGTAGTACGTATGCTTATTGCTGTAAAAGCAAATTCTATATGTGCAAAGAATTCAATAAACATTGTTTCATGTATAAACTGTGTTTGTATCAAATTCATTTAGAGTGTCACTTCAAATTATATACACCCAAGTCTGGGTAGAAGTACAAATTCTCTATAAAATTACATCCTATAGGAACGGTTTATGTGATTTTTAACGTATATTTTAATACTTAAAGAAGGCTGCAGAAAAGTAATGTCATTTAAAATTTTTCCTCCCCTTCAAGTCCTGCAAGTCTCCTCATCATGGCGAGGGTTTGTCCATGGGCGGAATGGGTAAAGTACGTCGGGAGTTTAACTCCTGGTAGGGTCACCCTAGGCATGAAGGCCATTCTATTATGCCCAGCTAAGGCCTGCAGGCGATGGAGCTGAGTCAGACTTCTACCTTTAGTGCTCCAGTCTTTGGCCACAGAGGCTGCCTATTTTTCCCATATTCTTGCTTGCCTGGGGCTCACCATTCGGGATCTAGCTGGCAATCCATTGATGGTTCTGGATTTCCTTAGGGTGTACAATTTCATGGACTTTATATAGCCCTGCTAGTCTTTGGGTATGTGCAACAACAACAACAAAATTTCATGATTCCATTTTCATAAAATATGAACACTAGGACGTCTTTGTGAACACATTTTTTTAAGAATTGAAAATAAATAAATTGTTATCCGACATCCTTTTTTTAAAATTAAAACTACTCAAATAATCATTTACTATATCTTACTTACCAATGAAATATATTTCTCCATTAAAACAAACTAAACAATGATGATGACGAGCTTTTCCCATTGTTCCATAATTTTTTCATTTATTTTTTACTATATCTTACTAATCTAATAATCATTTACTAATCTAATAATCTTAATAATCATTTACTAATCTAATAATCTACTAATCTAATAATCTTAATAATCATTTACTATATCTTACTTACCAATGAAATATATTTCTCCATTAAAACAAACTAAACAATGATGATGACGAGCTTTTCCCATTGTTCCATAATTTTTCCATTTATTTTTTACTATATCTTACTAATCTAATAATCATTTACTAATCTAATAATCTTAATAATCATTTACTAATCTACTAATCTACTAATCTAATAATCTTAATAATCATTTACTATATCTTACTTACCAATGAAATATATTTCTCCATTAAAACAAACTAAACAATGATGATGACGAGCTTTTCCCATTGTTCCATAATTTTTCCATTTATTTTTTACTATATCTTACTAATCTAATAATCTTAATAATCATTTACTGTATCTTACTTACCAATGAAATATATTTCTCCATTAAAACAAACTAAACAATGATGATGACGAGCTTTTCCCATTGTTCCAAAATTTTTCCATTTATTTTTTACTATATCTTACTAATCTAATAATCTTTATAATCATTTACTATATCTTACTTACCAATGAAATATATTTCTCCATTAAAACAAACTAAACAATGATGATGACGAGCTTTTCCCATTTTTCCATAATTTTTCCATTTATTTTTTTCTGAATCATATGCTAGCATCATTTTGCCTGAAACATATATATATACTTATATATAGGTAACGACTAGATAAAATTTACATCACAGCGTTTAATACAAAGAATTCGAAGCTCGTTTGTGCGAAAAATAAATTAGATTCATACCATTCAGGTTTTTCCATGTGATATTTCAAATAGCACATTGTTGTTTTTAAATGAAAAACAATGAAAAATCCCCTTTATCATTTCAAACACTTTCCTTCAAACTAAACAAAAATGGGCTATTTTATACATGTATTAAGATTTATACTGGTTTTAGCTAAATTTTGGTTCAAAGGACAAGAGACTTTTACAATAGTTTACAAATTTTAATATGAGTCTCTCGCGAAATTCCGAGGCTGCACAAAGGATTACATGGAGAAGATTTAGTTATAAGATACGCTTCAAATCAACTAACGTTTAACAATTTTTTTCTGATTAAAATAATAATAACGAACTGATTAAGAACATATCATTTTTATTATTTTTTTTTTTTTTACATTTCATTTTTACTTTCAAAATATGGCCCAGTTAGCAAGAGCAATGGGCCAGTGATCTAAAAGTCCCTCGTTCAATGCTCTTCGCTGAAAATCCACCGCCGTGTTCACTAATGGTGGCCGGGGCACGTAAAATAGGTCGTGGTGGCAATGTCCTCTAAGTTCTCAAAATTACCTCTGGAGATTCAGGGTCAAGTGTTCCGGTCTCGTCACTTGACTCGGTTCAAAATTACGGAACCGGTCATTTAGCCAAGTCGGACTCCGACCCTTGTGGTGCTAATTCAAAACAGGAGCCTCCCCTATCAGCCCAATAGCCTACTAGGACCTGGTGAATGGAACCTCCAACCAGGGGGCATTAGCAACAACACAACAACACTTTCAAAATATACGTAAAAGTTTATATTTGTACGAGAAAATCAAATTTTCTCTTTCTTCAACTGATTCAGTTTCTATCATTTGCTCAAAAGTTATAAAGGTTTATAAATTGCATGATCATAGAATATTCACCAGGGTGAATTTCAAAATTAAGACAAACTGAAATAAACATCTTCAATTAAGTAAAAGTAAACAAACCAAACAAGATAAAGAAAGCTAATTTTTTTAAATGCGAGAATATTTTGTAAAGCAAAACCAGATTTCCAAGAGAGTATCAATTTCCTTAAATATTTTACGTAAGTAAAATGTTTTTGAGGTACACTAAATGAATTGTGTGCGTCTAGACGTATGTCTTTAGTTTTTCTTTTCTTAGAACGCATATGCACACGTGCGAAGGCATTTATCAAGAGCATATATGCAACACCTAAAATTGAACCTAAATCAGACTCAAGAATACCATTAGATTTTGCTTGGTGAGTAATGTCTAATGGTAAAATTTTGTCTTAGAGCTTACGATATCATTAACCGAAATTTTCATAAAGGTATGAACTTTCACATTAACCTCCCTAATCGCTTATTCCGTACCTGAAAAAAAAAAATCTGCGATGCATATACATAATGCATGCAACTACTGCCTTTGTGAAAATTTACAGTAACTAAAAATTTAGAAAATGATTTTGGTGACTTTATAGGCTAATTATTTTGCTACATTTTAAAATTTACTATACATTGCCTGCTGCAATAACATTGTATAAGGGGATAATTTTGTCCCTTTTAACGTAGGATTACGTTCCTCCATAACAGTACCCCGGAAAGCAAAATTTCAGATGTCCTGTGTCGCGAGTTATAAATCTGTCAACGTGCCAAACCCAGTCTGCATCACTTGGGCTAGCAGTAAACGATTAAACAGAAAAGTACTAAAATGCGTCAAAATTTTGACATATATATATATATAATGATAATAATGATAATAATAATAATAATAATGATATTTATATATATATATATATACGTACATATATACATACAAAAGAGGCAAGCAACGGTAAATAATCCTACGTTAATAACCCGCGGTAGTTTCGTTAGAAGAGACACTACTTGAATTTTTTTTCTGTTTATCCAATATTTATTCTGTTGTTTTATTGGTTTTTATAGTGCTAAGGTGTATGCCGTGCCTGGCGCTGTTTACGAGAGAAGGGAACGATGCCGTGGGGGTCCTATGAGGGGAAAACCAACGGTGGTCAATCTGTTTTGGGGGGGGGGGGTTAGAAAGAACAGTGCGTGGTAGTGTGACCCCGAAGACGCCCAGAGTTTCTGCTTGCTTTCACTCAGAATCACATGACTGAAGTAAAGATAGTTAAGGTGACTTGCCTACGTTGAAAATGCCATTTTTTTACTATTTTGGTCAATTTTATTTTTTGCAAGAATCGTGTAGTTCAATCTTTTCTCTTTTCAAAACCTTTTTGATTTTCATTCTACATTAATTAGAAGCAGAGTTATAGCTATTTTTAGAAACATCGTCTAATACAAAATTAAAGTGACACACAACTTTAAATGCGTTTTTCTCAGAGTTATGTTTTTTAGCACAAAGCTCTGCCGTTATCATGATATCTCACATAATAATGCATATAATTTGATAAAATTTTCAGGAAATGTTTTAGATGCTATTGTTAATGAGATGAGGGCACAATAATTGATGTATAATGAATAGTTTTTTCTTTAGGGCTGTTTTTATAACTAAAAGAATGACGAATTGGGGAAAATTTTCATATTGGAACATAAAATTGTCTGTATTATTTTTGCATTTTAAATTTTCTCTTAGATTGAGGGTCATTTTGAAAATAACTGTTATATGCATCATGTGTGAGAAGGAAATTAAAATAGTAGCATTAGAATTTTGTGCAGAGTAATAGACGTTTTAGCTAAATTTCATTAAAAATTACTTCAAATTGACCAATTTATAAAAAAGTATGGTATTTACAGGCAAGTTTTTTTTATATTATTATTTTTTTTAAATGCTATTTTACCATAAAAGATCAAAAAATCCTTAAAAAAACAATTTTTTTAAAAAATTGGCTCCGAACGTAGGCAGTCACCTTAACCTTTAGCTTACGGGGCCCATTCTTTCGATTCTTTAGAACGGAAATTTCTTACCCCCTTTGTAAGAACGGCCATTTAGGGGGTTATATATATATATATATATATATATATATATATATATATATATATATATATATATATATATATATATATATATATATATTCATATATATATATATATATATATATATATATATATATATATATATATATATATATATATATATTTATTTATATATATATATATATATATATATATATATATATATATATATATATATATATACATATTCATTCTTGGACCCGTATTCTTGGGATACATGCTATCCCAACCCGTAAGGAAAAGGTTAATGTGAATATTGTACATTAGTTCTGGAAATAATTTTGAGTAATGTGTTTGCTCGTGAGTCGTGTGAATAAAAATATTTTAAGTATCCATCCAAGTGTGTTAAATTCGTTACCTTTAACGTCGTCTGTCAGAGAAAGATCGAGGAAGGACGACAGTGTATTTAACATTAAGATCACATATCGCTCACTCCTTTCAACAACGTCATATCTCAAAAAACGTGATTTTTCAGGAGAGTGATTTGAAAGTTTAAAAGTACATTGAAATGTATTGAAAATAAATTTTAATTCTGATCTCTAGCGGCTAAATATTGAGCTGTGAGATGTGACGATCTTGCAGCGATATACTACTCTTTCAGGGCATTCTGAAAACAAGAATAACTAAAAATCGCCGATTTTTGAGATATGACGTTGTTGAAAGGAGTGAGTGATATATGAACAGCAGTTTTCATACTAGGGGAATGTTGGAAATAATGAAACCAGGTGGTAGTATCACTTACTGGCGGAATCTTTTCTTTTTATTCCGTATCACCTTGACCTTGCTCAGCCTGTTCTGGAGTCTGAGTGCTGCTCTGATGTCCTTTTTTCGGTATGGAAACAAATCATACTCGCTACCCAGTTGAGACCTGGCTATGGATTTTTACGGATGACTCAAAAAATTAAACGAGCCAAAGAGCTGGCTCGGGGATTTTCAGTGAGCTTTTTTCCCATTGGGAATTTTCAATACTGCATTTAATGGTGATATAGGAGCAATCAGGGACTCCCTGCACCTTTTGAGTTCACGCCTTTCCGATTTTGTACAGGCTGCTATTCTCTATGACTCTCAGGCGGCCATACTGGCAATTGTGAATTTTGACCAAACCCCCTCAACCAGTGCTGCTTTGGATGGTCGATCCATTTTGAGCGAATTGTTAAAAGTCAGAAAATTAATTCTCCAATGGATCCCATCCCACTATGGAATTCCCGGTAGCGAGAAGGCTGATGGGTTGGCAAAGAAAGCCACTAATGTCACTCAAACTTTGCGAAGTTCAGTTGACTATAGATCAGCTGCACATTTAGCAAATTCGAAAATTAGGGGGACAGTGGACTTTCAAACTTAACTTTTTTTGTTTTGAATGCATTTGCTTGAAATTTGAATATGTGATTAGTACCATAGATTTGTAAAAGTGGTTAAAATTTAATACTGAAATATTAATATTTTATGAATTATGAATTAATAATTATATCAATAATCGACCTAATTAAAAATGTCCCGTGCGCACTTCTTTTCCATATAATATGGTAATTTTTATTTACAGGATACCTTATAGAACTAACAATGAAACTTATTGCTTATTTTAAGCATTCATTAAAAATATAAAGAGAAAAAAATAATTGTGAAAACACCCTTTTCATTACGTGAAATACCTATAAATCATCTTTTCAAGTACACAATTTAGAAATTCTGAGCTACGAAGCATATTTTTTCGATAACATTTATTTGATATACAGTTAAGTATATAAAACTTAAATTTCAAAGCAATACGATAATTAGAAATGCGCATGAAGCAGTTTGAATATTCGTATGACATGAAAATTTTTATTCTGAGAAAAACATATTTAAAGTTATTTCTATTAGTAACAACATAATATCTAAATTAAATTACTACATAAAAAATAAATATCACTTACTTTATATATATATATATATATATATGCAAGGGAACATTATCAGCCATAGATTTAGATAAATATATTTTAGCTTTCCAACTTTTCTCATAATTGTACCAATATCGTGTACAATGATGAGTAACAAAATTCAAATGAAACTCTACTTCAGGCAACTTTGTTTACAAATACAAATGCCTATAACTAGGAAAGTAATCACAGAAATTAAAAATTCTTTTTGCAACACATTCCTACTCCTACGAAGTTTCACAATTCAATAAATTTAAAAAATTGAATTTTTGGACAAATTTCACAATTTTGAAAGTCCACTGTCCCCTTAAACAACTACAAGAGGTTGAACTGAAAGAACTTGCCAAAGGAAAATCATGGCACATCTCTATCCTTCGGTTTCCTGAACGCTCAAGACATTGGGCTGTCGCAGCTTTTAGATTGACGATGGGGCATGACTGTCTCACCGCTCATTTCCATCGAATCAACATACTTAATAGCTCCACGTGCCCCCTCTGAAGCAGCGACGAACTGAAGATTGCTGAACACCTTCTTAAGTGTCCGAAGCTTCATAGTTCTGTTTTTACCCGTTATTGGGAGGCTAGAGAACTTTTGTCTGCTTGTACTTAATTTCGCATTTATTTTTACCATGTTTTTATTAACTTGCTTTCTTGTTTGTTTGTGTGTGTGTTTGTCCCTTACAAATATTGCAATGGATTTTTAACTAACTTCCCGACTAGCTAGACATTTGAAACTTTTAGAATAGCTCAGAACACGATGACAATGCATTATTTTAATACTTTTAGCCATCTTTAAGGGGACAGTGGACTCTGAAAATTGTGAAATTTGTCCAAAAATTTGATTTTTTTTTTTATTTTATTGAATTGTGAAACTACGGACGAGTAGGAATGTGTTGCAAAAATAATTTTTTATTTCTGTGATTACTTTCTTAGTTATAGGCATTTGTATTTAATTTAGATATTATATGGTTACTAATAGCAATAACTTTAAATGTGTTTTTTTCAAAATAAAAATTTTCATGTCATACGAATATTCAAACTGATCCAGGTGCATTTCTAATCATCGTATTGCTTTGAAATTTAAGTTTTATATACTTAACTGTATCTCAAATAAATCTTATCGAAAAAAATTATGTTTATTAGCTCAGAATTTCAAAATTTTGTACTTGAAAAGATGATTTATAGGAATTTTGTGTAATAAAAAGGGTGTTTTCACTATTATTTTTTTCTCTTTATATTTTTAATGAATGCTTAAAATAAGCAATAAATTTCATTGTTAGTTCTATAAGGTATCCTGTAAATAAAAATTACCATATTATATGCAAAAGAAATACGCATGGAAAATTTTTAATTAGGCCAATTTTTGATAGAATTAATAATACATAATTCATAAACTATCAATATTTCATCTTTAAATTTGAACCACTTTTACATATCTATAGTACTAACCACATATTCAAATTTCAAGCATACCCATTCAAAACAAAAAAAGTTAGGTTTGAAGGTCCACTGTCCCCTTAAGCAGCATTTGAATTCAATTTCAGTTAATTTTGTTTTGTAGACTGGTGCAGCCATCTATCGGCCGGGACGGGAACGAAAAGTTAAACGCAAGTTAACTTCCAAATAACTTCATTTTCTTTCAAGTTGATGAGATAATTCATCAAAAAAAATTTTAAAATGTATCCATTAATACATAGAATTGCCAGGTTTATATGATTCAACAGAAAATTTAAAAACATGGTATATAAAAAGTTCTTTTTATCTTGTAATTATTATGCTTTGTATTGTATATTCTGTACTGTGCTTTTGGCCAAGGATAATGTCTCAGGGCCTGCTGTATTGGAAATAATATTTTCTTTTTAACTTTCTAATAGTTATTATTTCTATAGAAAAGAGAGGTGACTAGGGCCTTACTATGGAAATTTATTAATATTTTCCATGTCAGTCTCAGTAATGAAATTACACACAAGCTTCTATAATCAAATTACTGATTACAATTTATAAATAATAATTAGGGTACTCCACTACATCAATCAACGTGCTTTTCCTGTTGTATGAAATGAAAATAACCTTAATTATACATTTATGGTGAGTGAGATTACGCAAAGGTCACGTAAGCATTGCAGTTAAATCTGTGTGTGCGCGTGCAAGCATCCCTTGATTCAATGTTTCATACAGAAAATGGAGAATAAATTAAAAGTGATTGTTATGTGTAAATCCTTGTGTTATCTCTCCAGTTCCCGTCGTGTTAGAATAAAATGGTATTAACATTTAATATTTTAGGTAGAAAATGGAATATTACATGATTCAATAAAAGGAAATAGAGGTTTATCACGTAAAAGTTTCCACACACCGCCACTCTGTGGATAGTTAGGATATAATTGTTATTCACTAGAGAATTTTTATTGGGAAACCCATATCCGTAAATGCTTTTTTACTCCTTTGACTATAAAGATAGGACATTATGAGTCTTAATAATAAGAAAGGGGATTCTGCCCACTATTAAATCCCTTCAGGATAAAATTCGTATTATGTGTTAGGAATAACGTTAAACTGTAATCCACGAAAAGCAGTTCTGTGATAGAGAATTGCATTGAATACTTTACTGACTAATAGTATGAAGTGTTTCCTCAAATCTCTTGTCTAATGTCATTCAGATGAGCTTTGAATCACTTTACCCAGAAAAAGACCTGTTTTGTTTGTTTGTTTTTTCGTGGGGGGGGGGGGGAGGCCCTGGAGAGCAAATATTTTTTGAGAAAAAAAATTCATCTTGAAGATGTTAAAAATTATTACAGACTAGTTGGTACCTGTCAAAATATGACGGCTAGATAGTAAATAAATGTACTAATACGCAAATTATACCCAACAAATCTTTGTCAAATGTTGAAAATCATAATAATGCGCAGAAACAAATTAACGAGTTTAAGCGGCCTCGTGCTTAGTGAGTATCTAAAACCAGATTTAAAAATGTCACTGGGCATGCGCAGACAGCAATTTTTTTAACTGTAAATTATCGCTCATTAAACGGCGCGAAATAAACAATTTCCATCAGGTTTAATCTTATATTTCACAAGCATAATTATCATAAAAATAAAAATGGCAGAGAGAAATCTAGAGAGACTCCTCGGAATAAACGTGTTTATCATTAAAACGTGTCACCGAGCATGCGCAGAAACAGTGAGTTTCTAAAGCCAGATTTAAACATGCCACTGTGCATGTGCAGAAATCAATTTTTTAATTGTAAATTATCGCTAATTAATAGAAACTGCGATTACAAAAACCAAATTTGACACATCTACAGATTACAATTTTTCGTTTAAGACCAAAATGAAGCAAATTGATGCAGTAGTTTTCTCTCACGGACTGCCCAAAAAGTCGGCTTAGCAACTTAAATATATAGATTTTTTTAAAACCTTTAGCACTAATAGGGTTATGCAAGTTAGAATTTTCAGCTATGAGCCTTAAAATATTAGATATGAAAAATTAACTTCAATCCCTGAGTAACAATCCTCCTGAAAACTAATGAGCAATGTAACTACACATAAATACCGACCCAAGGTTCTTTCTAAAGCTACACCAATTTTTTGTATTTATACTCGTTAAATCATTCCTTTTTTTTAGGTTAAATCACGTAGACTGCTCAGATTTCCTAACAATTTTATCCAGAACATAAGCATGGATATTCGCTGGAATTAACAACGGCTGATATTATGAAAATAAGAAAATTTATCGCAAAAACAAAAGGATTTTTCAGCCACTTTTCAAAAGTTTCAATTTAGGTATTCCCCGTACCCTCAGGTCGAAATATATAGTTTCTAGCCCCCATTAAAGGCTCAAAGGAGATGAATGAAGAAAACTGAATAAGACATTTCCGAGTCTAAATTGGAAACTAATGTACAGAAAGGAATAAGAAATTAAATCAATTAAAATATATTCTTTACGCAGATAATTTTTAAATAAAAAAAAATCTGACAATAAGTAATAGATACATGTTAAAGACTTTCTATAGCATATTGACCTCTAAAATGGCAAACATTTATTTTCTTTAGAAAGGAATATGAATAGGAAGGTACATAACAGTGATAAACAAGTTTCTTCTAGCATCAATAAAACTTTCGTAAAAATGAATGAACTGCAAAAGAAAAAAGTTTTCTTTAAACTTAACTCTGTAAAAGAGAATATGATTTATAAGAAGCAATAATTGCTATTGATCTTCATAAAAATGAGTGAACTATCTATATATATAAAACGAGTAGGTATGCGGCACCAAAATCGACGACATTTCTACATTCCGAATGGCAACGGCTGCGACTACCAGACGTAAACATTAGCGGCCGTCCGCAATTTGCAACCGCGTGTCAACATGGATTTACGCACTGAAATCAGGAATGCTCGAAAGCGAGCTGCACGATCAAGTGAAAATTGGGAACAGTCTCAAGAAAGAAAGCGAAGAAGAAACAATTCATTAAGAGAGAGAGGCGTGAAAAAGACAGCATAAATGATAGCGAGGTTAGGCTTAACCGTCGCCGGCATAGCAACCGACAGCCAGTAATAGTTAATTTTCTACACTTTTTCAGCACTTGCTGAGTTTTTACTCCATTTTATAAGTGAAGAAATTTTCCCAACATTTTATTATTTGATATGATTAAGGGTAAATATCTGAATTGTGAATGATAGTACATACAGAGAGTAATGTAATCCACACTATATTTTAGTACTTGATGAATTTTTACTCCATTTTTTAAGTGAAAAAAAATTTTCCCCAACAATTTGTTATTTGATGTAATGATAAAGTGTAGATCCACAAAGGAGTCCGGTTTAGCCAGGTGTCACCTCAATTTTGATCGAGCACCCCCACCCAGGTATGGCATCTTGGGGGGGGGGGGAGGACTATCCTCTCCCACCCTCTCTGAACTCATAGAAGGATTTTTCCGATCTACAGATTTAACTTGTCCATATCCGGCCTGGATACAACGGTATTTGACGCCGTTCGTCTGGATTCGAACCGAGCATCCGCAGTTTCAAGCCCAACGCGCTACCACTAGGCTACCTTGGGCCCTGGGATTAATCTGGGGTATATTAAAAAGCGAATAAATTTAGAAGCTTGTGTATTAAAAAATTAATGAAATAGACGAGAAGAAGTACCATGGAATCATAAGAGCGGAAAAATTTCTAATTATTCTTCTAAAGTGTTATAAAGAATTTTTCACACCGCTATTTTCCCATCTTAAAACAGCTTCCCACTTTATTTTCCTATTTCGCTTTCTTTTTCTTTCGTATTCTATTTCCTTGTAAAGTGTTTAGCTTCTAGAGCCGGCTTATTTGACTAGATTTGGTGGTGGAATTAATGAAACAAAGCGTAGGATAATAGCTTTGTAAAGAAATCCCGAAGACGAAATATCTCGGGAACCCAATTTTATAAATTCATTTCAAAGCTTAAAATAGAAATAAACACCGGTGAGGAAAATGTGTTTTTTTTCTTTTGCTCGTGTAATGGAAGTATCGCGTGCTGCAGAGAAGAATGTGAATCTCGGTTTACAAAAATGAGCTCTCGGAGGATTTTCAATGATTTTTGAACGCCGTCTCACCTCATCAGCGATTCACAACTTGCCAAGGATCTTCACTGCAGACCGCATAAAAATCAAAAGAACTCGACCGAGATTTCACTGTCAATTTAGGCGCATGTTGATAAAAGCGAAAAACTAGTTTTCATGGAATACCACTGGGAAGGATCAGTTTTCCCGTCACAAAAAAAAGGAAATCTGTATTTATGGCTAGATTATTCCCTCTCTAATACTTGCTTTTCTTATACAGAATATAAGAATTAAAAAAGCGGTAGGGGTTTCTAAAACAGCGCTTGTTGTCTTCAAATTCCTCCAACTGATTCCATGAATATTCCAAATCAAAATTGTCTTACTTAGCCTCACCGAAAATTAGGACTATTTTTAAAATGATAACCCTAATTAGAACACTAAAATGTAAAAGAACAATGGCAATATTTCTAGTTTTTATGTATAAAGACGCTCTGGTATTCGAAAAAAGAATCACAACTTCAGTCTAAAATTCTTTACTAATGTCTATAGTTTTTCTAGAGAAATTCATGTGGGAATTGCTATGAAAGAAAAATTTAAATATTTATACCAAAATTAAATCCTATATTCCTCTAATTATAAGTCTCTTTCTTTTCAAACGTGAACTCTCATTATATAAATATATATATATATATATAAATATATATATATATATATATATATATATATATATATATATATATATATATATATATATATACAGATATATATATATATATATATATATATATGTGTGTGTGTGTGTGTGTATATATATAAAGTTTTTTTAGAATTTTAAGATAGAATTCTAATTTTTTAACTAAAAACATACTGCTAAAATCCATACCTAACTCAAAATCCGTCTTTTCGAAGTACATTTAAAAACAAACTCAAAATAGTTTATCAGAAACAAACAAACAAAAATAATCGTCAAAGACTGAACTACTCTAATAATTTCAAAATGCAAATATTTAACACCCTGTTCTATAATCATTGCATTATAAACTTTTTGTGGATAAAAATCTTAATGTACTGTTAGGGATATTTTAAAACTTTAAATATATACTAAGGAACGGAGCCCTAGGCCCTGCTTCCGGCCTTCGAACCCTACTGCAGCTCTCCGCTGAACGCCTCACACCAGGTGGCTGGCCGCGTAACTTATTTATAAATAGACTTCATTCATATTTTGTAAACACAGATGGCGCCACTGCAATAAAAATCTAAACACGTTGCATTAAAACGTTACGTATTTTACCTTATCTTTATATATATATATATATATATATATATATATATATATATATATATGTGTGTGTGTGTGTGTGTGCGTGTGTAATACTCCGCACACGCATTAGAAATATAATGCTGGGCTGTTATTATCACACATATATATATAGATAGATAGATAGATAGATAGATAGATAGATAGATATGGGTATACATTTATAATCGAATGTGTTCTGAGTACATCTGTAAGAAGGTATAAGACATTCAAAACATGATATGCATTCATCACAATTGTCATAAAAATTATTTATGGCAGTCAGCCGATTATTTGACAACTAAGAGCCGAAAATTGGCTATCACGGATAAGCATATTTGCAGCCGCAGATTTCTCGAAGATTAATTTCCTTCCGCCTGTTTTCTTACTGAACAGGTGTTAATGAAACCAACAAAACGTTATAGTTACTATTAATAAGTAACGGACAGATTTGATAAAACACCGAAACATTTTCAAGCTTGTTACTATGCGGTTTATTAAACTCGTGAGATCTGCTGACCATTTGTGGATCTCTATTCTACAAATAATCTATTGCATTTGATTCGCTTACTGCGGGACAAGCGCAACAGTCAAAACTGATTACAAAGTTACAGCATATAAATTATTTTACTGTTCTTTCCATTCATTTATCCCTACATTACCAAACAATGTACCATTATCTAAAAATACAGACGGTTGTTTTCTGTTTCCATATGAATATACATTATTTAATTCAATGAATCTAATACAAGTTGGGCATGGAAAAAAAGCACCGCAAATAGTGATTACAGGTAGGGAATCGAAAAACTTGTATGCATTCACTAAAAAAATTAAAACAACTAGTCGAATTTCTAATGAAAAACAGCTTTTTTGTTTAGGATATATGTACCTAGAAATAGAAAGATTTGTTCCTCCTATTTTTCTATTAACGTTATGCAATTGTTTTTCAACTTGCTAGGTTTTTTTTTTCATTTAACATGTCTAAACATTTATTTATTACAAATGACAACAGCCATTTGACTTTGCTGAGGACAAATGGCTATGATGTGCATTTGTCCTCAGCAAAGGGCGATACTGCTGGCCATTCATTTAAGGGGGCACCGCATAGGTGGCCAGCATTACCCCTTACAAGCCGGTCCCGTAATTTAGAACCGAGTCAAGTGACGAGGCCGGCACACTTGACCCCGCACCTCCAGAGGTAAATTTGAGAACTTGGAGGACATTGCAGCCACGACAGATTTGACGTGCACCGGCCACCATTAGTGAACATGGCGATTGATTTTGTCAGCGACCGGCATCGAACCCGCAACCCACAGATCGCTGACTCGACGGCTTTGCCAACCGGGCCACCACGCTCCCCATGTCTACACAAGATATTTCCCTTATTAAGAGGGTCTACGACACAAAATTCTCATCAAAACTGAATTTTTAATTTTCTTGACTTTAAATATACTGTGGAGCTTTTAGGATCAAGTAACACAAACTGCATGTAATCAGAGACATTTGTAAGCTGTGCCATCTATGCATACCTTACCGTACGTTTGAACTCGAAATCAACTTTTTTCTCGATTTGTCGTCTTTCAAGAAAATAGATCTTACATTCCTCATTGTATTGTTTATTGAGGTAAGTAATTATTTATTGAGGTAAATATTCGAAATGTCGTATAGTTTTCATTGTTCTTTTTCCATTATACTGTCTTCGGGATTTTTGATTTACAGTAACCATTCTGAGGCTATTTTCCCTTCAGCAAAAACTACCCTGATAAAAATGATTTTTTCCTTTTAAAGTCGTTAAAAGATTTTATAAATTAAATTTTTGAAATTCCCGATGACAAATTGTTCTAAAACCTTTCTTATACACAAAAATTTAAAAAATCATGCAAAAAGAGCGATTGGTTCAACAGATACACCCAAAGACAAACAGGTTTTAAATATTAAATTTTAACTTTTTAATATAAAATTTCGAATTGCTTGGGTATTTTTATATGCGTAATGATTTTTCCCGCAGGTACACCCAAAAGAAACAGGTTTAAAATATTAAATTTTGAATTGTTTAAATAAAATTTCGAATTGTTTAGGTATTTTTATATGCGTAATGATTTTTATAAAAAAGATACATTTTATGGGGGAAAAATCATTACAAAATACAAATAAATAAAAAAAATCAAATTTTTTTATCCTTGGACACTTTTAAACAAGGATTCTGCCATGCGTTTATTAAATTCAGATTTATCTTATATGAACGTTATTATCACCTTCTGATTCATCTTTCATGCTCTCTGACCTAAATCCTCCTGTAACTAAAATAGAACCTCTCACGAGATCGCTGGAAGACTGAATTTCTTCAGAAGCAGAGCTAGAACTTTGAGCAACATTCTCTTCTTGTGCGCCATCAACATTACTCGGTTTAGTGTAAATCTTGTGAACAGTATCATGTTCATGCTGAAAACTCATCTTGAATTCCTCAGAGTTCATATCAACCGCCGACTGAAATGTTCATTAATGGTTAGATATTAAATTCCAAGTTGAATTTTTTTTTTTAATTTAGACAACAATATGAAAGTTTTTAATCCAGTGCTAAATGCATGAAAATACCAAAAATAATTTTTATTACGTATAAAAGAATAAAATTTCACAAAAGTTATTATTTAAAAAATGTAAGAAAAGAGATCTGAACTCGATTACACTAACCGGCTGATATTTTGCCTGTAGCATGACATGCATCAATTTCTATGTTATTTTGTAAGTAGATTTGAAAATATCAACCAGATAGATGTGATAAAATTGAGTTTAAACCATCTGTTATTGAAGATCTGGTAGGTCCCAATGAAGTTTATCATGGCATGATCTTCTTCCTATAAATTAATCTTTACACACTGAAGCTTTTCGCATCGCAAGTTTTGAAATCCAAAGCAAATATGTCTGCTTCAACATGAGCAGACTAATAAAACTAGAATATCCCTAACAGATATGCGTTTAGAGTTGATGGAGCAGTGACCAGTGCAAATGGTTATTTGTGTTTTACAACTTCATATCAAAAACTCAAATCAGTAGCAGTCATTTCTTCTGGCTGTTATTTTGTTTCTTTGATATTTCGTTCTCATTGTAGGAAAGCAAAGCACTATAGAAACTGTTACAATTATGGCAAGTCATTCCAAAAATTCAATGCAAATAATTTCAAAAATTTTTCAAAATGCCAATAGGTTTGAACTAACAGTAAATAAGCTTTGGACTAAATAAGTTCAATGAATTTTAATAAAAGCAAATAAAGTTCACTGCACTTCAAAAATAAAAATAAAAGTTTAATAGGTTTACCCAAAAGTATTTAAGTTTCCTATAAATTCTGTCATGAATAAGATAAACTTACACCATAAAGTTTACGAAAGTCTGTTACAAATTTTTAAAAAAGGAGAGGCTTAAAAAATGCATTTGGACTATGCAATAGGCAATAGGAATAAAAAGTGAACCTCCAACATCCCTTGCATTACTAAAACAAGTATTGTAAAACACTGACTGAAAGAAATTGGCCAAGATAGTCTCCCATCCCTTTCAAAGAAAGATTATAGAGAATTCAATAGTCATTTCAGATACACAATTTCATAATAATTTCAGATACAAAAATGTGTTTTAAACCGAGTGTGCAAAAAGTCCGTATAAACTTTAAAAACTCATAAAAACCAGAAAACTAACAAAAATATAAAAAAGGTTTGCAGGGTTAGCATCGCTAGGTGACTGGATTGTTTTAATACAGGAAAAAAACAGCCGACAGGTGGCGCAAACGTACACAAATCAAAGAAAAGATACACAATTAACGAAAAGAATGCTTCTAAATCGTTTATTACAGCGGTAGGTGTTCCACATGACCCCCACCACAGGGGGTAATACATTGCAGGCTAGTCACAAATCCAGCAACGGCAGAGTGCAGCAGGTCGGAATATATACAAGACACCTCTCGGCGGATCGCATCTTTCAGTTCCAACAGATTGGATGGACCAGATAGATACACCCGGGATGATACACCCCTTTGACTTGTGTACGTCAGCGCCGCCGTCGGCTGTTTTTTGAGTTACTTTTCTGTCTTAGAAAAATCCCGTGTCCTAGCGATGCTAACCCTGCAAACCTTTTTTTATTTTGGTTATTTTTCCGGTTTTTATGAATTTTTAAAGTTTATAAGGACTTTTCGCAAACCCGGTATATAAAAAATAAACTCGAAATTTTTCAAAATTAGGCAAAAATACATTATGCTATCGTAGGACAGAAAACTAAAACTGCTTATTCTTTGAAAAAGTTTGTAGACATTTTTCATGAAGTTGTATTATCTTTCACCTATTAGTTGCTGAATACCAATAAATTAGCATTGCAAAACATCATAGTTACTAGACAGTTGGTTGATTCGGAGTGCTACGGTCATTTTTGCTACACGAGGTCAGGGCCCAATTTAGGAAATTCTGGACTATAGGCACAACCCGATATGGGGGCCCCCTAACACTGATGTAACATTTCCAAATTTGACACACAAAAAAAAAATTAATCATGAATCATTGTGAAAGTACCATTTTACCAAGAATTAGCTATTTGAAGCGTAGAAGCCTAGAAAATTATCAAACAACAAAAAGCAATACAACATATTAACTTCATCATTAAAACACCAATACAATGCAACCAGAAAACTTATTAATCCCTTATATACACTATAACATACATATGATGAACTATACATATAACTATACATATGATGAACCAATCAATCAAATTTGAAAATAAATATATAAAAAAATTGCTATTAAAAAGGTAAAATTTAAAAAAAATTGAATTGGGAATTTTTTCTTTCTTTTCTTTTAAAATAAAAATTTTGGGTGGGCCCCCAACATTCTGGAGCCCCTAGGCCCGGACCTACTGGGCCTAATGGAAAATCAGGGCCTGCACGAGGTATAATTAGACCAGGATCTACTGCTTAAAGCCAATTCCGAACGGCTACAAACATCCATACCAACAGTGTGACTCTAACCCACAGAATCACCACTCGAACCCCCCCCCCCCTGAAATTGTATATTTATTTAGAATTTCTTTAAAAGTTCTTCAAATATTAAATTAATTAAAAACTTCTCCAAAAACATATTAAGTATGAACATACAGAATTATTTAAATAATAAGTGGCGAAGTTAAAAACTTCTGTCACGTAGCACATAAAATTTTTTTTTATTTTGTTTAATAACTGCTGTTATAATGTGTACAATACTGCATCTCTAATCACATGTCATGTAATTCGCGTTCCATTATAATCATTTCATCAAAGAATTTTGCAACGAAAATATTTTAAAAACAACACAAATAAAAGGGCACCCACGCATTTCGACAAAATAATGGCAAATGCGAAATTTATTGGTATAATACGAAATTTATTGGTACTTTTCTCGGCCAAACTATTATGAGTCTTTAAACTTTCTCCGCTAGGGAAGGAGAAAAAAAAATGAGTGCGTGAAAATCGGAAACAAAACTTCCATCATAATTTCCTTGTTTGGAAATAGCGTGAGGATGTTATTTTCCGTAATAAACAACCGGTAATTCAGGAAATGGCCGGTAACATTTGCAATACTTAGATATAAACCAGAATTTCGGATAAAAATTTCCGCAACATCGCACTTGGGGCTGTGATAATCCATTAAGAAATTGCAAGTTTTCAAGGTAAATTAAGTATTTTCGCCCGACTTTTTACAGCCAATTTCATTTTCCCATTCGATTTCCGGCTCTTCCGGAAGCGCGTGAACTCTAAAGGATTTTACATTGACTTACATCTGACGTATATTTCTTTAGTTCAGTATTTTCTGCAAAATTATTGATGTGGCTAACTAACGCATTGATGCTACTGCTTCTGCTAATAGCTCCAGCTTGCTGGGTGGAAGGATTCTCTTTCTCTGCGGCGGTAGACTGGAAGAGAAACGAAAAAAAAAGATTTAAGAGTTTCGCCTCGACTCTAAACCAAGCCTTGAATATACACTCATGGACAAAAAAATTAGCGCACCAAGAAATAATTGCGGGATCGTAACGAAACTTGCAATGAAGGTACATGTCGGGGAGATATGCAAATGATTAGAAATGCAGCGTGATTGCGCATTACGTATAGCCGGTAGAGGGCGTTGAACATCGTACTCTGTGGAGTATAAAACAGGTAACATACGGCAAGGGTGTCACAAGACTGTCTCCGCACTGTTACTACCCTTCCTTGGCCTGCCCCATCCCCAGATTTGTCTCCAATCGAGCATATCTGGGATCATTTGGGACGACGAGTTGGGCATCCCACGAGTTTGAACGAACTAGAGGCAAGGTTACAGCAAATATGGAACGAAATGTCTCAAGACATCATACAGAACTTGTATGACTCAATGCCCGATCGTATCGCATCGTGCATTCGCGCTAGAGGGGGTCCAACGGAGTATTAACTCCTCCGTTCTTTTGCCTTTTTCTCTGAAATAAATTATCCTTTTTCTTTGATTTTCTTATCATTTACTTATATCAAAGTAGTCATTACGTATGTAAAATTTCGTTTCATTTTGAAGACTCCTTCTTGGTGCGCTAATTTTTTTGTCCATGAGTGTATATCTATCAGAAGAACGAATCGATTTTTCTCCTATTTAAATCACTCGGTGCCGAATAGATTTATGACCGATGAAACGATTTCTATCCGAACCGGAATTTTTTTTTAAAGTTATCTCTAGCATAAAGTTCCTTTGCGGGTTGAATCCCAAGGATAGATGTCTTTTTGACCTTCTGAATGGATCTGACTAGGAACGAAAAAAATTTTGTTTCTTAAAATTTTACTCCGATCAAAAAAATGTGCATACATGTATAAATAAATAAATAAATATAAATATATATGACACGAAGCTTATTCTTTACCATCTTCATCATGGTGTCTTATATAAAGTTACTCCATCTTAACTTTTTCCCTAAATAATTATTGATATAGCAGTCAATGAATAAAGGCCTGTGGCAAAGAACTACAATTAAAATACACCTAAGAGTTTATTTCTGAATGTTAACTACCTCAATTCAATCCATATTAATTATCTGCCAAGCCATCATCTCAAGGCTCGTGATGCGTGACCAACGCCGATCGAAATCTATCCCTCTCTGCGTTAAAAACTGCTTTTTTCAAACCGTCTAATGCCATAGCGCATGCTCAGAACACCACATGGAAACTTGTAAAATCGTCTTTTGTTTATGTCAACAATATCTTCTCGCGCTAAACCTGTACATCTAAAATAGATTCCCTCCGTGGAACCTCAACTTACATTCGCGAATCAAGGTCATTTCCCGAAATGGGGAAAAACCTTTTTCAAAGCGTTTTGCCAAGGATTTTAATGTTAAGTTTTGCTATTCTAAAGCCCCCTGTAATTTTCTCAATTAATGTTTTGACATATATATGTGTGTGTGTGTGTGTGTGTGTGTATAAAGCGAATTTTTGTATAAAAGATCCTTGAAAATTTTGAATTTAAAAAATTTGAGCCCTATCGGAACAGTTTAATTTTCTTTGAAAATTTTCCAAAGTACAGAAGGTTGTTCACACTTTATGGAAACGATTTTGTAATTTGTTTTTGGCGTTTGTATTTTGAGATAAAAATTTGGCAACTTCAGAATAATCGTCTGCTACTGTTTTGTTTTCATTGGAATGTAAAATAAAAGATTTATTTTGAAAATGGCTCCTAAAATTGATAAATGACTCGAAGGTTACCTAACTGCGCTTTCCGAGGAGAAATATTCGTATCAACAAATTATAAAGCGGTGTAAAAATCACGGTTATGGCATTTCAAAAAGTGGTATTTATAATATATTAAATTTGAAAGGAAAAAACGTCTAACTGAAAGTAAAAATGAAAACATGACCGCGAAACCTCATCCTAAGCTCGTTCGAACGCAGGTAAATATCAAGAAAGTGAAGTCCGTGATCCTAAAAGAAGATCCGCCGACTCAAAGATCTATTGAATCGAAACTAGGCATGTCTTCTGACACTGTAAGCAAAATCATTCATAAAAATTTGAAGTTAAAAAAGATGTTTAAACCTAATGTTCATCTGCTTTTGCCAAATCATATTGCTGAAAGAGAAACAAACTGTAGAAAATTATATGAAAAACACCTAGCTGCTGAAAAATGGAAATTTTTGGTAATACTCGTTGAGGCATGGGTGTATTTAAGTGACTGTAATAAAAAAGATCAGTTTTCTATTGCTCAACTGACGGGAATGACCGTACGAAATGGCTTCGTCACTGTACAGAAATGTTCCCAAAGGGATTCATGATAGTTGCAGGATTTTGTTACAACGGAAAATTAAAAATTAAAAAAGTCTCAGGTAAAGCCAAAATCAGTTCATGCTACTATCAGCAGAATATTTTAGAACCAATTTTTGAAGAAGGATTTCCAGCCTTATACGGAAAGGGCATTGATGAAGTTGAGCTTCATATGGACAAAGCCTCTAGTCACACGTCTAAATCAACTGCCGCCTGTTTAGCAAAGAAAGAATCAGAAACAGGAATAAAGTGTTTCCCATTTAATGAAATACCTGTAAAATCCCCTGACACTTCTCCAATGGACTTTTGCGCTTTCGGTTTATTAAAACGAGACTTCAAGGAAAACGGCTTCCAAGAACACTGAACGGACTTTGGAAAACGGTCCAAGAGGAATAGGGTAAAATTGACATGACAGTACTAATAAAAAGTTTACTTTCGTGGAAATTTTGAGCTAGAGCTATTGTCAACAACCATGGCTATCAGACAGAAGCAAATCACCTAAAAAAAATCGGCATTTATACATAAAACTTAACTATCAAAATCATTTCCATAAAGTGCGAACGACCTTCTGTAAAAAAGGAGCACAATCTTTTGTGACATATATTTTTTTGTTCCGGCTCAGGAAAGTTCCTGAATGGGAACAAACGAATTAATCCGGTCGGATATATATGTGCGGAAAGATTAACATATTTAGGAACAAAATCAAATCCATCCCAAAATAATGGTTTCAGATGAATAAATGAAAACACGAAAACCATTTGAATCCGAACTTTTCATTTTGGTTCTTATCCATTTCAAGCCCTGTTCTAAACTGTTTTAGAGTACGACCAGAATCCTTTCGTCTGCGTTCAGCAGCGTTTTTGTTGGTCATATCACTTTTAAATTCCTACGTGATTCATATCGCTTTCTTCCTCAGCAAAAACTGCGAATGTCTCAAAACAGAAAATATTTATTTTTCGTAACTTTAAAGCACATCTCAACTCATCTTTTCCTCTGATTTTAAGTACATCTGTTTTGTCTTGTTTTTTTCTCCCTCCGATAGTTTTTAGCGAGAGCAGCGAGAGTATTTTTATTAATTCTTCCCTTTTCAATGTTGCATTTGCAGCAAATATTATCCAAAATGTACTAATCAACGAATATGAAATTTTACTAAATGTTTAATGCCCAATTCTTCCGTTGTTTATGACAACTGTTCTGCAACTGCTGTAAAAGATTTAGAGCCTAAAGTGAATGCATCTTGTTTCACGATAAAAACGTAACACTAAGGTGTGTAAATCAAAAAAAAATTTAATTAAACCCAAACGATTCACTGATAGTATAGATATTTATTTTTAAGAAGCAAACGAGACTAGCAATCGTGTCTACCTTACGGCTTGAATCGGCGTGTATGGAATATATTTTGTGAAGGCATTCCCACAAAAATCTTTAATTTAAAAACAAAATTTAATTTATTTGTTTATTAAATTTTTTGTTGTTGCCTAACTGCTCATTTCCCCTCGATTGCTGCTCATGCAGGACTGTAATACTATTATTATTATTGTTATTAACTATTATAATTCTTATTATTATTAGTTATTATAATTATTATTATTATTATTATTATCATTATTATTATTGTGTGTGTGTTCCCCGAATGCTTTGCACAGTAAGAGATTGATTAATCATTGTAAACCATATTTTAATCTTTGCGTGACGCAATTTACCTCCGTAACGATTTTGATGGGAAAGCCTCCGCAAAAACATGTTCCCAGTTAAGGGGATGGTAGACTTTCAAATTACAAAAAAATCAAACAAGAAATTGGAATTTTTTTGTGTGTATTAATACTTTAATAATATGTAAATATTGGAATAAAATGCATTTAAAATATGTAGTTGAAAGTAAAGCGAACACACTTAGTGGCTTTAGAAAAGCAAGTATTAAAGGTAGGCGAAAAAACAGCTTTTAAATGAGTTTTTTTTTTCAAAATGAATAATTTCCAGATTTGCAAGTCTTTGAAATGCTCCTTGCGTCATGATTTTTGACGAACTTTGATAAAATTTATAATAACGACACTGTAATACATCAAAATAAAGTTATGTATCCATTTTAAGTTTTGACATCGTTCAGATTACCAAAATTAAACTTAAGTGTAGAATAGTACAAAAATTTCACGAAAATTCAGAGTACAAGCATAAAAATATTTCCTAAAAATTAACTATTCAACGAAAGCACAAAGGAATACATAACTCTGTTCAAAATATATTTATAAGCAATATAAATGCAAAATTAAATTGAGAAATTGAAAATTGGATCGCAAAGAGCATTAAAAAATTAATTTCAATTTTTTAAAACATAAATTTAAAAAAAAATACTCGTAAAAATCTATAAGGTGTTTAATATAGTTATACTTTAATGAATATGTATGAAAAATGTCATATCTCTGAGGTAAAAATTTCAAAAATTGCTTTGTAATATCCACCATTCCCTTAAAAGAGCTCAAATTTATACAGTTCTAGACCAACAAAACTCATTGGGTCACTCGCTATTTTTTATTACAAAAATTCTAAGTTTTACACCAAAATGAAGATAACTGGGAGGCAATTAATGAAGTATCTCAATCTGTTCGTATTCCTGAAAATTCAAAATTCGGAATAAATTATCCCTTATTATTTTGAGAAGT
This sequence comes from Dolomedes plantarius, assembly GCA_907164885.2. Taxonomy (NCBI): domain Eukaryota; kingdom Metazoa; phylum Arthropoda; class Arachnida; order Araneae; family Dolomedidae; genus Dolomedes; species Dolomedes plantarius. The sequence continues at coordinate 30,767,435 of OU015497.1, forward strand.
AACTTGTTTGAGCTCAACAAAAAGTATTTTGATTACAATTTACGTAGATCTGTTTTTATCAAAAATACTTGAATATTATCATTTCTTTTTTCTTGCCTTAGAGACACTTTACAGACGCCAACAAGTGCCTCCGCATTGAAAAAAAAAAAACTTTACAGACGCCAATTTTCTGTGAATAAAAATCTTTTTTGCTTCTAGCAAAAGATTTCCCTCTTAGACCAAAAATGGCAGCAATAAAATTAGAAATTTACCCATTCTTTCAACCGAACGGGGTAAATGAACCCCAGAATATGATTACAAAGAGCTGTAAAGCTGATGAGCTAACATTTAGGATTTTATAACTTTTAGGAGAAATGTTTTACCAAATAGGGGATCTTTCGAAGTTTTATGAGGATCAATCGTCTCTTCTTAATTTGTCGAAAAATAAAAGTTCAAAGAAAAAAAGTTGCAAAAAATCGTAGCTAGTTGAAACCACAGTAATTAATAATACTTAATAATTATAATAATAATAATATATATATATATATATATATACAGGGTTCCCACCTATATCCGTTACACCCCCCTTAACGTCTAAACGTTGACAATAAACTTGGTGTCTAGGTATAGTAAAAAGGCTATGTTCTACTCGATGAGACAACTTAAAACGTCATCTATCGGCAAATTGTGGAATTAGCGTTTTTATCTCAAAAACGGTACGAGATGCGGGGAAAAAGTCAATTACAAAGTTGTTCAGCATTACCGATTTAGTAAGAAAAAACACCTTGCTTATCTTAATACTTAAAACAGAATGTATAAAAGGAACATTTGTTTGGTGACGATTTCGAAAATTGTCATGTCATAAAGAGTGGAAGAAAGAAACTGAGACACTTCTTCAGGATCATTTATTTATGTTGTTGAAAATGTTCTCCATTAGCCACTATACATATTTGCACTCTAGACTGGATTTCTCGCTGCACATTGTGCAACATCCACTCTTTATGACATGACAATTTTCGAAATCGTAACCAAGCAAACGTTCATTTTCTACATTTTGTTTTAAGTATTAATGTGTGCAAGGTTTTTTTTTTTACTAAATCGATCATGCTGAACAAATTTGTAACCAACTGACTTTGAAAACAACTATGAAAACAACTGACACCAAAATGACCGAAGAGCTCAATCTGCATCTGCATGTTCCGGTATCAACCATTGGAGGTAAACACCTACACAAGCGTAAGATTCTGGCTGTCTCATCTCAACTGTCAATCATGGAGGTAGATCTATCAGGGTTTGGGATGCCATTTCATGGTTTTTTTCATGCCCTATTGTAACCCTAAAAGGGAGGTAGAATGGGAAAGACTATGTCGAAATTTTAGCTCACTAGTCCACCCTATGGTGCAAACACTGGTTCTTGCCGGAGATGGCTTTCTCCAGGATGATAATCCCCCTATAGATACAGCTAAATCTATCAAGTATTGGTTTGAAGAGCATGAAAAAGTCAAATATCTTATTTTGCCCTGTACATTATCCCCGACTATATACATCATGTATCATCCAACGACTATGTATCATCCAACCACTGTGATCTGTATAAGCGGATAGAGCCATGTATCGATATCCACCACAGCATCTCTACAGGAACTTTCATGATTTTTCCCTGAAAATTGTATAATATATTCTTAACCGCTATTCATGACTTGTATAAACCAATTCCAAGTTGAATCAGGTAGTATTTCATGACAAAAGTGATACTGCGCCGTATTAATAAAGGTTATCATGATGTTTCTTAGTGTTTCCATTATTTTGATAACCACCTGTATATATATATATATATATATATATATATATATATATATATATATATATATATATATATATATATATATATATAGCATATATAAAACTGCATTATATTAAATATGTATGTACCTCTTTAAGTTCATCGCATAACAAATACCAACCATTAAAGAGCTTCACATTTATTAATATTTACCTGAGTTCTCCTTTAAGTATTCTTAGGCATGTACATGAACTCTGATTAGAGATTAATATCAGAATTTCAGACTTTGTTAGAGTAAGACCATTAAAATAGCGACATCGCTTTTAAATGACGCTCGTGTAACGGTTTTAGCTTTGGTATTGAGGCAATGTAAGGCTTTGAACAGAAAAGAATATCTCAAAATTTTCCCTTGTTTGGAATTTTCTTTTGTCTTCATGGGTGTCCTGGTTAGAATAACAAACTAAGTAACGCGGGTACATAAATTTTTGGCACAAAAGTTTTCTCTTTTGTTTGATATCGTTTCAATAACAGCACCGAAAAAGGAACAAAACAAAGCCGTATAGGGTAAGCGTAGATAACAAATCACAGGGAACGTAAATATATAATTTATGTAAAATTTTAAGGAAAAAAATGTTATTTTTCTATTTTGAAGTCCAACAAACCTATTATAGCTGTGATAAAATTAAGCTCACAAAAATCTTGCATTTATGATTCTTTTGAGAGTACCTAGCAGTTGAATTTGCTCATTAATTGCTATCCTAACTGAGGGTGTATTAAATGAAGAGTATTGCGGATTATCATAATAGTTTTGACATTAGATCAGATAAAAATTTCATTGGTATCGTCATGTTTAGTTAAAATTGATTGAAAAGATTTTTTTTAAAAAGAGATATTGAAATGTGGTAAAAGGGCTTACGCTACGTTGGAATATTTTTAAAGGGAATATTTTTTTAACAAAACCTCCTTTATTTACGTATAAACGCATCAAAACAATTTTATTAACATTCATAACTCTTATTTTAACACATTATTGATTTGCTGGATAATTCAGACATCAAATCAATATTATGTACTTTTAACTTAGGATTACGTTCCTCCATAACGGTCCTCCGGAAAGCAAAATTTCAGATGCCCTGCGTCGCGAGTTATAATTTTGGCAGTGCGTCAAACCCAGTCTGTATCGCTTGGGCAAGCAGTAAACAGTTAAACAGAAAAGTACCAAAATGCGTCAAAATTTTGACATACATATATAGATATATACAAACGTACATATATATAGATACGTATATGCATAACACATACATACATATATACATACAATAGAGGTAAGCAACGATAAGTAATCCTACGTTACTAACCCGCGGTAGTTTCGTTAGAAGAGACTATCTGACATTTTTTTAATCATTCATTCTCAAAGCATCATGCGCATTAATGATAGATAACTATTCAATTAAATATATCGACGATAATCCATTACAGTTCAAATGCATCTTTTATATAAACAAGATGCCACACTGGTCATTTTTCTTACACATGACCGCGTGTATCAAAACAAGGACAAATTATGACATGTAGTATTTACCCGACTAAATAAAAGGAAGAAGTTTAACAAGACTTATTTTTTAAAAATCCGTAAATAGTCCTTAATTAATCTTTTATTAATTCTTCATTGTCCTTTATATAATGACATTAAATTTTATATACTATTAAACCCACTACATAGTCCTTATTGAACGATATCCCGTCTCTAGCTTAATAATATAATAACAATGTTTGGTTAAAATTTAATGCGCGGAACTATACTCGCCTATTACAAGTGAAATATTTCTGACTCGTAAAATTTTCTTCGACTAGTCCCGTCAATTCATTTCTCAGAATATTTTACTCTGACAGCCAAAAGTAAATGATGAAAATCTAATTTCGAAACAGTTGTTCGACAGTTGTTGTTTGGGGGGGGGAAGAGGGGTAACGAAAGAGAACGACATTTACTTAATGTTCCATCTGCCATTTTGTGCTACGGTAATCTGCATTCGTTAAGTATACCTTTGAATTTTGATGCGCATTAAAAATGTAAAGTTACATCGTTTAAAGATTAAGTGGAAATTTTACGCAAATTAAAGAATGACATGAAAATTTTCGAAATCTCTTGAAAATCGGAACATTCTCCACGTTTTTCGACGCTGTTGGGGAACAAATAGAAGATAATGAAGTGTACAATCAGGAATAATGAGAATAAGAGATACTGAAAAATGTTCCAATAGGGGCTTGGACGAAATTCCCTTACAATGGTTCAAAGTGTAACGTTATGCCAATTGTTCACTAAAGGCCTAAAAAGTGATGTTGAGGAATTTCAAGGACAACTGCCCTCGACTTTAGAAACAGCATTAGAATGCGGGAAATCTGTAAAACTATTGTTAAATCAGGAGCATTTTGTGCTGAGTCTTAGCTGAAAAAAACTACAATGAATGTAAATATACATGAGAAAAAAAACAATATTTTTTTACTGAATAAAAAAAATAGTTGATATTATCATTAAGTTCCCCCTTGAGGTAACTGATTTGGTTAGGCCTCCTGATGAAGAGCCCAGTCGGTTGCCTCGTTATATCACGTCGAATCACTGTTAATATAGTTTTACTAACCAATTAATATACTAACTAATTAATATAATAGTAGTTCTTCTTTGGACCAGGGAGAGTTTTTAAGCTATTTCTTGTTCTATGCATTTATTTCTTCTTATTTCGATAGCTTTATCTATATATATATAAAACAGTTTCGTAACTGACTGACTAACTGACTGATTGACAGACTGACAGATAACGCACAGACCAAACCGCTAGACCTAAAGTACTGAAATTTTGCATGGCGATTCTTCTTAGAATGTAGGGGTGCACTAAGAAAAAATTTTGAAAAATTCTTTTTGGATTTTTTTATATTAAATTTTTAAGCTATTTTCGTAAATTTTTTAAGTTTGAATTTAAAATAATAATCTGAGGGTTATAAAATTTAAATCGCGAGAAAGATCATAAATATTACTTTAAAATTAAATATTTTTCAAATCTTTATCTTCATTTTCTGATTTTTTGGTGAATTTTTAAAGATTAATTTCTAGAATTTAATTTATTAAATGCTAATCACGTGGTTTCTTTTCTTTTAATTTTGCGTCACGTGCATAACAACGAAATAGACAAAAAATATTTTTGTTCTTGCTGATGCGGCAGATGATTGGACATTATCCAAAAAAATATTAAAATACAGTAAAATAAATGTTCTTCAAACTGTACTATATTCTTTAGTATGTTCTACTAGATTTTATTTGAATATTTTCTTCTACATTATTTTGTCTATAAAAATATCCGTTAGGATTTTTTTATAAATATATATTTTCGTTTCTTTTACATCAATTGCATACATTGATCGCTGTATTAATTATAAATATATATATATATACGTATATACATATTTTTGGCATTAATTGCATACATTGACCGTTGTATTTTATTTGAATGTACTCCGTAGCGAAATACGGGTTTTCAGTTAGTTAAGAATATATCCTTTAAGAGCCAACAGTCTCATTGTTACATGTTACTTTTCCAATTTACTTTTCTATCTGCGATGCAACCCCTTTCTGATATATTTATCATGCTGTCCTTTTACCATTTAATGGAGCAATTACTGCTAGATTGAGTGACCTTTTAATCCGTGTATTCAGCTATCTATTTCAAGACAGTAAGTAGAGCATTAAAGATGATACAAAGGCGTAACTAATTTATCTCATAGCTCCCAATCACGGCATTTTATCAACATGGAGAGTAATTTCGCCGACCTAATACTAAATATAATTTATGAGTCATAATTACTGGTAACAGTTTCAGTCACTAGATAGATAAAAACAACGTCACTGTTGTCATGTTTTATGAACCAATCAGAGGTGTATCATAGGGCGACTGCTATAAATATATACAGTGGCTCCAAAAAGTGTTCGTACACTTACGATTTTCAATGAAATAGGGGTCTATCCATTAATTAAAATGAATATTTCAGAATGGATATTTAATAATAAGATCTATAATCTATTCTTAACAAAAACTACATGAAATATTTTGAAAACATAGTAAAACTTTATTTTTAAGAAACCACTAATCAAAAAGTAACAAAAATTTTATCTCACAAAATTCATCGTACACTGAAATATTTTCGCATAAATTCATAATTAAAATTATCGTCTGGCGCTTTATTTTTATTTTTGAATTGTGGTGGCATTTAAAATATCGTTTGGCTTTAATTTTTGCTTGCCACCTCCGTAATATTCTATTTATTATTTAAAAATGTCTCGTAGTCGTAAAGAAAAAACAAACAGCATTCGAAAATTGATCATTTTTCATCATAGTAGTGGTAAATCAGTTCGGAATATTGCTAAATTACTTAATTTATCCCATTCTACTGTGCAGTATGTGATAAAACGCTTATGAAACGTTTTGTACTTCAATTTGACCTGAAACTGTTCAACGAGTTCTCAGAGCAGCTGGAATACATGGGCGTTCTGCCCGTAGAAAATTTTTTGTGAGTGAGAAAAACAGAAAGCTTAGGCTTTCCTTCGCACTATCAATGATAAATAAGCCCCAAACGTATTGGAATAATGTCTTACTTTCCGATGAAAGCAAGTTTAACATATTTGATTCCGATGGGCGTATAATTGTATAGAGAAGAAAAATGAGGAGCTTAATCCCAAGAACTTACACTGCTGGCCACCCAAAATGCAACACCAAGAAAGACAAGAGATATCACAACAAAATTTATTTTGTAGATAACATGTTGACCAAGTATCAAATGATTAAATTTATAGACTTCTGTGAAGTGTGGTTCCTGCCAAAATCAGTAGCCAGAGTAGCCGCCATTGTTGGAGATCACCGCTGCCACATGCCTCGGCATTTATTCAAAGAGACTTTGGATGAGTTCTTAGGGTACAGCAGACCAAGCAGCTTCCACACGTTGCCAAAGTTGATCTGCTGTGGCAGCTGGGGATGGAATCTGGGTCAATCGTAGAGTAACCATGGACCACGTGTTTTCTATCGGCGAAAGATCCGGAGAGCGAGGCGGCCAGGGAAGCAATTCAATCTGGCGATTGACGAAGAACCATTGGACAATGCGTGCCACGTGTGGTCGCGCATTATCCTGTTGAAATATGGCTGTGGGCAAGCCCTGAAGGTAAGGAAGGACAACTGGCTCCAACACCTCGGAGATGTAGCGCTGGTTGTTTAAAGTACCGGCAATGCGTACTAGAGGTGTGCGAGAGTGATATCCAATACCGCCCCATACCATAATACCCGGTGCAGGACCAGTGTGGCGGTGCATAACGCAGCTGTTCAGCATCCTCTCTTCACGGTGTCTCCAGACTCGAATGCGACCATCGTGGTGTTGCAGACAGAAGCGTGACTCGTCAGTAAAGACAATTTCATTCCATTCTGCCGTCCACATCCTTCTGTCATCGCACCATTGGCGGCGGAGACGTCTGTGGTTCTGCGTCCAGGGTAGACAAAGCAATGGACGTCTTGCGGACAGACCACTCTGCTGTAAACGGTGTCGAATGGTACGCGCAGACACTGGATGATGCGTTACAGACTGCATGTGTTGTGCTATGGTTCGTGATGTGACTGAGCGATCCGTCACTGCCATGCGCACAATTTGACTGTCATCACGTGAAGTGGTGCGCTGAGGTCGATGCGATCGAACACGCCGGTCCGTCGTATCCTCCTGCATCCAACGATCACATATCCGCATTACAGTTGTTTGGTTTCGTCCAACACGACTACCGATTTCCCTGAAAGATAATCCACAATCTCGGTAGGCCACTATCCTTCCTCTGTCGAACTCGGATACTTGATAAAAAGATGATCGCTGTTTTCGACGAGGTATAATTGATCGTTTTTTTGAAAAAACCACAAGAAAAACACAATTACCGAACTTGAAATCGTCGAAATCTCCAAGCCTTAAATAGCGCTTTGAAGTGGCCCCACAGGCGCGCGTGATGTGCGTTTGCGCTGAAATTCTAATCATTTGCATATCTCACCTCCGCTAATGCATGTTTTAAATTTCATGATATTTGCATGTTTCCTTCAGGGTGTTGCATTTACAGTGGCCAGCAGTGTAGTAGGAACAGTTAAGCATGGCGGTGGAGGTATCCTTGTATGAGGGGGTATGTCAGCATCAGTACTAGGCAATTTGGTTTTTATTGATGGCATACTGAATGATGTTGTTTATATAAATATTTTAAGAGACAATTTAAAATTATCAGCCCAAAATTTGGGTATTGGAAACAACTTTGCTTTTTATAAAGATAACCATCCTAAGCACATGGCTCTCAACGTCCGCCTCTGGTGTCTCTATAATTGCCCACAAGTTTTGAAAACACCACCTCAATCACCAGATTTAAACCCAATAGAACATATTTGGAGAGAACTGGAGGTTCGATAACGAAAACACGACATTCACAAGAAAAGCGAACTGAAAATAATTATGATTCCCAGACATTTAAAAGCTGTTGTGGATGCTAAAGGATATTCTACTAAATATTAATTTAACGAAAAACTAGGATATTTACTAATATGTAGAGATTTTTTACAAGTGTACGATGACTTTTGTGAGATAAAGTTTTTGTTACTTTTTGATTATTGGTTTCTTAAAAATAAAGTTTTTCTATGTTTTTAAATTATTTCATGTAGTTTTGTTAAGAATAGATTTTAGGTCTTATTATCAGATACCCATTCTGAACTATTCATTTTAATTGATGGATAGACCCCTATTTCATAGAAAATCGTAAGTGTACAAACACTTTTGGGAGCCACTGTATATATATACTAGCTGAAAACCCGTACTTCGCTACGGAGTACATTCAAATTAAATACAACCGTCAATATATGCAATTAATTCCAAATAACAAAAAAAAATTATGAAAAAATCGTAATGGATATTTTTATAGACAAAATAATGTAGAAGAAAATAATGAAATTAAATCTAGTAGAACATACTAAAGAATATAGTACAGTTAATATAGTACAGTTTCAGGAACATATCTTTTAATGTATTTTAATATTTTTTTATAATTTCCAATCGTCTGCCGTATTTGAAAGAAAAAAGAAATTTTTGTCAATTTATTTCGCTGTTATGCACGTGAAGATAAATTAATTTAAAGCATCACAAAAAGAAAAGAAACCACGTGACCAGCATTTAATAAATTATAAATTAAGTTCTAAACATTCATCTTTAAAAATTCACCAAAAATCAGAAAATGGAGGTAAAGATTCGAAAAAAATTTCATTTAAAGGAATTTTTATGATCTTTCTCGTGATATAAATTTTATAACCCACAAATTATTATTTTAAATACAAACTCTAACGAATGTTTCAAAAACAGCTTAAAAATTTAATTTTAAAAAAATCTAAGAAGAATTTTTCAAATAGCTCTCTTAGTGCACCCCTACACTTATAAGAAGAATCGCCATGCAAAATTTCAGCCCTTTAGGTCCAGCGATTTGGTCTGTGTGTTATATGTCAGTCAGTTAGTTACGGAACTGTTTTATATATATAGATAACTTATTAATACAAAGCTATGTAAATACTCAGGAAAAAATAACGTTTATTTTGCAGATGATTGGGATGTCTTCAGAAAAACGTGAAGAAATAAAGAACATCTCTGGAAGTAAGTTTCCGAAATATAAAACTCGTTATTTTTAACGAGTTGCTTCAGAAGACCAGTTTCTTCCTTCCTTCGAGTTTTTCAACATAACATATTGGATGCATTTCAGAGCAAACTCCGATTCAAAATAAGAGATGAAATATACGAAAATATGTCGCTCGATACAGGTTTCATTCTTAAATACATGCTATACTCCGCAAAAATATAAATATTATTTAGTTCCGCTTTTTTTTTCTTTTGAATTCTCTGACCATGGTACAGCATTTTTGACTTAGAATACGCCTTTCAGATCGGCCTTATACAGGGGTGCAGTCCTGGAGTTTGGTGTGAAATGAAATTAGTGGTAATTTGTAACAGCCAGTAATTATAATTAGTGGCAATTTATACTCATCAACTAATCATCGGCTAGTAACAAGTGATATCCCATTTGAAAGCAGAAGGTTCAAAGTTACAAATATGATACCGCATGCACGCGAGCTAAGTGCTGGGGAAGGGGGAGGGCGTAAGAGAATCCCGAATTGCATCAGTAACCGCATGACCTACGTATCAGAGTTACATAAGTGAGGTTTTAAAGGCTTCCCCTCAACGAGATTTGTGTGAAACACTTGTATTAGCGAAGATCGTTTTTGATTTCAGAAAGTTGTAGCCGTTAGAAGTTGTTGTTGTTGTTGTAGACAACCCCTTGCCCTTGACCGACATGTAACATCAGGTCAAGTCCCGAAGGCTATGGGCGATGAAGGTGCGGCTCCGGTTTTAAATGGCACCGCAAGGGTCGGAGTCCGACTTGGCTAAATGACCGGTCCCGTAATTTTGAACCGAGCCAAGTGACGAGACCGGAACACTTGACCCCGCACCTCCAGAGGTAAATTTGAGAACATGGAGGACATTGTAGCCATGCCCTATTTTATGTGCCCCAGCCACCATTAGTGAACACGGCGGTAGATTTGCAGCGACGAGCCTTGAACCAGGGACGTTCAGATCACTGGCCCGCTGCTCTTGCCAACCGGGCTACCACGCCCAGCCGTTAGAAGTGACTAAAGTTACCTCAGCTGGACTATGTCGGCCCATATGAAACGTATAAAACAATAAAAACCAGGCGAAACGGTATAAAATAAATAGAGTGGAGTCTAAGGAATCCGAAAAGGTGCGTCTCGCCGCCGCTGGACGCACGAGAAACGTGTGTAAATGCCGAAAGATCAAGCGAGCGATAATACATCAGTAGCGTCAACTAGCTGATGAAACTGCGTCAACCTGGGATAGTACAAGTCTCAAAATTAATATAATAAAATTCTGCCATGCCAAACATTATCAACTACGAACAGCATGCTGAGGAATCGTCCTTCCTGCCAATACAATATGTTGTAATGTCGGCAACATTCCATTTTCCCCGTAACGTTCTCATACTGCGTCCACACACATCTGCACTGCACAGAATTCTGGGGAAGCCAGTGATTTATGGGGCAGAGCATCTGCAGCGATCTCTCGATCGAGCGGTTTTTTTGCACAGATCATCCAAGAGACACGAGGGACCTTGGGGGGGGGGGGGGGGGGGTTCTAAATGGGAGAATGTCTGGAAGACAGTCTAGTGTTCCTTCACACATCGTTTGGAGGGAGGAGCGTGACTAATAGACCTCCAAATGTGTCAAGCGGAGTCGGGGGGGGGGGGGGGGTGCTTGTCTGCATGTGTGTGGAAGCAGCATCAGGACGACATTGCACGAAGAGGAATGCTGCAGAGACTTGAAAACCGGCATTCCAAGGGTCAAGGTGATGTCCAATTGAAAAGACCAAATAGGAGCTCTTTGTCAATCTAGGGAGAAGTTAATTTCAGGTGACGCAGGGGACGAACCGATCTTTTTCCCGGCAATACAACAGGACAGGGATCGGCAGAGAACACTTAGCCGATATCATTTATCAAAAGAGTTTTTTCAGAGGCTCGCACTGAATTGAAGGTAGCCAGCTCGACAAAGAGACGACCCCAAGGCTCCCGATAGCCGGAAGTGAAGCCCAACCCCCGCGGAGGGGAATAGAAACCGGTTGCAGAACGGAACTTGGAGAAAAGCTGGACGGACCGGCCAGAGTCGGGAGACAGACTAGCAGAGACAAGACGAGCGGTTGGTCAGCGTGAGAGGCTGATACGATTTGTTTTTAGATCTTAGACAGGGGCTAGCCGCATTCATGACTAGCGGTTTTTTTATGTATCGTCAATAACATAACGGCTACTGTACATACCTGTAAATAGTATAGTTCTAATAAAAGAACTTAATTTTAATTTTCAGTTCGTGCCTCTGTTAAACTCAACGTCGAGTCTCATTTATTATATCTCATCTGAGATTTTGACTGTTGACGGCCACGACGTGTCACTGTCATATCCGACATGAGGCCTCTACTGAAAAAAAAATCCTGCCGACTTTGTAACTTTAGCAATAAATAAATGCATCAAACATAATTTAAAAGTAGCCTAGTTACAAGTTAGTTATTCATTCAAAAATGAAAGTTATAATGTATCATTGCTACAATAAATCCAAAACTTTTGTGCTTTGGTAAGATCAATATACACTGAAATCGCATCATTTATCAAAGAACGTCAAACAGCTTAATATCTCAGACATTTTTAAGCGTTACTTGTCATTTTACTATTAGCTTACTTTTTCGTCTTCTTCTCCGCCAGACATATAACTCGCTATAGACTTCCTTATGCTTCCCAGCAGTGAATACCTAGATCCGCTCTCACTTCTAGATCCGATTCTGTGGATGTAAGTCTCGTCTTTGTCGTCTTTCGGAGGCTCAAAATCGTCAAACTCTTCCAGGTATTTTGTGTTTGGCTGTAAAAGTCCTGTAGCTCGATCAGCTTCCACGCTCTTGCGAGCTTTGTAGCCCCTGTACGCAGCTTGTATCATGGTGGCTGCCATCTCTTCTAAGTACATTGCATGTCGGTCTGGATCGAAGATACTTGGATCCTTTTAAAGATACAAAATGCATAAATGCTAAAGGTTCACGACAGATCCATTTTCATGAATTTTCTAGATAAATATGTCATGGGGAAAATTGTTTGAGAAACTGTAGATACTCTCTTTTAAAGCCAACCATTTTCTCCACTGAATTTCAAAACTCAAATTTTAAAATAATTACTACGTATTAATAAATACTTTTTTTTTAAATTTTTGATGAATTATCCCATCAACTTGAAAGAAAATGAAGTCATCCTTTTCCTTACGTAATGCGATAGCATGTATCCCAAGAATATGGGCCCAAGAATATATATATATATATATATATATATATATATATATATATATATATATATATATATATATATATATATATATATATATATATATATATACATATATATACATATATATATACATATATATATACATATATATATATATATATATATATATATATATATATATACATATATATATATATATATATATATACATATATATATACATATATATATATACACATATATATATATATATATATATATATATATATATATATATATATATATATATATATATATATATATGTATATATATATATATACATATATATATATATACATATATATATACATATATATATATATATATATATACATATATATATATATATATATATATATATATACATATATATATATGTATATATATATATATATATATGTATATATATATATATACATATATATATATATATATACATATAGATATACATACACACACATACATACATATATGTATATATATATATATGTGTGTGTGTTTGTTTATACTCGTATATATGTATATATGTATGTATGTATGTATATAACCCCCAGTAATGGTTGTTCTTACAAATGTGGTATGAAATTCCCATTCTAAAGAGTGAATCGGAAAAATGGGCCCCGTAAGCTAAAGGTTAATTGGAAGTTAACTTGCATTTAACTTTTCGTTCCCGTTCCGGCTAATAGATGGCTGTACCAGTCTACAAAACAAAATTAACTGAAAATAATTGAAAATTAATTTAATTCTGCTTAAAGATGGCTAAAAGTATTTAAAAAATGCATTGTCATCGTGTTGTGAGCTATTCTAAAAGTTTCAAATGTCTAGCTAGTCGGGAAGTTAGTTAAAAATCGATTGCAAGATTTGCACTTGACAAACTCACACACAAACACACAAACACACAAGAAAGCAAGTTAATGAAAACATGGTAAAAAATGATAACACGTTTCTATCTTAGTTAAGCATGTTAAAGTAAGTAAATAGTTTTAATAGTTGTTAATATTAAATGGATCAAATATCTGAATAATCTTTTAAAATTCTCTTCCAAATTAAAGAATACAGACTGGCAAAAAAATGACATCCTCTTTTCTTTTGTTTCACTCTAATTTTTTAATGAATTTCCATTTTAGCTCACGTTAAAATTGCAAAAGCTAACCGCATATAAAAGTTGTTATCCTGGTAGAAAAATATAGAATCAGCTGAAAAGTTATACGTTCATTATAAGACTGTACATAGGAATGAATACACAAAAGTCGTTTAAAGAAAGGAAAAAAATAATTTTTGACAATTTTGGATCGAAGAAATTTTGGTTTCTCAGTAAAAAAATTAATAAATTTTCAAAATATTTCTAATACTAAACTGATAATACCTGCATCTTGCACCACTCAAAAAATTGCACATATACTACCTCTCTACTAGAATCCATACAAATGTTGTCACTGAAAAATTTGTATTGTGCAGACGATAAGTTTTTTATATTTAGTTGAAAAGCTGGTGTTTAAAGTGGAAAGTTAAAAGTAACTCATATTTAATCTACTAAAAATTACGATAGCTTCCAGGAACCGACTGATGAAGATGAACTAAAGGGGCTCAATGAATTCGAATAAAAAATGTTGTTTAATAGAATGTTACTTATGTTCTACTTATAAATCAGTTTTTTGCAACAATATAGCTCACTTTCATCATAGATCAGGGGTTCCCAACCTTTTTATAGTACCGTACCTGTACGTTGTAAACAATTTGATGACGTACCGGTAGACCAAAAATTTTGAAATGGGGAATAAAATACAATGGAGAACATTTGTAATAAAGACAAGTAACTTGGGATATATTTTTATTATTAAAATATACATAAAATATAATAATCACTTTAAAAATATATAATTAGTGAGAAGGTTGGGCCTGTTTATTATTAACTAAAGAAGTAATATCGGGCTCAATGTTTGTAAATGTTAATAAAGTGATTTAATAAAGCGAAGATTCGATTCAATGTCCAGCAAAGCTCTATATTTGGTTTTCATCGCAGTCACTGCAGAAAATCCTTTTTCACATAAATATGTGGTCGCAAATGGCATTAAAACTTTTACTGCTTGGCAAGAAACTTCTCTGACATAATTATAATTTGCAAACACAGTTATAGACACAGTTATAATTCGCAGACGAGTGCTAAATTTTTATGGGGCGGTCATAGATAACACATTCAGGTGTAGACTGCATCTTTTGAGATTAAGGCCCGTACGCAGAACAAACGCTGGAGCTTTGTGTCTCTCGCTTCGCAAACGGGGGGTTGTTGCGAGAGTAGGGGGTGAGCACTCTTTTTAGCTATGCTGATCAAACAATTTGCGCTTCCGCAAATGATGACGTCAAGATGTGTAAGGAAACCTTATATGGTCAAGCCACGCCCTTTTTCTCCTCCCTTTTGCGGGAGCTGGGGTCCCTCACGAATCCTAACCTGCGGGGGGGATTCGACGGTCAATTTAGCGAAACCGTCCGACTGAACTGCCTCAAACACGGCATTTTAATTGCTTCCTTGCGTTGGGGGTTCAAGAAAAAGTATACAGTATTGGAAAAAACCCGCGCTTTGACTTCGATCAACGTGGCTGTTTCTTTTACATTTTGTAGATAAAATTGTCTCAAAGGACATCAAATTTTTCAGTAGAGGAGATCGAGAAAAAAGTGCAGTGAAGGCATCACTGATGAGTCATTCTATTCATCTGCATTGGTAAGTAATTTCAGTTGTATTTGAAAAGAAAAAAAATGTAATTTGACTTTAGCAATATCCTAATATTTTATTATTATTTTTTTACTTGTAGGCTGTTTTAAAACAGAAAAAAATGGATGGTAAGTAAACTATTAATTTTGTATTTAATTACCTGTTTATTAGAATTTCTTTTAATCATTTTCAATGCTATTTATAATATATCATATTTTTACATTGCAAGATATTTATCATAAATAAATTTAATTAAAGCAAAATTTTAAAATGTCCTAATGCTTAGTTAAGGGACAATTAAGTACTAAAAATGTTCTGTTAGACTTTTCTGGCATTTGTGTACAAGAATATCATATTTCTATTTTTGTTTATAAATCTTATTATAAATTTTTAAAAATGCTGTTAGTTAATCATTAAACAAAGATCAAAATATTTTGTTGCAGGAGGCTTTGTTACCAGGTAAAGATCACCGCATTATTAATATTTGAGGGTGGGGATTGAGACCATGACATTGTACACTTAAATAGCAAATATAAATTTAATAATTGTGCTTCAAAAGATTACTGCCAATGCTCAGTCATATATCAGAATTATGTTTAGCTTTATGATTATTAAATGCAACTATGTATTTAATAATCATAAAGCTAAGAAAAATCCCAGAGAAAAAAATAGCTATTGTAACTAACAAAATGAATGTTTGTTTCATAATGCTTTTGGAAAATTTGAATTTTTTAAATAAATTTAAAGTAAAATTATTTGCTATTTATACTAATTAATTCCCCCCCCCCCAGAAAGTTGTTGTTATTCAAAGTGAATTACAATACCTAAGATTGTAACTACCACTAAAACAGCAGAAACAAAGTCTTGGCATATTGCTCAATCATCAAGTAAGTTATTTGGATTTTGATAAATTTAAATCAAATTTTTGTAACAAGTTTTAAAATATAAATTTCAGACTGAAATTGTTGGAGATAATTAAAATTTTTTTAGTACCATACTTTATAGAAATTAAACAATTGTATGTTTTACGTAACATACATAGTTTTATGTAAATGCCTGCATAGAACTCTTCTTCATAATTATTTGCAGTTTTACTATATAATCTGTGACAATAACTTCTATGAAATAACATATGTTGATTTTATGTATGACATAATAGCTCTGTTTCATGTGCTATCTCATTTACTATGTATTTTTTATTATTTTCTACACAGTTCAACAGTACGTGGCAGGAAGCATCTAGCCTTAAAAAGAAAAAGAGAAGCAGCAAATTTGAAGCTGAGGCTCTTCAAACCCAAAAAACTATGGTACAAGAAATCGAAACAACATCCCGGCAAGGAATTCTGCTAAAAATTAATCAAAATTTAGAAACATTAATTAAAATAATGGAAGACAAAAATAGTTGTTAGTCAGAAATAAAAAGCTTTTAGAGCTCATAAATGCTGAAGATGTTGTAGAAAAAATGTAATAAACACATAAATTCATGTTTGCACAGTCTAAATTTTTGTAATAAAAACTTCATCTTCCATCTCAAGTGGATTATCCGTATCTTGTAATATCCATTCCCTGCTTAAAGAAAGGGATAACATCCTTCTCCTTCGCAAAGCGAATGACTATTCCGGCTTTGCGAGAGAAAAGACGAGTCTACGAGAGCTCCCTACTAGCCGCAAGTTTTGATCACGTGACGTTCGTATTTACGAGAGAAAAATCTCTCGCGGTTTGATCTGCATCTCAAATGCAACCCCTCTGCGGAAGGGAGGGGCTTTGCGAGAGCTTTGCTCTCGTAAGTGTTTGATCGGCATACGGGCCTAAGTAAATCCCAATAAAGTATTACAACACAAACAATGGATAAGAAATTCCAAACTAAAATATTAAAACGTATGGATTATTAGTTATTATAGTCATTTCTTTTCTTTTTTTGTAATACAGATTTTTAATAGATTTTCGTTTTAAATTGTAAAATCATTCGCGTACCGGTAGCTGCTAGTCCGCTTACCCAAGGTTGGGAACCACTGTCATAGATAAAATACGCACTATCACTACAATCCCTGTCAATTATCCCTGATGCATTTTGCCAATATTTCTCCCTAAAAGGATTTTTCTAAACTCTTTAGAGGGAAGACATTAATGGTAATCAACGTAAATAAATGGTATAAATGGTTCTAGGGTTCAGAAAACATAAACTTCCACTAATATGAAGTTTTCAGGTTACATGTGTGAAAATTACTCCTTTTCAAAATCCCTTTAAATTGATACATATTGTTTCCCCTTTTACATTATTATACAACTTCTTTGACAATGTGAACTTCTCTTTTGATAGTTCCCATGAGAATAGGATTTCCTGGTCACGTGCGTTAAATGCTCTGCAGTAAATCCGGCATTGATTGCTTCCAGTATCACAATTTGTTGCCGATGTCATCATCAGGACATGAATATCACATGATATTGTAATTCATAAAAACCTAATCATGCAAAATTCAAAAGCGGGTAGCAGTAATGGTTGTCAATGTCAAAATATACGCGGACTACCTCAAACCAAAATCCCCTTTTGAAATACATACAACCATCTTCAACATTCGAAGTACAGAAAACTCTAAACACAATAATGCATAATGCTGAAGGTCAGTCTTTGTACACTTCTATTATTTTCCTCGTGAATTTCTAAGCTAATTTTTTTTTTACATTCCATACAACTGGAGCGCTAGGAATACCTAACAAATTGGATTCCATTTGACCCTTTCAAAAACAATCCGGTAGAGATGCACGTGGGAATGTTCTTCTTACGATCTTATATCAGTTGCTTTTGACACCCAGGAACAAGCTTGACAGCAGTCGAAAGTCGGTACCAGAACTTACTGGCTTTAGCTCTGTGTTTTGCATAAGTTCGAAACATTGGTGTCGACTTTAAGGTGTAGATCCCAGTATTTTTAGCTCTTTTGGTAAGTAAGATAGTCGTAGTGCTCCAAATAATAAAATGACCCAACAAATTATTCAATAACTTGCAGTAAAACAGATGATTCCGTCTCATTCTCTTACATAATGGCTGAAAGTCTATTTCCTGCAAACAGTATGGGGATCAACGTACAAAGATTGATTTTCCAACGTCTTTACATCAAGCGTTATAAAATAATACCGTCCATTGAAAATTTCATGATAGTGGTGAACAATATTTTGAAAAATAAAACCATGATCTATATGAACAACTAGACGCCCGTCCCGACTGTGTCCGGGTTGAACAAAATATTATACCAATAATTTTCCAGTTGATAGCCAATAAATTGTAAATCTTTTTTTTTACCTTAAAACTAACCTTAATAATACCTTAAATTAATATTACGTTAGTTAATAATTAAAGTTAATTTTTTAAAAGAAAAAGCCGTGCGGGAGAATGGCTAGATTCGAACCGCTAATGTCAGAACAGAAGCCCACCGCGATAGCACCACGCTGAGGATCGTTGAAGACTTCGGCACAAAAAGCGGTAGAGAACAGTAGCGGTAACAATGGAGATTGTTAGGATTAAGCCCCTAACTTTATTTCTACTGATGAGATATACTTAATATATAGCCTATGTCCATCTGGAATAATGTACCTTCGAAACAGTGAAAGAATTTTTCAAATAGGTGCAGTGGTTCTGGAGATTACCCTCCACGTACAAAATCGCTCTCTCTTTATATATAAGTATAGAGCCCCGAACTTTATTTCTACTAGAGCCCCTAACTTTCTTTAGAGCCCCTAACTTTATTTTCTTCTATACTTATTATACTTTATATATAAGTATAGAAGCCCCTAACTTTATTTCTACTGATCAGATATACATAATATATAGCCTATGTCCATCTGGAATAATGTACCTTCCAAACAGTGAAAGAATTTTTCAAATAGGTGCAGTGGTTCTGGAGATTACCCTCCACGTACAAAATCTCTCTCTCTTTATATATAAGTATAGACTAGTAAATAAGTTTTAACTCGCTCTACTAAAAAGACGTATCAAGTAAGAAAAATTGTTATTCATAGTTTCATTTTGATTCTACCATCACATGTCTCACCATTAGCACCCTAAATATTTATCTATTTCTTATTAACACTAAAATGCATGATATTTATTTTTATTTGAAATATATGTTTTCAAAATCATAAAAAAAGAATAAAAATATTGAAATCAATCAACTACTATCTATTCCTTTTTATGCACATATCCCTCACAACATCTTTACATCCCAACCAAATGCACGTTTATTTTATAAGCGTGCCCTTGGTTATGCATATAAATATCAGGAAGAAAGCTCTCTTTGCATCCAAATAACAACGGAATGCAGTGTACGGTTAGTTTTATCTGAGAAAACAAAATTGGCTCTGGTTGAATTTTGATGGTTTCATAGGTGGTTGATAGGTTGAGAGCGCTACGGTCAACTTTTGCTACACAAGATTGAATTTTGGGATTTTCGAAGCTAATGCGAGTATATTGGCCAATATAGAGTAATTTTGTAGATGAAAAAATTACTCTTCTGATACTCATCTGAGTGAAAAGGTTTGATATTTGTCGATGAAAAAACAATTTGACTATGTAATTTCTCAAAAAGAGAATTGAGCAATCATTAGGGATACGTAATTTTCGTATTTACGAAATAGATGCGAATAAATGCGAAAATTATGTTTTTACTACTTTTCGGTGAAAACTCGGTGATAAACGGATTTTTAAGCGAAATTAGGTAATAATACTA
Organism: Dolomedes plantarius; assembly: GCA_907164885.2. Lineage (NCBI taxonomy): Eukaryota > Metazoa > Arthropoda > Arachnida > Araneae > Dolomedidae > Dolomedes > Dolomedes plantarius. The sequence continues at coordinate 30,787,595 of OU015497.1, forward strand.
ATAATTTATTAAAATAAATGCTTATTTTTAAGCATTTATGTTTATATTTAAGACCATCCGCGGTCTTTAACTGAGAAATCTCACTTTCCTTCAGATTTGCTCCGAATTCCAATCGGACAGTTTGTCCGTACAGGAGTCGAACCTGAAAATCTAACTGTAAAAATCTACCATCAAGTCTTGTGGAACAATTTCGTAAATTTAGGAATGTTTCTTGAGCGCCAAAGTCAAGGTTCTTTAAACTACTTAACAGTAGTCAACCAAGATACTCCTGTTGATGTTAAACAGATTTTAATTTCAATTAAATGCTTCTACCTTACTTTTGCAAAAGGCAGCTTTACAAAGCCTCTACAGTCTCGTTAACAGAGTAGATGCTGAGATATTTTAGTTTGTACAACATAGTAATTAATGACAGAAGGCAATGACATAATGTGGAGACTACTACAATGTTAACTTTTAATTAAGAATTTTGATACTTACCTAAACATGTAAGTAAAATTGTAATTTTTTTTTAATAAATGCGAAATCTTTAAATTTATATTTTTTGCGAATAAAGGCGAAATTATATATATTGTATTTTCTTATGTTGCAAAATTTACGTATCCCTAGCTATCATACTTTAACATTTTCCTTACGGGTTGGGATACCATGTATCCCAAGAATACAGGCCCAAGAATGAATGCATGAATATATATATATATATATATATATATATATATATATATATATATATATATATATATATATATATATTATATATATATATATATTATATATTATATATACATATATATATATATATATATATATATATATATATATACATATATATATATATATATATATATATATATATATATATATATATATATATATATATATATATATATATATATATATATATATATATATATATATACAAAAATACATACATACACACACACACACACACACAGATATATATATATATATATATATTCCTTATTGGGCCTGTATTCTTGGGATACATGGTATCCCACCCCGTAAGGAAAAGGTTAAAGACTAACAAATATCTCATCACGCACAAAAAAAATCTATTAATAGAAATAAATCATTATAGTGGAATTAAGTACAGCTTTACAAATTTCATATATCTTGTTAAAATGCTAAAACATGTTCTTGAATTAACAGTCACCATAGTTCAATACCTTTTACGACACGATATATCCCTTTCATCATCGAGTCATCTTAATTAAAGATCTGGCAAAATTATTTTTATGGTGATACAGGTTTCAAAACTGTTAACGTTACATGAACGAATTCGTTAAAAATTTTCCCAGAAAATTTATAACTTCCTACGGAACTCAAATAAACGTTGTCCCAAAAATAAATACCATTTTAATCAATTCTCAGGACCTAGAACTGAGATTGGTAACTTAGTTCTAGCGTTAAAAATAATGCATAGTATAAATGTAGAATTAAATACAGAATCTCTTCTCAATTTTTCCAGTAGGCAAATAATCAGTGTAATAACTACATGCTGCTAGCGGGGATAAATTCTTCGATGTAGAATAAAGCTATTTTTTCATCAATTCCGAGTAAGATTGAGGGGCAATTATCTATACGCTAATTCTATTTGTTCTTGATAGTCTGTTCTATCCTAAAATTCGTTATTAACATTCGTTATTAACACAAACAGAGGAGCATTAAAACCAATTTTTATATCAGAAACAGTGTTCCTAAAATGATCAGAAATAAATTCCTAGAACAATCAGTTGCACAAATGAGGACCTTCAAACGAAAAGTTTTAGTAAAAAAGAGATTGAAAAATAAACAAGGTAGTTAATGGAAAGATATTCATTTCTATGCGGTGTTCATATCATTATAACCTCGAGCGAAATATTTGCCATAAGACATCAACTCTTATCTGAATGCTATATACTTTTAAAAATCTTTATTATTCATATTTTTCTAGGTATACTAGTGAATAGCGTATAGGAAAAAACATAAAAGTGTTTCGATTCGTTGATCGATTACGGTGGAAAGAAGTACCGAAGATATCTTTCAAATATATTCTATATTAAAATTTTTATTTTCAATTGAAAATCTCAAATATATCTTCACTGAAAGCTGAGTATCAACAAAATAAAGAAACATATTAAAATTTTGATAGAATTTCTTACTGATCTTAATTTAAGAATTAAACATTGAAATTTTAATTAAAACTTTCACATTACACTCCCCCCCCCAATGAATTACATAAAATAATGTTCAATAAATTATGATATGCATCTTCTCTTTCGATTATTTATATTGAAATTATTATTATCTAAAACTACTAATAATCACGTTCACTAAAAGAGTATTCATGACTAAATTTTTTTTACATATTTTTGTCGTGATTTTTTTTTTTTTTTTTTTTTTTTTGGGGGGGGGGGCGATTGACAGTTTATTTTTAAAGCAATTGCAATTCATTTGACAGTTGTATTCCATTTTTGTCATTCTTGCATATCACTGTCAATTTTAAGAAACCACGTGTTTCTGCGAAGCGCATTCCACAAGTATCATTTAAATAATACAGGATTAGCAGAAATTAATGACCGGATTTTAAATATTTAATATTTTCGAAACTATTACACATGTAAGTGATACACGAAATTAAAGAAAACTATACCAAGTTTTATCATCAGTTACAAATGTTCGATGTGTGACACCTTTGTTGCACGACAAACTTTTAATCTGTAATCAAGTTCGTTCCGCACATTTTGTGATATCACACTGCCAATGGTTCCTAATGCTGCGCAAATGCGTTCTTTAAGTTCTTGCAGTGTTTTTGGCATCGGTGGGGCATAAACAATGTCTTTGACGTAACCCAATAAAAAGAAATCACATGGCGTAAGGTCCGGGGATCTTGGTGGCCATGTGATTAAGGGTAATTCACTGTCACCCACACGCTTGGTATATTTTTCTAAAAAAAACCTGGTATATTCCTCTAAAAAAAACCTGGCATATTTTTCTAAAAAAAACCTGGTATATTTTTCTAAAAAAAACCTGGTATATTTTTCTTAAAAAAACCTGGTATATTTTTCTAAAAAAACCTGGTATATTTTTCTAAAAAAAACCTGGTATATTCCCTGATATATTCTTCTAAAAAAAACCTTGTATATTTTTCTAAAAAAAACCTGGTATATTTTTCTAAAAAAAACCTGGTATATTCTTCTAAAATAAACCTCGTATATTTTTCTAAAAAAAACCTGGAATATTTTTCTTTAATCTCTTATTCTAACATGTGTAATAGTTTTGTAAATATAAAGTTTTAAAATCCAGTCATCCATTTGTGCTAACCTTGTATAATAACACAGTATTTTTTTTTTAATTTTTGATGATATATTTTAAATAAATTTGTTGAACATTGTTAAATGTTTAAACAAAACATATTATTAATCAATATATTAACATATTTTATAATAAATATTATATTAAGGAATATATTAATATATAATAAATAAATAGATTAATAGATTAACGTTTAAAAAATATATTAATAACCTAGTTCCCAATACTCCGTTTCAATAAAAGTTTACATTTAAGGAAAAATGATATTTCGCAGATTTAAATAAACATGCTTTATATGTGTTGCAACCCCTCAAAAATATTCACTGTCTTGAACTGTTTTACCATAAACGATTTTCGGCAAAAATTCTCTCTGTTCTTAACGATATTGAGTGATTGAATTTAAATGCGCAAAAAAGCAGCAAGTGGTACTGTAATGACTAGACAGAAAAAAAAGGCTCGCCAACGAAATCAGATTCCTTTTATTCCCCATTTAGATTTGAAAAACGATCATCATTATTAAAAGATGAGAAGGCAAGATTTCTGTAAAGACTTTTGTCAAGTGTATTTTCGTTTCCTAATCCATTTTCAATCAATATTATTTATAGGTCAATGTTATTTATTAATTATAGGTCTTGAAACACCAAGGAAACTTTTTTTATTCCTGTCGGAGAACTAACTTCGATTATGCTTCAAAATTTACTTAACCTTCTCCTTACGAGGATAGCATGTATCCCAAGAATACGAGCCGAAGAATGAATATATATATATATATATATATATATATATATATATATATATATATATATATATATATATATATACAGTGTGTAACAAAATTATAAGACTACCCAAAATATCACTCATTTTAATATTACACTGCATAAAATGAATAATTTTAGAATTTGAAGCAAATGAAAAAAGTTATATTTTCTCAAATAAATAGCTTAAAGGAAAAAAAATTGAGTTAATTTCACACAGCAAAAGATTTTTTGAAATCTCGGTGTAACATAAATATAAGACCACTTATTTTTTTTATTTAAAATCATTTGCGTTTTTAAAACTATTTTATTTTTTCTTTCAAAATTGTAGATAAACTGTAACTTTACATCACAAAAAAGTCCAAACGATAATATTGTAAAAGAAATAGAATTTAATTTGTTTGTTTTTATGAGGAAATTCACAATGCCGTGTGGAAAAGAATTATCTGAATTAGAAGTTCGAAAAATTTGGTTTTATAAGGGCTCTGGAAAATTGGAACGTGAAATAAATAAGATACTTAAACGTTCTAAAACTGCTATTCATAACGTTTTAAGTAAAATAGATTTTTATGGAAAATATAAAAGATCTGGCAGAAAGACTAAATTATCAGCTCGCGATAATAGAAGAATTTTCAAGCTTACAACGAAACGGAACTTGTCTACTCGTAAAATAACACAGCAGACAAGTAAAACTATTTCACATATGACAGTCTGGCGCACTTTAAGATCAAATTCAAATGTTGCTCTTCGGAAATTAAAAAGAAAACCAAGACTGTTAAAGCATCATAAAGAAGGAAGGCTGAAGTGGGCAAATGAAGTCATGACCTGGGATGCTGCTTGGAAAAATATTATTTTTTCCAACAAAAAAAATTTAATTTGGATGACCCGGTCGGTAATATTTCCTACTGGTTTGATTTACGATCGGAACCTCGGGTTTTCTTCAGTAGACAGATGGGTGGTGGCTCTGTGATGGTGTGGGGAGCTTTTGCATATGATGGGAAATAAGATCTGCAGCGAGTTCTTGGAAAAATGGACTCCAATTGTTATCAACAACTGTTTTACCAACACCTTATACCTTTTGGACCATTTTTAGGAAGATCAAACTGGAAATTTCAGCAAGACAATGAGCCATGCCATGTGTCTAAATCAACTAAAATATGGTTTCAAAAAGAAAAAATTGAGGTCTTAAACTGGCCAAGCCTTAGTCTAGACCTGAATCCCACCGAAAACTTGTGGGGCCATTTGGCTCGTCAAGTGTATGCAAATAACCGTCAGTAGGATTCTGTGTATGAATTGGAACTAGCTATCATGGATGAATGGGACTAAATTCCCAAATATTTGCTCGTAAACCTAATTAATTCAAAGAAAAATCGAGTATTTGAAGTTACTCAGAAAAAAGGTGGATCAGCATCATATTAGTTTTATTAAAAAAATTTGTTTTAACTAGTGGTCTTATAATTTTGTTACAGATATTTGATTGGAAAAATTTGAAATTGTTGATAAAATAATTAGTATATTTAAATATCTCTTAAAAATAATATACATATATTTTATATTTCATTTATTAACATCAACCTAATTTAATTTTAAAAGAATTATACTATTTATAGTAAAAATCACAAAATCCACAGTGGTCTTATAATTTTGTTACACACTGTATATATATATATATATATATATATATATATATATATATATATATATATATATATATATATATATATATATGTATGTATATATATATATATATATATATATATATATGTATGTATATATATATGTATATATATATATATATATGTATGTATATATATATATATATGTATATATATATATATATATATATATATATATATATATATATATATATATATATATATATATATATATGTCAGAACTTAGTTGGGAAAAGAATAATTAATTTAAATTTAAAAGGGGCTTGGGAATTAAATTATTTTCGGGGCGTAATTCGCCTCTAGTTTTTCATATTTCAAGACGCGCGAATTGGGAAAGGGAAATTCCCCTTTTCATTATATAATCTTCGCGCGTCTGTGGTTAAGCGTTCGAAGAGAAACTATTAAATAATTCCCCTTGGAGAAGAGTCTAGATTGGGCTCTGCGCATGTGCAGGGAGAGTTGGCGCGCGGAGTTGACCGTGAGATTATCAGAGCGCGGGAGAAATTCGTGTGTGTTCGCCGCGTCTCTAATTCCTAAATGGCGAGCGCTCAAATATACGATATTTTGGAGCAATGGTTTCTGGAAATTAGATAAATAGACTGGATTTAATTCGAACTATGTGTGTTTCCTGAAGTTGGACTACCTTCTTTTATGCCACCGGACCACCACTGACTGAAACATCATTTAATATTACGGGCGTGAAACGACGCTCGTCATATACACTCATGGACAAAAAAATTAGCGCACCAAGAAATAATTGCGGGATCGTAACGAAACGTGCAATGAAGGTACATGTCGGGGAGATATGCAAATGATTAGAAATGCAGCGTGATTGCGCATTACGTATAGCCGGTAGAGGGCGTTGAACATCGTACTCTGTGGAGTATAAAACAGGTAACCAAAGCTTGTTTGAGTGTGCTGAATCATTTACAAAGGAAGAGCTGAGATAGACATGCCATTACGCCGTGTTCGAAGACAATATAAGCAGTTGTCGCTGTTTGAGAGGAGGAGAATCGTCGGGATGATGGAAGCTGAGTGGTCAGCTAGACGAGTAGCTCGTCAATTAGGCCGCTCTGATTGTGTTCTGAGGAGGTGTTGGGACCAGTGGACCCGAGAGATGTCATGTACACGAAGACCAGGCTCAGGACGCCCTCGACAGACCAGTCGTCGAGAAGACCGCCACATCGTAAGAAACGCACGCGTACAGCCAACTGCTTCATCGGCCGCCATCCAGGCACAGGTGGCACCTTCACTAGGGGCCTCTGTGTCTTCTCGAACCATACGAAGGCGCCTGGCTGAAGGACAGTTGGTATCGCGGCGCCCATTACGTGTGCTGCCCTTGACGCCCACCCATCGACGCCTCCGTTTCGAGTTTTGCCGCGCACGAGGAATCTGGACTGCAGCGGAATGGAACCAGGTCGTCTTTAGCGACGAATCCAGATTCAATCTCGGCAGTGATGACAATCGTATTCGTGTGTGGAGAGCCCGTGGTGAACGCTTCAATCCTGCCTTTGCTGTACAGCGACACATCGCTCCCACAGCTGGTGTGATGGTATGGGGTGCCATTGCCTACAATACACGGTCACCCCTAGTATTGTTCCGTGGCACCATGACAGTCCAGCGGTATGTTCATGAAATCCTGCAACCACATGTGTTGCCACTCATGCAACGGCTCCCAGGAGCCATTTTTCAACAAGACAATGCTCGGCCTCATACGGCAAGGATGTCACAAGACTGTCTCCGCACTGTTACTACCCTTCCTTGGCCTGCCCGATCCCCAGATTTGTCTCCAATCGAGCATATCTGGGATCATTTGGGACGACGAGTTTGGCATCCCACGAGTTTGAACGAACAAGAGGCAAGGTTACAGCAAATATGGAAAGAAATGTCTCAAGACATCATACAGAACTTGTATGACGCAATGCCCGATCGTATCGCATCGTACATTCGCGCTAGAGGGGGTCCAACGGAGTATTAACTCCTCCGTTCTTTTGCCTTTTTCTCTGAAATAAATTATCCTTTTTCTTTGATTTTCTTATCATTTACTTATATCAAAGTAGTCATTACGTATGTAGAATTTCGTTTCATTTTGACGACTCCTTCTTGGTGCGCTAATTTTTTTGTCCATGAGTGTATATATACAGGTGGTTATCAAAATAATGGAAACACTAAGAAACATCACGAAAACCTTTATTAATACGGGGCAGGATCACCTTTGTCGTGTAATACCGCATGATTCACCTTGGAATTGGATTATACAAGTCATAAATAGTGGTTAAGAATATATTATACCATTCTTCAGGAGAAAATCATGAAATTTCTTGTAGAGATGCTGTGGTGGATATGGATACCTTTATCTATCCGTTTATACAGATCACAATGGTTTGATGAATTATAGTTGGGGGATTGTACAGGGCAAGATAATATATTTCACGTTTTTTTAATTCTCTTCAAACCAATACTTGATAGATTTAGCTGTATGTATAGAGGGATTATCATACTGGAGAACGCCATCTCCTGCAACAAACAAATTTTTGCACCATAGGATGGACTACTGAGCTAAAATTTCGACATAGTCCTTCTCGTTGAATCTCCCTTTGAGGGTTACAATAGGGCCTGAAGAAAACCATGAGATGCCATCCCAAACGCTGATAGATCTACCTCCATGATTGACAGTTGAGATGAGACAGCCAGAATCTTACGCTTATGTAGGTTCTCTCCAGACATACGTACGTCCTGTTGCGAGGAACAATGTGAGCAATGATCCGTCGGACAAAATGCCGTTTTTCGACATATTACTCGACCAGGATTAGCGCTCGTGGCAACATTGTGGACGATATTTTGGATTGGCATCTATTACAAGTGGCTTGGGAATAACTACTCTTCCGTAAATGCTTTGTTTGTGAAGTTCCCTCCTACCTCTAATGGTTGATACCGGAACATGCAGATGCCGATTGAGCTTTTCGCTCATTTTGGTTGCATTTGTTTTCTTTCTTCGTGTCACAATCCGCTTCAATACCTCGTCCGTCCCTTTCACTCAGCTCTCCCTTTCATCCACTATTCTGTTTGGCAAAGGATGTTTTTCCCTGTACTCTGTTTGCTATCATGACTTTCGATACCACAGCTCGAAAAACACCCATTATCCTGGGGGTTGCAGTAACAGGTACTCCAATTTAAACGCGCTCCAAGAATTCGCCCTTTTCGCAAGGTCTCTAAGGTTTCATATTTTTCGCTGTTCCCTCCAAAAGCACGATGCCCTTAACTTCATTACTGCTACCTGACAGTAGAATAATACATACACTATATTATATAAAAAAAATACCGCTTGCCAGACTTATTTTTTAAGGCATACGAAGCCCATTCATAAACACCACTAATATTGATAGGTGTTTCCATTATTTTTGATAACCACCTGTATATATATATATACATACATAGTACATATATTTTGAAAACACCACCTCAATCGCTAGATTTAAACCCAATGGAGCATATCTGAACAGAACTGGAGGTTCGAGTACGAAAACCCGACATTCACACGAAAAGCGAACTAAAAACAATTATGGCAATTTTCGGTTCAATTATAATTATCGGTTCTACGGCTGAATCCCACCACAGTATATATATATATATATATATATATATATATATATATATATATATATATATATATATATATATATATATTTATAAATATATATATATATATATATATATATATATATATATATATATATACATACATATATATATATATATATATATATATACATACATATATATATATATATATTTATAAATATATATATATATATATATATATATATATATATATATATATGTATATATATATATATATATATATATATATATATATAATATATATATATATATATATGTATATATATATATATATATATATATATATATATACATACATATATATATATATATATATATATATACATACATATATATATATATATATATATATACATACATATATATATATATATATATATATATATATACATATATATATATATATATATATATATATATATATATATATATATATATATATGTACATATATATATATATATATATATATATATATATATGTATACATATATATATGAATATATATATATATATATATATATATATATATATATATATATATATATATATATATATATATATATATATATATATAGGTATTAGTTCTACAGAACCGGTGCGAACCGGCTGAAGCTCACCACTGATTAGGACATAGAACTTGTTAATTTATTTCAATTCCACCACTGGATATATATATATATATATATATATATATATATATATATATATATATATATACAACCCCCATAATGGTCGTTCTTACAAATGGGGTATGAAATTTCCCGTTCTAACGATGGAATCGGAAAAACGGGCCCCGTAAGCTAAAGGTTAACAGAACCGTACCTTAATACACAACGGTTATTCTCTCATGTTTATGAATACATGGAAATGATTCATTAAAAAATTCAATAGGGCATTTTCCACCTAACAAAGAAAACCTTCAAGTAGTTTCAGTTCGAAACTACTAAAATTTCCTCTATTAGTTGCCGCGTAAAATGAATTGAATATCGGCAGAATAAAATGGCATCATCCTAGGTTAAAAAATAAAAAAACCGAACATGCGTCCAACGACTCTTTTTCGTATTTGACAGCGTGTCGTTTAATTTCCTGTCCTTAGTACAAGGAAAAGAATAAAATCCCTCTTTTGTGCACCGAGAAGGTAAAAGGCTCAATGCATCGATAGATCTTCCAAAACTGAACTGCCGTGAAAATCTAAATTTAGAAACACTGTATAAATGTTCAGTTTCGTCGATGACTGTAAATATAGTAACAGACGTTTCTATAAATACAATCAGTACAAAATAGTTTCCGCCCAAAATAAATTGAATATCCACAGAATAAAACGGCGTCCTCCTAGGTAAAAGACGAACATGAAATTCGACAAAATAGTGAAAGCACAATGTTTAAGAGAGACATATACGTGATGATAACAGAAACACATGCATTTGTCTCGCAGTTTTGCTTGGTGTCATTGATTTTTTTTAAAAATTGACCTTTTGTGTTTTTTCCCTTTCATTTGTTGTTGGGTTATCTGTTTTGTCTTAATTTAATCATTTATTATTGTACTGTCTAACGCAACATACCTTTGAAAATAATTTTTATCTTTGCATAAATAAATTGCATATCCGCATAATAAAATGGCATCATCCTAGGTATTCTCATCATTCTAGGTATTCTCATCATCCTAGGTTTTCTCTTGTTGATTTATAACTACATTTTTCTTACATATATAAGTTCATTCTAGGTATTTCCATAATCCTAGGTTTTCTCTTGTTGATTTATATCTACATTTTTCTTACATATATAAGTTGCTATTAAACTCAGAGCATAAATACAACCAGTTTTAAACAGTACCAGAAGTATCTACCTAGGTATTCTCATCATCCTAGGTTTTTCTCTTGTTGATTTATATCTACATTTTTCTTACATATATAAGTTGCGATTAAACTCAGAGCATAAATACAACCAGTTTTAAACAGTACCAGAAGTATCTACCTAGGTATTCTCATCATCCTAGGTTTTTCTCTTGTTGATTTATATCTACATTTTTCTTACATATATAAGTTGCGATTAAACTCAGAGCATAAATACAACCAGTTTTAAACAGTACCAGAAGTATCTACCTAGGTATTCTCATCATCCTAGGTTTTTCTCTTGTTGATTTATAACTACATTTTCTTACATATATAAGTTCATCCTAGGTTTTCTCTTGTTGATTTATATCTACATTTTTCTTACATATATAAGTTGCTATTAAACTCAGAGCATAAATACAACCAGTTTTAAACAGTACCAGAAGTATCTACCTAGGTATTCTCATCATCCTAGGTTTTCTCTTGTTGATTTATAACTACATTTTTCTTACATATATAAGTTCATCCTAGGTTTTCTCTTGTTGATTTATATCTACATTTTTCTTACATATATAAGTTGCGATTAAACTCAGAGCATAAATACAACCAGTTTTAAACAGTACCAGAAGTATCTACCTAGGTATTCTCATCATCCTAGGTTTTCTCTTGTTGATTTATAACTACATTTTTCTTACATATATAAGTTCATCCTAGGTTTTCTCTTGTTGATTTATATCTACATTTTTCTTACATATATAAGTTGCTATTAAACTCAGAGCATAAAGCCAACCAGTTTTAAACAGTACCAGCAATATCATTAAAACGAAGAATTATTTCTGACAGATGAAATCCTAATGTTAAGCCCACCCTGGCACTGTGCAATCCTTCAAACGAAAATACGCAGGGTCAAAAGGGGAACTGAAAACACAAGCGATGGTAACTTAAGGCACGTTGAATCATGTTTATTGCAACAGCGAACAACACAATTAAGCAATACACTCCAGATAGGAACAACCCTTTGTGTTAAGTGTTAGTGTTGGCACTGCTGAAAACAATACATTATTCTTAAAATTTATTAACTGCATGTCTTTTTCGTGTCTTGGATTTCACTCTCAACTTTTTAATTGTTATCATCTTTCTAGGTATATATATATATATATATTTATAAAAAAATCGTAAGGGATATGCATTTTTTGGGGGTAATATCCAATCGTCTGCTGCATTAGAAAGAGAAAAAAATATTTTTTTTGTCTATTTAGTTGTTACGCACGTGACGATAAATTTATTGAAAGTACCAGAAAAAGAAATCACGTGATCAGCATTTAATAAATTAAATTCTAAAAATTAATCTTTAAAAATTCACCAAAAATCAGGAAATGGAGATAAAAATTCGAAAAAAATTTCATTTTGAAGGAATTTTTATGATCTTTCTCGTGATATAAATTTTATAACCCTCAATGTATTATTTTAAATGCAAACGTAAAAAAAGTTTAAAAAACAGCTTAAAAATTTAATTTAAAAGAATCTAAGAAGAATTTTTGAAAAATCTTTCTTAGTGCACCCCTACACTATTAGAAGAATCGCCATGCAAACTTTCAGCCCTTTAGGTCCAGCGGTTTGGTCTGTGCGTTGTATGTCAGTCAGTCAGTCAGTCAGTGAATGAATGAGTCAGTTACGGAACTGTTTTATATATATAGATGATCAAAGTCTATGATTGATATTAAAACTTTGTGAGAAGTTCTTTCTATTTAAATAATTTTTTTTTAATTCTAATGGGTAGTTCCGTAAAAATAAGTCATGACTTTTGGATACCTTTAGCCCGGGCACCCTGTATTTTCTTACAAGAAACTAATGACAGCATGTATAGTAACTGTAACCACATGAATTCTCTCGGATACAGAAAATATTCCCCCCTATCCTTGACCTTTTCAGAAAATACCTAGAAAAATTAATAAATGCCTGAATACGTTTCAAAGAAAAACGTTACGGGAACACTTAATTAGCGTTGAAACTTGACAAATACTGATGTTGTTTTACTTTGAAAGGCGTCATACAGTATAAGGGCTAAGATAGATGATTCAAAAATCAATTACCCAGAGAATAATGGCCTCCCTCTGTAACAGATACTTTCTTGGTCTGCAGGCGTATCTCTCGAAACGTTTTTCTTCGTTGACAGTCGTGGCTGATACATAGCTGTAAAAATGCGCAAGTTTACTTCGATGAAATATTTAACGTGCGATATTTTATCGACCCGCTGTTCCGAGACTGTAATCGATACTTTTAGATTTGGGGGTCTTCATTTGGTAACCCGTGGGCCACGGGTAGCCCGCTGTCTACAAATTCGGGGATAGCAGAACCAGTTCTCGAAATTTACTTTATAAACGGACTAGCTGAAAACCCGCGCTTCGTTACGGAGTACATTCAAATTAAATACAGCGGTCAATGTATGCAATTAATGCCAAAAAAATAAATATGTATATATATTTATAATAAATACGACGATCAATATATACAATTTATGTAGAAAAAAATGATATATTTATAAAAAAAAATTGTAAGGGATATTTTTATAGACAAAATAATGTCCAATCGTCTGCCGCATTAGCAAAAAAAAAAAATTTTTTTTGTCTATTTAGTTGTTATGCACGTGACGATAAATTTATTTAAAGTACCAGAAAAAGAAATCACGTGATCTGCATTTAATAAATTAAATTCTAAAAATGAATCTTTAAAAATTCACCAAAAATCAGAAAATCGAGGTAAAGATTCGAAAAAGATTTCATGTTAAAGGAATTTTTAGGATCTTTCTCTTGATATAAATTTTATAACCCTGAAATTATTATTTTAAATGAAAAGTTAAAAAAAGTTACTAAAACAGCTTAAAAATTTAATTTTAAAAAATCTAAGAAGACTTTTTCAAAAATCTTTCTTAGTGCACCCCTACACTATAAGAAGAATCGCCATGCAAAATTTTAGCCCTTTAGGTCCAGCGGTTTTGTCTGTGCTTTGTATGTCAGTCAGTGAGGCAGTTACGGAACTGTTTTTTGTATATATAGATAAGTTGGAATTCTGAAAAGCTGTAGGAAAGGCGAATTCCAAGCATAAGATAAACTCAAGGACAGAAAAGACCGCTACCTGCGGAGTTTTAATCGCTAGATATCGTTTAAATCTCTGGAAGGCGAGAACCACGCAAAAAAAAAAGTTTGCAGCAAAAAAGTTAAATTTATACCATTAGAGGATGTGCTGGTTCTTCTTTATTATCCACTGGTTTTTTAATTGGGCATAGTAAAGTAAAGTGCCCACATATGTAAGTGAGATCGAAATTGCTGCCAAATGTTCTTTTGAAATTCAGGTAACCCTCCTATAACACGGTAGATACACAGAAAATGCCGTGTTGTGTGAAACCGTGTTATATGAGACCCAGAGACAGTTAAAAAAAGGGGGTTACGTTCTGAAAACTTATTAAAAACAAACATTACTTTTTTAATTCCATATAAGCAACTTAATTTTTATTAAAAATATAAATGTATGTATAACACAAAACGTAAAGGAACAAAAAAATATTATCTTCATTTAATGCGACCTTAATTTAATAAATTTCTTCCTCATCACTGCTCAGTACAATCAAACGAAAACGTTTTTTCGGTTAAAGGATATTAGCTATACTTTCAGAACCTTTTTCTTCATTTAGATTTTTTGCACCTTCTATCCTCTTTAAAAAATCTGTAATTTTGGTTTATTTGCTGGTTCTTACAAGATCATTGTTGATTCACAGTATGGAGATAGACAATTTTGCAGCTCCCTTTTGAAATTTCGGCTTTTTTCAGTGAAAGGGTCTGCTTTCAGGAAAAATGATTCAAGATTTTCAGCTAAGCTTAGGCCTTCTTGTAATTTTATAGAGTTATAAATGAATAAATTATAATTTGCTTATACATTTTCGTGTAAAGCCACTATAGATCATTATTCCTTCCCGTCATTAATTTAAGGTAATTTAGTTTTTAAATGTGTTAAGCAAAAATCATGTTATCTAGTGCTATGGAAATACAGTGTTGTACAAAGTTTTTCCCAATTTTTTTATCGTGTTAGAGCGAAACCGTGTTACAGGTTGCAGTGCTATACGAGGGTTCCCGCAATTTATCCTATCGTGTTAGAGCGAAACCGTGTTGTAAGATGCCATGCTGTAGGAGGGCTACCTGTATATAGATCTCCGCCCCAATAAAAACTTTTCCAATGGAAATAAGTGAAAGCGACAATGTCAGTCATTTTGCCTGTTTAAGGTACCCTTGTTCGTTCCCAGTACCTTATGTTTTTATTTTAGCACACAGTAAGATATGCCCGGATATGTAGATGAGATTAAAATTGATGCTAATAACACACTGTCTTAAACTTACAAACCCTTCCGACTCCTCTGAAAACTCATCCAGTGTTGGCAGCGAGCAATAAAAACCATAAACAAAGACAAAACTTTAGAATATATTCTTGTTCTGACAATATCTACCATTTTATTACAAAATATTGAAATGCAGGGTGTCCGGGCTAAAGGTATGCAAAAGCCATGACTTATTTTTACGGAACTGGGCTTGTGGCGGTCCTGTAGTACAGCGCGCTGGTTTTCGGTGCTGAGGGTGCTCAGATCGAATCCCAGCGTTGCGCCACGAAAAATGCCTCCGTTCGTGTCGTCCCTTCATAAGGGGTAATGCTGTCCGCCTATATGGTGCCCCCATAATAAAATAGGCAGTAAAATTGCGGCGTAGTATAGGCCATTGTTTGATTACAAGTGCCTCCGCATTGGTAAAAAAAAAAAATTTATGGAACTACTCTTTAAAATTTTTAAAAAATATTTAAATAGAAAGAACATCTTACCAAGTTTTAATATCAATCATATACAGTCGAACCTCAATATATCGAAGTAGAAAATTGCCGGAAAAAAATTCGATATATAGAATTGAGCTTAGTTTTATCATAATTCTCCTAAAAAAAATTAAAGCTAATTTTCGTATACGAAACTCCATTTCTAATTTATATGCGAATCCCATTAAATGAAAGTTAATAACTAAAAAATTAATTAAAATGAAAGATTTATTAAGTACTACATATCTTTAAAAAAAACAATAATGTAGACAGTGGTTACAATGATCACAGTTACATTCTTTTAAAAAAAAACTACGAATATCTTGCTGAACAGCCAGTTTTACGGAAAGTTCAAAGAAATGTTCGTATTTATTCAGTCCACTAAAAACTTCCTCAGGGACATTTTCCGCGAATTTAAGTCCACGGCGTATTGTTTCAAATGCCAAAAATTGGGAGATTTTATTCTAAGGTGGAATAAAATCTCCCAATTTGTCTTTAAAAAAATTTCGATATATAGAGATTTTTTCGATATATAGAAACAATTTTGCCATGTAATGAACATGGAGATTTGCTAAGAGTTCGATATATAGAAAATTTCGATATGGGGAAGTTCGATATATGGAGGTTCGACTGTATTTCTATCATAGTATCATAGATTTCGATATGTGTACCTTTTGTAGCACGACTATCGTCTAAATTGTAATCCAGTTCTCTCCGAGTGTTTCGTAGCATATCAGGCTTAATTAGACTTTTTTGGTTGGAGATTCATTAAATCCGTTGTGTATAAACAAAAAATTGAAACTGGATGAGTTGAAGAAGCGTATCATTCAAGCAATTCGTGTAAAAACTCCTGAGATGCTACGAAATACTTAGAGAGAACTGGATTACCATTTAGACGTGTGTCGTACGACAAAAGGCGCACACATAGAAATCTGTGATACCATGATCGAAATCTATGGTTGATAGTAAAACTTGGAGAGGTGTTCTTTCTATTTAAATTTTTTTTAAAAATTCTAATGGATAGTTCCCTTAAAAATAAGTCATGACGTTTGGATACCTTTAGCCCGGGCACCCTGTATATATAGATATGCAGATCAAATTAAGGTGTTTGTTAATTATTTTCTTGAAGCAAATGGTATATAGATAAATATGCTAACTAATTATAATTTTTTAATTTATGTTTCTGTTTGGAAGAGACCAAATTTTTGGTTCTTGATGAGTGTTACGGAGACTTACAGTAAATTTTAAAAACTTTTCAGGTAGTCTCTTCTAACGAAACTACCGCGGGTTATTAACGCAATATTACTTATCGTTGCTTACCTCTTTTGTATGTATATATGTATCTATATATATGTACGTATGTATATATATACATATATGTATGTCAAAATTTTGACGCATCTTGGTACTTTTCTGTTTAACTTGTCCAAGCGATAGACTGGATGTGACGCGCTGCCAAAATTATAACTCGAGAGGACGGACGGACGGACGGTTTTAGCGTCTGAAATTTTCCTCTCCGGAGGACCTTTATGGAGGAACGTAATCCTACCTTAAAATATAAATTACCATTTTTTTCTCCAATGCATCGTCTTCCAAGCATTGTGTTTCCTCGGTTTTATGGCAAACAATTGCAAATATACGATATTATGGTTGTAATGGCATATAGTTTGAGATTACTCATTTTCCTGCAGAATGTTTTGGACACACCAAATGATCAAAAAAATTTCAGGTAGTCTTTTCTAACGAACTACCGCGGGTTATTAACGCAGGATTACTTATCGTTGCTTACATCATTTGTATGTGTATATGTATAGATGTGTTATGTATATATATATATATATATATATATATATATATATATATATATATATATATATATATATATGTACGTATGTATATATGTCAAGAAATTAATTGGGAAAGGAATAATTAAGTTAAATTTAAAGGGGCTTAAGGATTAATAATTTTCGCGGCGCGAAAAAGCCACTAGAGTTCATATTTCCAGACGCGCGGATAGAAAAGTAGGTTATTTTTTTTCTCGTTTTGAGATTGACCTTCGATTTGCGGTGAAAGGGAGTCTCGTAGAGAGAAGTTATTTTTAGATAATGTACAGGATTGAACGCGAAAAGAAACTTCGAGAAAATTCTAAATTGGGATCTGCGCATGTGCCGGGAGAGTGGACGCGCGGTTTTGACCTCAAAATCGGCAGAGCGCGGGATTGAATTCAATGCCGACAGACGTGTGTACGTCGCGTCTCTAAATACAAAATGACGAAAACTGAACGCGCTGATTTGGATCTTTGGTTAGAATGAAAAGGAAATAAAGCGAATTGCTTCGAAGTATGGATTGATGTTATTCTATTCCTTCCACTCTCCACCAGTGATATATATATATATATATATATATATATATATATGTCAAAATTTAATGCATTTTGGTACTTTTCTGTTTAACTGTTTACTGCTTATCGAAGTGATACAGAGTAGGTTTGGCACGCTGCCAAACTTAGAACTTGCGAGGACGGATGGACGGACGGTTTTAGCGTCTCAAATTGTGTTTTAAGTAGGACTGATATGGAGGAACATAATACTACATTAAAACTTCATTTCTCGCAATTTCTGTTAATCTCTATAAATTTTACCTGAATGTGTTACTCACCACGTCGCCTCAAGTAGCTTATCCCTGATCTTCTTGTCTTCCAGTACTCCTGGCAGCAGCGGTGGAGAAAAGCAAGCAAGGACTTCGTTCAGGGTCATCATCTGGAACCGGACACAGCATATCACATCAACAGCATACTGTTCACGTTCCAAATACTTGACGCTCAGCCATTTCAAAGCTGCTAGGTACACTATCACCTCGCTACGAAATATAAAAAAAAATGCAAAAACATTTACATAACCTAATGAGGAATAAGAGGAGACGCTATTATTTATTTTTCATAAGAGTAAATAAATACAGGGTGGTCATAAAAAAAATTTTGCCGATGTATGGACATCTAGAGTCTGTTCCGTTCAACCGATTTCAGATATAGTTATTCAGAGGTATGACCTCCGGATTCTGTGAACGGCAATCAATTGGAGCTCACAGTTACGGTTAGAGGTACAGAAACTCGAAATTTCCGAATGGCAACGCCCACTGTATTTGCCGTCGCAAAATGCTCAGCGCATGCGAAAACCCTACAGAGCGTTGGAACGGTACGTGTATCACAAAAAACGGACGCGTTATGCATGCACAAAAAAATTTACTCCGTGCGCACCGATGGTGTTTTTGTTGGCCATTCGCAGAGCTTCAGCTCTGCGAACGGCCAACAAAAACACCATCGGTGCGCACGGAGTAAATTTGCATATGACAGAGGCAAGACACCAATCACTGATGACAACACAAATCGGACAAAAGAAAACTTATTTGGATTACACATTTTCCACATGGGTGCCATCAGAGGCCGTTCGCAAAGCTGTTTTTTGTGCGTGCATAACGCATCCGTTTTTTGTGATACACGTAACGCTTCAACGCTCCTTAGGGTATTCGCGTGCGCTGAGCATTTTGCGACGGGGAAAAGTGGGTGTTGCCATTCGAAAATTTCGAGTTTCTGTACCTATAACCGTAACCGTGAGCGCCACTTGGTTGCCGTTCACAGAATCCCAAGCTCATACCGCTGAATAACTATATCTGAAATCTCATCTCGATCGGTTGAACAGAACAGCCGCTAGAGGTATATATATCGCCAAAGTTTTTTTTTGTTTGTGACCACCCTGTATTTCATAAAATAACAAAGCAACTGTGAAAATGTCGGATCCAGTCTGTTTTTAAAAAAAGTCTTTCCCGGTTTCACTGACTAGCGATCCTGTTCCATCTTCGAAAACGGACTCATTGCGGCATGGAGGAGTTATAAGTACTTAGTAAAAACGAAAGTCAGAAATAGTTGCAAATTATCGAAAACTGGAATCACTTCAGGATACAAGAATTTAACCCTTCAACTGGCGTGCCAATGTTTGGGAACACCAGCAGGCGCGCGTTGCACAAAGTGTAACGTCTCTTTCAACCTTGATTATTCCTTTTGTAATAAACTTTTTCTTTTAAAATCGAAAATAATGATCCTGAGTTTTATGACAAGATATAAAATGTTGATAATATTGAGATATATTTATAATTAAAGGTCAAAGAATGCAGATAGAATCGCATTATTTCAAATCTGTCCGGTTTATTGGATCTAAGGACAACTTGCGAATGGATTCCTATTATGTCCAAAAACCTAAAAAACAATGGGATTGCCCATCGTGAAATGCGGGATACCGTGCAATAGCTGCACATTAGATCGACTCCATCAACTCCTGCTTTCGTCGTATTGTTATCCAGTATAATTGCTGGTTTACCACGGTTAAATCACGATTAACAAATGAATGGAAAGGAATACATGGGTCAGAAAATCAGACCTGCATTAGAAAGGGTGTAGCTATAACTGCTTACAACATTCTAAACTGCTTAGAACATTCAAACCTTACATATAAAAACAGACCGTTCAAAATTACGAAAATGTTGCACTTTATACACGGGCGCGCCCACTGAAGGGTTAAAGAAGTGTTAAAAAGAACTTTTATTAAACGGCGTGGTGTCATAGTTTGAGTCTGGAATAATTACTGAAATATTCTTCCATATCATCAACAGAAACAATAAAGGCTTCTATAAGTATAATGCATCGGATTAATAGCACTTAACTATTGACCACAATGAACAAATTACTTTTCATTACAACTAAGAAGTTACAATTTGTTTATCTAAAATAAATTTAAAAAGCCGTGAAATCATGACAAGAAGATCACTTGGACTTGTGAAACATAAGAGAACTTATAATGGAAACTTTAATGTATGTCGGCTGAAAGGTAATCTAAAAGCATCCTTCCATTTAACTGGCGAGTCGTAAAATCCCTAGCAGAAGGAAATTGTCAATTTACCATGTATAAACTTTATGACCTACAAAGAATGTCTTGGAACAATGAACAGTGAACTTGGAGCTATGAATCGCTTGAAACTCATGAAAAGATGCTGCTTAAAAGGATGATTGCATTCATAGAATGTAGAACTTTATCAAGATATATCTTAACGCTAAACATTGAAGAAGAATTTTGCGATCGTATGTCTCTCCATAATACAAGGAAGAAAAAATATGATTAAAGCTTGTGAGGAAAGTTTGGAAACTCAGATTAAAGGCCTGGTTCCGACAAACCTAATATCAAGATCAGGGCCGGATTTAGATGAAAAGAGGCCTTAGGCTATTCCACTTATGAGGCCCTTTCATCTCTCATATTTAGATTTGTAAATTACATAAGAGATAATAAAATACATCATAACTGTGATATCTATATATATAAAACAGTTCCGTAACTGACTCATTCATTCACTGACTGACTGACTGACTGACTGACATACAACGCACAGACCAAACCGCTGGACCTAAAGGGCTGAAATTTTGCATGGCGATTCTTCTAATAGTGTAGGGGTGCACTAAGAAAGATTTTTCAAAAATTCTTCTTAGATTTTTTTAAATTAAATTTTTAAGCTGTTTTTTAAACTTTTTTTACGTTTGCATTTGAAATAATACATTGAGGGTTATACAATTTATATCACGAGAAAGATCATAAAAATTCCTTCAAAATGAGATCTTTTTCGAATCTTTACCTCTATTTTCTGATTTTTGGTGAATTTTTAAAGATTAATTTTTAGAATTTAATTTATTAAATGCTGATCACGTGATTTCTTTTTCTGGTACTTTCAATAAATTTATTGTCACGTGCATAACAACTAAATAGACAAAAAAAAAATTTTTACTTGCTAATGCGGCAGACGATCTGTCTATAAAAATATCCCTTACGATTTTTTATAAATATATATATATATATATTTTCTACATCAATTGTATATATTGATCGGCGTATTTATTATAAATATATATATTTAATTTTTTTGGCATTAATTGGATACATTGACCGTTGTATTTAATTTGAATGTACTCCGTAGCGAAGTGCGGGTTTTCAGCTAGTATATCAATATATTAAATGAAACATGTTGTTATTGGTACTAACCTATATATATTCAATACATTGAAGATTAAACCAAATTCAATTCAGATAAATTTATTTCATAATAATTCGCATTTACAGTTTAAGTATGAATTATTATGAATTTCAAGTCTTAAACTGAACCAAAAATGGAACTTTATTCAAACAAAATCCAGATCACAAAAAAGAAAATATCAAATTGTATATCATATTAAGTAAATTGTATATCATGTTGCATATCATATTGTATATTATATTATCGGTCCAGTGTTTTAGTGTTCACTGTTTTTAGAATAGTGTAATTTTAATTTTGCTAACAATTTGAATGTAGGCCCCTCTTGATCTTGAGGCCGTAGGCTGAAGCCTAGTTAGCCTATAGGAAAATCCGGCCCTGATCAAGATAAAACCTAATATCAAAAGGTGAATTCGCTTATATATTAAAACATTTTAACTGTCAAGTTATTTTGATGATTTCGGTACGGAAAATGTCAATTTTTTATTGCAAAAATCCAATGTTTAGTACAAAAGAACGTAGTACATAAACTGCCATCTACTGAATAAAGCAAAAATTCCCCTACCAAGATATGGTATAGAATAGCTACTATAGTGCTGCCATCTGTTGAATAAAGCCAAAGTTAACTTGTCCCGAGATAGATTCAGGTTTAACAATAAGATGCAAGAAAAACAATCTCGGGCACGACAGTTAAAAGGTTAAAACCTCGGTACTCGTGTAAAATTTTACAATACTTAATTTTAACTAGTTGGTACCAGTCAAAACATCACGGCTAGATAGCAAATAAATGTACTAATACACAAATTATACTCAACAAATCATTTCCAAATGATGAAAATCATAATAATGCGAAGAAAAAAATTAATGTGTTTAAGCGGCATCGTGCTTAGTGAGTATCTAAAGCCAGATTTAAAAATGTCACTGAGCGTGCGCAGAGAGCAATTTTTTTAATTATAAATTATCGCTAATTAAACAGCGCGAAATAAACAATTTCCATAAGGTTTAATCTTATATTTCACAAACATAATTATCATAAAAATAAAAACAGCAGAGAGAGATCTAGAGAGACTTCTCGGAATAAAAGTGTTTATCATTAAAACATGTCACTGATAATGCGCAGAAACAGTGAGTTTCTAAAGACAGATTTAAACATGCCACTGAGCATGCGCAGAAATCAATTTTTAATTGTAAATTATCGCTAATAAATAGAAATCGCGGTTACATAAACGAAATTTGACAAGTCTACAGATTACAATCTTTAGTTTAAGACCAAAATGAAGTAAATGGATGCAGTAGTTTTCTTTCACGGACTGCCCAAAAAGTCGACAGCAACTTAAATATATAGATTGTTTTGAATGTCTTCCTTAGCTTTTATATAAACTAAACTAGCTGAAAACCGCACTTCGCTACGGAGTACATTCAAATTAAATACAACTGTCTATGTATGCAATTAATGCCAAACAAAAAATAAATATATATATTTATAATAAATGCGACGATCAATGTATACAATTGATGAAAAAAAAAAAAAAAAAAAAAAAAAATATATATATATATATATATATATATATATATATATATATATATATATATATATATATATATATATATATATATATATATATATATATATATCGTAAGGGATATTTTTTTTGGATAATATCCAATCGTCTGCTGCATTAGAAAAAAAAAAAATTTTTTGTCTATTTAGTTGTTACGCACGTGACGATAAATTTATTTAAAGTGCGAGAAAAAGAAATCACGTGATCAGCATTTAATAAATTAAATTCTAAAAATTAATCTTTAAAAATTCACCAAAAATCATAAAATTGAGGTAAGGATTCGAAAAAAATTTCATTTTAAAGGAATTTTTATGATCTTTCTCGTGATATAAATTTTATAGCCCTCAAATTATTATTTTAAATGCAAACTTTAAAGAATGTTACAAAAACAGTTTAAAAATTTTATTTAAAAAAATCTAAGAAGAATTTTTCAAAAATCTTTCTTAGTGCACCCCTACACCATAAGAAGAATGGCCTTGCGAAATTTCAGCCCTTTAGGTCCAGCGGTTTGGTCTGTGCGTTGTATGTCAGTCAGTCAGTCAGTGGGTGAGTCAGTTACGGAACTGTTTTATATAAACGAAATTATGGCATCACTGAATAGCTGTTACCTTCTCGTAGCCAGAACATCTTGACGGAGGTATTCCATTACTTGTGGGTAATCGAGATCTAGGAACTCGGGTGTTCCCACAATCTGTTCAAATCTCCTTGTCATTATTTTCATTGCTTTAGCTGCACAGTCGTTCATATGCTGTTTCTTTGCAGTCACGTACACATAAACAGCGTGAACACCGTACTTAGTCTTTCCCGTCAGTATCTATAGGAACACAAGACACCGTTAATTAAAGACCTTTTTTTTTCAATTCCACTAAAAAAAGAAAAATCCTAGGTGTAATTTATTATCTTCCAATTTCTGAAGAGTAGTTTGATTAGGGCTGATGAAGTTTTCCCTTCGTTCTTTGGTAAAAGAATTGACTTCTGAATAAGTGCCAAATTTTGTAACAGCATAGATTGGCAAAAAATGCTCAATCATAATAACATCGGATCTCACCAGCCCATGGTCAATTTTATTTTTTACCATGTTTATATTAACTCGCTTTCTTGTTTGTGTGTGTGTGTTTGTCCAGTACAAATCTTGCAATCGATTTTTAACTAACTTCCCGACTAGCTAGACATTTGAAACTTTTATAATGGCTCAGAACACGATGACAATGCATTATTTTAATACTTTTAGCCATCTTTAAGGAGAATTCGAATTCCTTTTCAGTTAATTTTGTTTTATAGACTGGTGCAGCCATCTATCGACCGGGAAGGGAACGAAAAGTTAAACGCAAGTCAACTTCCAATTAACTTCATTTTCTTTCAAGTTGATGGGATAATTCATCAAAAAAAAATTTTCAAAAAGTATTTATTAATACATAGAATTGTCAAGTTTATATGATTCAACAGAAAATTTAAAAACATGGTATATAAAAAGTTCTTTTTATGGTGTAATTATTCTTTGGTTTATTCTGCCGCTGTCCTAAATGAAAACTTTTTCCATAGTATCGACAGATAGAGGTCATTCTCGGCGGTTTAAGGGAAGATGAGGTGGAAGTCATTATCAAGGTTTAGCTAATCACGTGTCTCTGTAGGCTACTTCACGAAGATATGAGGTAATGTGTCGTCTGAATTCTGGCATTAGCTGGTAAACTTTTTGCAATGATGGATAACGTATTGTAGACTTAGTAAAGCCTTTAGATGTGAATATTATTGGATAACTGAATCAGATGGCAAGTTTTGCGTAGTGAAGAGTTATCTAATTAGGCTATGCTCCGGTATTTTTCAAAGCAGGTAGCTATTTTTAAAAGTATTCTAATCAGGCAAAGTTTAGGATCTCTCTGTGCCGATAATTTTTATAACTACATTCTAAAAGACTTGGTACGATTGGGAGAAGACACAAAATGACAAATGCCTCTCGTTCAGCTGCTTTTTATTAAGAATATAACACATGTTAAAAATTTTTACAAGCTTTTGAAAAAACAATTAGCCTATCGAAATTCAACATTTCCAGTTTGCTGAACAGATGCGCTTTCCAATAGTGCAATTAACCTTTAGCTTACGGGTCCCATTTTTTCGCTTTTCTCTTTAGAACAGGAAAATTTATAACCCTCTTCGTAAGAACGGTCATTAAGGGGGTTATATATATATATATATATATATATATATATATACAGAGAGAGAGAGATAGATAGATGGATATATATACATATATATATATATACATACACACACATATATATATATATATATATATATATATATATATATATATATATATATATATATATATATATATATATATATATATATATATATACATATATATATATATATATATATATATATATATATATATATATATATATATATATATAAAGAATAACGGTCTAAAAATAACACTTCCTTTACTAACTTTGTCCTATTGCATCAAAGCATTATCCCTCAATTTTGACCCGACGTAATCTATTAGATTTTCCCCGAAGTCCACGCACCGACAGAGCTTACGTAATGCAGAAAGTTCGAGAATCATGACCTCATGTGGCGTGATGAGGTCAGGTGTCACGTTTTAACCAATTAAAAGTTCTGCGCGCCTCTACCTTTTCGAGATCTGAGCGTTCCTTCGAAGGCTTTGTGTGTCTGTCGCTGAGTGAGAAACATGTACAACTTTTAGCTCTACGTTCTTTTGTTTTATCATGTGCTGTTCCGTCAGCATTATGGCTGTTCTAAAGGAGGTATCCTGTTAGATATGTACAAATGTGAATCCTCAAATCCTCAATTGTACAGCCAGTCACGAGAATGCTTCTGAAATATAAAAACTGTGTAACTAATTATGTAGAGGATGGTATCATTCGCCTGGACTTCTTTTGATTTGACTTCTCAGTCGGCTGGCTCCGGTTCGACCACACGCATTGCCTAAAACTCTCGACGACTACTTTATTCTAAGACTCTACGATTATTTTCCATCTCTGAAGTTCATTGACACCAAAAACATTACATATATATATATATATATATATATATATATATATATATATATATATATATATATATATATATATATATGTATGTACATATATATATATATATATATATATATATATATATATATATATATATACATATATATATACATATATATATATACATATAAATATATATATATATACATATAAATATATATAAATATATATATATATATATACATATATATATATACATATAAATATATATATATATATATATATATATATATATATATATATATATATATATATATACATACATACATATATATATATATATATTCATTCTGGGGCCCGTATTCTTGGGATACATGCTATCCCCTCCCGTATGGAAAAGGTTAAGTTGATACAGATAAAACTACATTAAATACTAGAGGATAAAACTTATGAAGTATAAATCTCTTTAAGTTACACTTCCAAAAAAGTACTCACTTTAGTGCACAAAATAAGTGCTCCATCAACACCAAGCTTTCTGGACGCCGTGTATACCTCTCCTATATTCTGGCAGGTAAGATTAAGCTTCGACGTGTACATGAACGTCAGCAGAGCCTCGAAAGCTGTGTTAGTAACGGATGGAAGCCTCAACTGCATTTGAAAAGATAAAACTCCGTATGAAAATTTTAATTATATAAAAGAATAAATGCAAAAGTAAATAACATTGTACTGGGTCGTTTTGCTGGTAATCCCTATATATAAAACCAACAAATATTCTTGAAGGATGAGCTAAAATCAGAAAAAATATAGTTCAAACTTGCATTTCGTGGTTTCATCTGTAACCAAGTTTAAAGTTAACAATCAAAGAAGAATTTTTTTTAAGTTTGCAACTTACTGCTGCTATTGTAAAACTATTGAAATTGATGAAACACGCTTCTGTATTATATTCAACTATAAACAACTGGGATTTTTTAATTTTGTAACCTTCTTCTATTAAATTTAAGAAACACAGTTCTGTACTGCATTGCACTGTATAAACTGCGGTTTACAAGCTTTTGTAACTTTACGTTAAGTGTGGGTCTAAGGTCCCTGGGACTAACGACTGTCACACCCCAGTCCGGTGTACATATGAATACAAGGAAATTGAAACATAAATCACACAATCTCAGAATAATTTTTATTAACAAACTATGACCCCGGCGATGGACGATGGGTTTTCTCTTTCTCGACGGGGCTTCTTTTTGCAGGTGGAAGACTGACGAGTTCCCCAGAATACAACCAGGTCTTATACGGGAATCGAACCCGTGCCCCCGGTGTGGCAGGCTGATGCCTTAACCACTTAGCCACTGGGCGACTTATACATGAAAAGATATGTGTTTCATCGCAACACTGTCCGTGTAACGTGATTCATTTTTCGAAAGTGATTTATGATCAGGTCGGTCGGTAGAACAGAACTCAGAAATTTCGCTTCTCCACAGATCCATCCCCCCCCCCCCAGGCGGTTGTGTTACAGGAACACGCCACCGTTCCCGGCTTACGCTAAGTAAATGCTGCATACACGTATTTTTCCCCTCTCGCCTTTTATAGCACGATTAGTAACTCTGTGAGGAACAATGAAGCAAAATTATAAAAGGACATCAGAGGACAACAGATGTTTCGTTAGATTCTTGGTCGCTACAGTCCTCTTTTCATAGCAGAAAAGGACATAGCAATGTAACTATTCCTCTAAACTAAGTAACATTAGACGAAAATAAAATCACAATACAGATTCAGAGTTCAAATGCAAAGTTCAAAGGTTCAAAATCAAAAGACAAAATCTCCTAGCTGCATCACAAATTTAGATTTTTTTTTCAAATCATAGGAAATTACTTATTGTTGAGAGACGAGGGAAATGCAGAAACGAAAACTTATACAGGGTGTTTCGAAAAGAATCATCCGATTTTAAAAAATCATAACTATTCATCTTTTAATCTATTTTGATCGAATAATGTATAGGCAGAGTGGGAAATCTCGAGTTTCACGCAGTTGCCGACAAGTAGCGCTGACGCTCTTCCTTCGCCCCGCCACTTCGGTGTTTGTAAAGATGGCGACTTCACAACAGAAATCATTTTGTGTTCTAAGCTTTGAGAAATGTGAGTCCGTAAGAACTGTTCAGCGTGATTTTCGTCTACAAAACCCTGGTAGATTGAAGTTCCTACCTCTCGGAGCATTAGGCGATGGTATAAACAATTCCAAGACACGGGTTGTCTCTGTACACATAACAGCCGTGGAAGCTGTGTATGCAGGCATGCTCGCAAAAGTTCGGGACGAATTTGCCTACCGTACAGACATATGTCGTGCATCCAAAGGTGGGCATATTGAGCACCTTTAATTTGGTTTGTAAAAAAAATATATGATTAGCCATGTAATATAAAATTAATTTTAAGTTTATATCTTCGATATTTTTCATTATGAACTCATTTCAAGTCGGGTTATTCTTTTTGAAACACCCTGTATGACTGTAAGCTAAAAATGTACCAAATATAAAAGTTTAGCTTTATTTTTTTGGCTCAAAAGTGCCCTAATTATTGTTAATAACAGGAAACGCGTATGCCTCATATGAATTGCCTCTTACCTCCGCATCTAAAATTCATTTCAGGAACGCCCTTGGAGATAAGCCAAAGACGGCGAAATTTTTAAAGGTCCTTTGAGCGGAAAAACTTCCGGTTTCGTTCGCGAGTAAATTCATTTACAGAAAATGTGATGAATCAATTTTTATCTCCCTCTTTTGCTCACTTTAAAACACTCTGAAAGGTTAGACAAATTTAAATTTAAACATTTATTTTACCTTATGCTGTATCAGAAGCCAATATTAACCTAAATGTGTGGAGAAATTGAAGCTTAAGTCAAAATGGTTTGTACGACTATTAAAGTTCTAATTATAATATTTTTCACGACAGAAACTATTATATATATATATATATATATATATATATATATATATATATATATATATATATATATATATATATATACATAATATATTTATATATATATATATATACATAATATATTATATATATATATATATATGTGTGTGTGTGTGTGTGTGTGTGTGTGTGACGGTTAAAACGTACTATGAGGTAGCTTACACTCTACTCGTAGACGTTTATTGTACACGTCATATATGTAGCAGCATAGCGAGGCGCGATTAAAGCAAAAGACTCCAAAATCAACAGTAAAACCATTTTAAAGCATCATAAAAGAGTAACAGGCGTTAAGAGTTATAAAACGACAAAAATCGGAAGATCTAAGTATCTTTGCAGTGTAGAATCTTAAGAACAAATACATTGGTTACACTTCGGAATTACTTTTAATGATTTTTCGAAACTTGATGAAAGGGAAAGTTTACAGGACAAAACGTCTGATGATCAAGTGCTTTACAACGTGATATGTATGCATTTATTCCAGGGCAACTTAGTCTAATCTAAAGGTAGGTGGTTAAGCGATAATCATAATTACAAAGAAAGGAAAAACACTAGTGTTTCGACGATTAGAAAAGTCGCAAATACATCTACTATAAATAACCGAAATAGGAACTTTATTTGCAAATTCTGAGAGCAAATAGAATTTAATTTCTAGTTATTTATGATGATTATTTTAAGGGGGTTTCAATCCCTGATTTATTGAACTAGTGTTGGTGCTATATCTCCGATTAATGGAGTTTAGTCAACTTCTTTACCTCTTTATCACTTTCTTGGCAAAAAAAAAAAATCTATGTTCAGAGAAGAGTTCTTGGGTAAAATAAATGTTAGGTGCAGGCCTCATTTTTTTTCTTTTTAAAGTTTACCTAAAAGATTTTTGAGAACTTTTTTAACTATTCTCTGAGCAACTACTAAAATTAACAGGTTTTAATTTTTCTTATGACCCTTTTTGAAAAAGAATACTGATAAGATAAGCCGTTGTTGAATTAAGCTTGTAAGTAAATATAATACAATGAATAAAAAATTCCAAGTATCTATTCTCAGTACCAATAAAAAAATGCCAAACACCTAAAAGGCTATTCACATTACATTTTTTGAAGTCAGGATACACGCATCTAAAATTTTTAACCAATCGCAGTACTCAAATTAATTATCCACGAAGTTGTTGAGTTGGGGACGCTGACAGATGAAACGTGAACAACCCCTAAGACGAGCAAGTAATCCAAAATTCAGTCAAACAACGGGGCTGACAACAGTATCCCAACTCAGCCAAAAGTAAGAAAGGTAACCCAGCTTTCGCCGCTAACTCCCCTAGAATAACAATACTGGAAAAGTTAATACGATATACTATCCCTTCGAATATCTCTAAATGGTAGTGTCACCATTCAATGGTATCATACCTTTCGACCTACGGAACAGCTAGGTACTGATCCGTGTTGTCATTCCGCTAGCTACTGTTCCGTAGCATGATAATGCATCCATTTAAAGCAAATAGGCAGAACGTGATACGGTTTCCAGCCAAGAAGCCTTTTGAGTAAAATATTTGGCGTTTTGTGGGTTTGTCAGAAAGAGCAATGTTAATTTACACCACATGGTTCTTCGATTTGTAATGTCACATTGACGCCATATCGCCCTGCGTTGTTGACCGTATCATGTTCTTCGTACGAGAGTTGTAAATAAAGTAGTGGCAACGTCGCCAAGAAAGTCGTAGAACATCGGGCATGCTCAAACATGATATCTGAGGAGTGAGGTGGAGCTGTAGTCGATGTGTAGAGTACATAAAACCGTAGATCCAGTAGAAGGGGTAGTTTCTGCGTAACGTTGAAGTGGACAGTGTCGTCTCTATCGCTCTAAATCATGTTTACAAAAAGTGATCAGCGGTCTGAGATTAAGATCAAGGTTGCCCGTGGCTACAGTACTATCTGCACCCGGAAGTTGTTTTGGAACACCCTCCGTACTCCCCTGACATTACCTCTTTCCTAATTTGAAAGAACCCCGTCGAAGCATCAGATTTTCCTGACGTGCCGTCTGTGATCCAAGCATTAGGGCCTGTTCACATAGGAGTCCGTTGCGTAGCGTTAAGGCAAAGATGACGTTGAGACGAAAATAAACCAATCATAGGCGTTAAAAATTTCATTGCTAATCGTTTGGAGGCCTATGATTGGTTTATTTTCGTTTCAACTTCATCTTTTCCTTAACGCAACGCAACGGACTCCTAAGTGAACAGGTCCTTAGGGGTCTCCGTCGCTGACATCAACACACAACACCTTGCCAACGCTATCCTACGGCTTCCTGACATCTGGCAAAAGGTCCATGACTTTGCTGGTGATTATATTGAAGGAATGTAATGTAATTTCGTTTGTACGTACATTAAAAAAAGTTTTCTGGGTATGTTGCGATTACTTTATTTACAACCCTCGTATTAACCACAACGGCAGCACCAATTTTGAGCTGCGGCAATATTTAACTGAACTCCTCCTGGCCCAAACTTTCTTCAATCAAGATTGTATGCAACATGTCAAATCACAGGCTGGATATCATACAATTTAAACCAACGGAAGCAATAACTTCAAAACTCTAGGGCAAATTTACAAAGAAAAAAATTATACACCAGAGATAAATTCATTTGATATCATAGAATACCCGCTTGACTGCCAAGGCGTATTAATAATTTGTATACCCTTAGTGATTCCAGTTATCCGAATAGAATAATATTACAGCTTTGAGAATTTAGTTATTAATTTCTCCGATACATACTTCATGTATAAATTTTTTAAGCATCTATATATTTAAGTTGCTAAGCCGACTTTTTGGGCAGTCCGTGAGAGAAAACTACTGCATCAATTTACTTCATTTTAGTCTTAAATGAAAGATTGTAATCTGTAGATTTGTCAAATTTGGTTTTGTAATCGCAATTTCTATTCATTAGCGACAATTTACAATGAAAAATTGATTTCTGCGCATGCTCAGTGGCATGTTTAAATCTGGATTTAGAAACTCACTGTTTCTGCGCATGCTCAGTGACATGTTTTAATGATAAAACACGTTTATTCCGAGGAGTTTCAGTAGATTTCTCTCTGCCATTTTTATTTTTATGATAATTGTGTTTGGGAAATATAAGATTAAACCTGATGGAAATTGCTTATTTCGCGCTGTTTAATTAGCGATAATTTACAATTAAAAAAATTGCTTTCTGCGTATGCTCAGTGACATTTTAAAATCTTGCTTTAGATAGTCGCTAAACACGAGGCTGCTTAAACACATTAATTTGTTTCTGAGCATTATTATGATTTTCAACATTTGGCAGTGATATGTTGAGTTTAATTTGTGTATTAGTGCATTTATTTATCATTTAGCCGTCATGTTTTGAAGGGTACCAACTAGTATTTGATTTAAGCTTTTTGGGCCAAAAGAATACCTGCGTATTTTTTTATCATTATTATTGGGGTAGGGGAAATCACAAATACAGATAAATCCCAGAAAGTGTAATGAAACAGCTTATTTACATGCTTTTATTAACTCGCTTTCTTGTTTGTTTGTTTGTGTGTGTGTGTGTATGTGTGTGTGTGTGTGTGTGTGTGTGTGTGTGTGTGTGTGTGTGTTTGTCCGGTACAAATCTTGCAATCGATTTTTAACTAATTTCCCCGACTAGCTAGACATTTGAAACTTTCAGAATAGCTCAGAACACGATGACAATGCATTCTTTTGATACTTTTAGCCATCTTTAAGCAGGGTTTTAATTCATTTTCAGTTAATTTTGTTTTGTAGACTGGTGCAGCCATCTATCGACCGGGACGGGAACGAAAGGTTAAACGCAAGTTAACTTCCAATTAGCTTCATTTTCTTTCAAGTTGATAGGATAATTCATTTAAAAAATTTTTAAAAAGTATTTATTAATACATAGAATTGTCAAGTTTATATGATTGAACAGAAATTTTAAAAACATGGTATATAAAAAGTTATTTTTTATCTTGTAATTATTTTTATCATTATTATTGGGGTAGGGGAAATCACAAATTCAGATAAATCTCAGAAAGTATAATGAAACAGCTTATTTATAGTTTAAAACAGATGCGTCGGGGTTAAAGAGTATAACTGTTGAACATAAGTCAAGAAACATCTCTACTGGGTGTAATTATTCTCTGTCTGGCACCAGGAGTTTATCATTCAAGAGTGCAATTAATAAAACGTCATTTCATGTTGAATTGTTGCCTGCACAGGAACCATTGCAAACGCAATTTCCCAAGAGAAACCAAGTTGTTCTGGAGCGCTGAATCTGACGCCGCCTGCATTAACGTTCCCGTAAAACGTTTTCGCCTAGCTTACGAGTATGATCTCCATCAGTGACAGTCGAGGAATTGTAGATATTCTAATCTGAGTAAAAACAAGGTTCATTTTCGAAGAAATTCGAAGTCTTGAATAATTACAGTATTTTTCTTTCTTTTTTTTGCATTTTTATAGATATATCAGTTATGTAAGAACTTTAGAAAATTAAACAATGTTAATTGTTAGATTACTGGAATAACAACAATACTCAAAACCATATAACGGAGTGCTATGTGCGGCGACTTGTTGAGCAGTCAGTAGACCATGAATATAGAATTACGTCAAATCTTTGAACGAAAGCACTTTGATTCAATATTAACTATCATAAATAATTAATTTTTATTATGAAATGAGTGGTATCAAAAAATGATATTAATTGACCGTCTTTATCATCTATAAAAAGATGTACCCTGAATTTTTAATTTTTTTGAAATGACAATGTTCTACCATAAAATAAAGAAATAAACTACCTCTTCACCTGTAATCTCATAATTAGAATAATAATTTTGAATACAGAGGCCTTTTTTTAAGCATAAATCATATATATATATATATATATATATATATATATATATATATATATATATAACATACAAAACCAGAAACCTTTTCTAATTTCCAAATTCTTTTCAATTTCCTTTAAAATTACTTGGGCGCATGCAAACTAATTTCGCTTTAAAGAACAAAGGAATTGTGAGTGACCTAAAAATAATTCTAGGCAATTGATATACCGTCCCTTTGCCCCAGTCTCGTGGTCACCTAAAAATTCACAACAAGACCTGGAATTCCTATGACCAGATAACTGGGTTGGCCAATAAATGCAAGTTGCACGGGTCATATGACAGGACCTCATGAAGCTTGTTTCAGCTCGGACTCGCTTTGAAGTGTGGGTTTTTTTGCGTGACTTTGAGGCCTAGTAAAAGTGCTGTAGCCCTACTGCTAAAATGTAAATAAAATAATTCATTAGAAGACTGGAGTTTTTACTCGAAAGCGGCAGTCCGATACCAGGGCTATTCACCTATTCGCCTAGTGGCCCCAGCGCCCCAGATGTGCTTCACGGATGCCGGCATAACGAACATTCAAAACCACGATTTAATTACCGGGACCCACCAGGCTTGCAAAGTGCCCTGGCTGCG
Source organism: Dolomedes plantarius (assembly GCA_907164885.2). Taxonomy (NCBI): domain Eukaryota; kingdom Metazoa; phylum Arthropoda; class Arachnida; order Araneae; family Dolomedidae; genus Dolomedes; species Dolomedes plantarius. Next base: position 30,822,719 of record OU015497.1, read on the forward strand.
ACTACAGTGACATGACCGTGCCCTGAAACACCCCATGTTACGGCATGTTACATAATATAAAAAAAAAAATATATATATATATATATATATATATATATATATATATATACTAGCATTATTGCCCGGCATTGCCCGGTTAGATATATAGATATAAAAGTTTTCATGCATTCCATCAAAAAAATACTGGGCTGCACTCCCCTCTCTTCATGTTCATCTGGCCACACAGAATGTGCTTATCGCGTTTCTACTTAAATGATATACAAACAATAAGAAAGAAAGAAACTTGAGCCTGCGGACCTTCATTTGATTATACGTCTGATTTTATTGAGAATTAATAACACAGTGTTGCGTAATTCGTTCGTTTGGATTGAATAAGTTTACTGTTTAATTATATTTGTTAGATACCGTTTAATTAGATTTAGTTAGATTTGTTTGATCCACTGTTTAATTAGAAATAAGTTTTATAATTTACATTTGCCTTTATTTTCTATTTTTCCCTTAAAAACGCAGTTTTTTCCACATTACCCAAGAGACGCACTAAGTCACCCAAGGGGTAAAGTGCAAGATGTGTTATTCCCTTTATTTAATCAAAGAAAGGCGGGAATCCGCATGAAGACTAGGCCCAAAGTTTCTTTCTTTGTTATTGTTTGTATATCATTTCAGAAGAAACGCGCTAAGCGCATCCGGTCTGGCCAGATGAACATGAAGAGCGGGGGGTGCAGCCCATTATTTTTTTGATGGAATACATGAAAAATTTTATATCTATATATCTACCCGGGAAACCTTTTTAGACCCACGACTCCACTAAACGTAAGAAAAATAAAATAAACACTTCGCCCCCCCGTCACCCCCAGACCAACCCTCAGACCACCCCCAGTCACCCCTCAGAACAACCATCTTTTCCCCCGCGCAACGAATTTGATTGGTTGTGGTGAAGGGGCTGTATCCACATTTAAGTGGTACGCGCACCTCTTAGGAGCACAAAAATCATTAAAAAATTAATTTTAAAAACTAATTGAGCCCCAAATTTCGTTTTTTCTGCGTTAAGTTTCTCGGATCCCAAACATTAACTGTGTCGAATTTGTTCCCGGTGGGTGAAACAGTCTATGATTCTATAGAGGACAAACAAACAGACGAGCTCTTATATATATATATATATATATATATATATATATATATATATATATATATATATATATATATATATACATACATATATCTATATACATACATACATATATCTATATACATACATACATATATCTATATACATATATACATATATCTATATACATATATAAATATATCTATATACATATATATATATATATATATATATATATATATATATATATATATATATATATATATATATATATATATATATATATATCCTAATAAGGTGATGTAGTCTTATCGTTTTATCTTAAAACACAACTCACTCTTTTTTCCAATTTCATAGTTCCAAATTTCACCCAATGCTTATTGTTTGTAAGATTTCGTACATTTTTTTTACTTATTTTGCCCCGAATGCGTTATCCGTGTAAATATCTGGCACCTATTCAAAAGTAAAAGGCCATCATGTATAAGAACAAGGGCGAAGGGGGATATTCGGCAGATCGCGCTTCAAAAATCGACGCTGAAGATGGATGGATAAATGGATCAACGACCTCAAGCTCTAATATAAATACGTTACTTTTTATCTAAACTCTAGAACTTCTTTGTTCAAGAATTTTGGCAACAATCCACTTTACTGTCTTAACCTACTTCAGAAAACTCAATTTTTAAACTCATGCAGCTATTTAGAAGAAGTAAATTACGTATATATATGTATATATATATATATGATTGATGCTCGGTATAAAGGGCTTAAGTCAAAAACAGTGATTCTTAGATACTTGTTAGTATTGGTAAAAAAAAAAAAAAAATATTTTCACTGGAATGAAAATTTAAATATGAAACAAGAAATGTAATATTATGTACAAATTTTATAGACCCAAGCCTCTTATACCAGTCAAAATATATTTTTTTTTCTTATGAATACTAAGAAGAATCTAAAATCACTCTTTTTGACTTAAGCCCTTTATACCGGGCATAATACACACACACACACACATATATATATATATATATATATATATATATATATATATATATATATATATATATATATATATATACAGTGGAATCTCGATCGATCGTTTTCGGATCCATCGTTTTTCCGTATGTATCGTTCATTTTATCCAGTCCCAATGATCATATTGCTTTGTTATGTTTCCGCATCTATCGTTTTCCCCGCATTTATCGTCATTTCTATATATATATATATATATATATATATATATATATATATATATTTAAATTTTAACTCCATATTATTTGTTAAAATTAAAAATTCAAATCTTCTTTAAATTCAGCAAATTTTTCTTGCAGAGTTTTTAGGTAATCTTTTAAAGTACAAATTATGCATAATGTGCACCCGATCAAGACATTCAAGTATGGCGATACATATTGCGATACTAAATTTACAAAGAGCGAGGTATTTTGGAAGTTTAAAGTTAAAATAAACAAATATCTCTCTACGTAATCCATCTGCGTTCGGACGTTTAAATCTAGAAATAAACAGTCCTTCCATATACTCCTTATATGTTTGGATTTTTAATGTAGATATATACAATCCCTCTACATCCTACGTTTTGGAGTTCAAAGTTAAAGTAAACAATCTTTTTAAAATAAACATCCAATAATCCACTTTACTATCATTTGATATCGCTTTAACATTTTAATTCCAGTTCTCAACGCATTGCAACTTGACATTAATGTAAAACAGTTTGAAATATATTTTAAGAAAATTAAAATTAATTTAGATATTTAATAAAAACTATCCTTTTTCTTATTGTCTCAAACTTTGATACCGTTTTATATTACATCAAATGCCAGCATGAAGCAGAGAGATTAAATTTATGTCCATGGGAAATTACTAATTTCCATCTGCCTTGAAGAGCACTGCATTGTTGAGGTTCAAATATGTCATCTATTGGAGAACAGTTAATCATAATAATGGCAGAGACACACGGCGATATCTAGTAATCTACCCTGTCGTCCTGTATACGATTCTATATATGACAGGCAACATATTGAATCAAAATGTACCTATATATCCTATGAAACTAAAGCTTTATAATAGTAGTATTGTTCAAGCAGTTAATGGCATTTCAACCAGATATTTTTTAAAACACTGCGTGTGAAAAAAAAATTTACTATTTCTGCCATCCCATCATTGCTGTTAAAAGGTAATTTTTTTTCTTTACTGATGAACATCAACAGATAGTAGAAGGAAATACAAGAAATTTTGAGACTCTAAGAGTATAAAGGTTGAGATACCCCAACAAAACATCTGATCTTACCACTAGAAAATGGTACCTGAGGTGGACGCTCTACTGAAAAGTTTCTAGTTGACTTTACATTTATTAAGGTTTGGTTTGGAGCACTACAGACAATTTTTGCTACACGAGGGATAATTAGATCGGGACCTACTGCTTAAGGGGACTCTTAAATCTTTAAAACATTCGATTTTTTGAAAAATATATATGTTAAAGCATGATCATTTCTGAACAAAATAAAGCAAACCGCATGACAAATATTCCACTTAGTTCCGGAGATATTGATATTCTAAATATTTAATTACTGATCAATTTTATGGTAAGAAAAATTTTAAACTCCTTTTTCTCAAAATGTAATTTTGAATCATTCCGCAACTGATATCTCAAAAACTATGAAACATAATTCCATGAAATTTTTATCACCGCATAATCATGTTATTTTATTGCGTCTGAACAAGAATTATTGCAATCACTGCACATTTTGTTATTTTTCAGGGGTAATTTAATGCAAAAATTTAAGGAAATTTTAAGTATATTTTGAGCAGTTTTAAAAAGTTGAAAAAATATTTTAATGTTGAATGTTTTATGTTCAATTGTATTTATGATTATTTATTTTAAATATAAAACAGGAATTATACATCTAAGTGTAAAATTAATTTCATAGTTCTGCGCGCAAGCCAGTATACAATAAAAATACTTAAAAAAACAAGGTATATCTAAAGCATTTAAAAAATAAAATTACTTAAAATCATTTTGAGAGTTGAAAATGTTTTTATTAAAATAAATATATCAATTTATCATATACATAAAATTTGGAAAAATTGGGAGTAAATTGAAATAGTTACAAAGAATCAAAAAGTATGAAAATGTTCCTTATTTCCTCGACTTAAAGATCGTGAGTCCCCTTAAAGCCGATTCCAAAAGGCTACAAACGTCTATGTCAAGAGTGGGTCTCGAACCCACCGACCGAATGACAGCACCCTAACCCTTCGGCCATCGTCCGGCATTACATTCGTTAAAAGCACTTCCATATACAGGGTGATTTTTTTTAAACTGACACTACTCAGAGCCATCTGTAGCGCGATCTATCAGCCGGAATTCCACCAAAATTGAGAGAGAGACTAAGGACGACATGGGAAAGAGTTTCCGAGAAAAAAAAAAGTTCTAAAAGTCACTGATAGGGGACGATATGGCGCTGTTGTGGTCGGCGCAAATATGCCAATGATGAATACCGAAAAAGATGAATATGATGATATGATGTTTTACTGCCTTTTTTGCATAAAAGACAAGTAAAACATCAAAATGCAAATTCACGACTACGTAGTCGACAGCAGCGCCAGTTTTTGGGCTTTAAAATCGGTGCGGAGTCTGTTGCTGCCTTCGCTTTACATAAGGGTCATCAGTCGCTTTTTTTCACTTGCTTGGCCACCTCGCTTCCCCGACCTAACCCATGTGACATTTTCTGGGGATTATTGAAGTCTAAGGTGTATCTTGGTGGAGTCTCGAACTTGGCGGCTCTAAAGAACAACATATCCCAGACTTTGGTGAACCTTCTTGGTGACATGTACGCTTGGCCGTGAGAACGTAGTGTTCGGGATGCAATGTGTCGTCCACAAGGACTGTTGTCATGTTGAAGGAGGGAGAAGTGAATTTGCTGCATAAAGTGGTATTGGAGTGAAATTTCTTTGTTATTCATTTGTCTGCTTACAACTTTTTCGGTATTCATCCCCTATCTTTATAGCCCGAAATACGGCGCTGCTGTCGACTACATGCTCGTGAATTTGTATTTTGATGTTTACTTGCCTTTTATGCAAATTCTCGGGTGCGCCGACAACAGAAGCGCCATATCTTCCCTATTCGGCGACTTTTGGAACTTTTTTTTTGTTCTTTTTTTGTTTGTTTGTTTGTTCACGGAAATCTTTCCCATGTCGTCCTTTGTCCCTCTACCAGTTTTGGTGGAATTCCGGCTGATAGATCGCGCTACAGATGGCTCTGAGTAGTGTCAGATTAAAAAAAATTACCCTGTAAATATAAGCATCCACCTTGGCTAAGGTTTACACTTCACTCCTTCATATCAACCAGCCCTCTCTCGATCAGTGACCGGCACAGAGAAACATCGAAGGAATGAAAAAATTAAAAGTACTCGTACACCCTTACTACCAATCAAACTTAAAGTCTATGTACAAAGAAAAGTACAAAAAAAAAATTGGCTCTTAGCTCGAAATTCATATCAAATCAGCAATAAAGAAGTAATGAAAAACATACGTTTATGACATTGACAGTCCCCTTTTGATCCAGGAGCAACTCCTTGAAGTATTTCGAGTAGCATGATAGAACTGTTTTGTGACAAGCATACTGAACTCCCTGAAGCTTGACGGTAAGGTCAGTGATCTTGTTATACTGCCACAGGTTCTGCGCATGCTCTCCTAACCTGAAAATTTAGAAGCGTAAAACGTTTCATTTTTGTGAGATATGTGGGAAATAATACATTTAGAAGAGCTCACAAGAAATACTAAAATATAATTTCATTATGAAAATTACACACCCAATGAAAAATTATAAAACTGTAATTCGATAAATATAGACTATTTCGCCCAACTGAATGTTTGCTGGCGGCTCAAGAATCCAATAGGTAGGCCTACGTCAGGGGCGGGCAACCTTTTTGAGAGTGTGTGCCAAAATCAGCCAAATCTCTGGCACAAAATTTTTCCACGTGCCAACCAAAATTTCTTGAAAACATATAATTTGATATCTGAATATTTGATTTGAAAGTGATAATGTGAATCATGCAAAACAACTGAATGAAAAAAAAGTTACTACAGGTTTTTACGAAAAAGTGTTTTTGTGGTTATTTGGAATCAGCCTGTAAGTTTAATTTTAACTGTCATACATATTAACACAATTTAAAGACACTACAATTAGCAACAAAACAAAAAGTTAACACTAACTGTTATTTTTTCGATTAAACGGTCATTAATTTTCCCAGTTATATATTTGTATGAAACACAGTAAAAGGTTATTTCAGAAAATCTTTTTTCTGATTTTAAATACCTTTTAAATGATGTATAAAAAATAAAATATATTTACCTTCATTAATACTACATTTAAACAACCCTGAACCTTTGCCACTTTCAAAAGAAAACGTCAGAAAAAAATAGAGATGGAAAACTTGTTGACTCTTTTTGTATATTATCAGTGGGACTTTTGGTGCTGCAGCATTGATGACAGAGATTTTATACTGAGTTTATATTTAGTAGCCTTGAATATGCATGCACTACTAGTTTCATCCGTCAGGTTACACCTGTTACGAGACTTAACAAAGTTCATCACTGGGAACAAAGATTCACAAACATATATAGACAAAAATATGGATAGTAACGCTGCTGCAAGGTTTTTTAAACAGACATAATTAGTTTCTAATTAAATATAAATTTGACAAGGACTCCGATACGACAAGGACAACCTCTTGAATACGGCTAGAATAAGCACGAGTGTATAAATCTCGTTCACTCAACACATTTGAACAAGACTGAAATTTCGAATTAAATAGAAGTAAGAGTTAATATGAAGAATATTTGTTTCTAATAGTCTATTGCATTTCGGTTTGCCTTCTTACTCATAACAAAGTATTCGAATGAAAGAGTGAAAGATTAGTATCGCTGCATGGAAGAACTTGATTTTTCAACAGTAACTCAAAGTTAGCATTCTTTTAACATTTTTACTTGAAAATCGAGGTTAATAATCTCAGACGTGTTTGCACCTCTACCAGTGCATCTGCATTTATGGTTATAAAAACTTACTTCGAATGATGTTCTTCTACATTAGTGCCAAATGGAGGCGTGAAAATGGTACTTGGATTCTTGTTGGCAGACATGAGGCTTGTTAGCGTCTGAGCGCCGTTGCCGTTTGCTATGCTGGCTCTGTGAAACGACACAGATCCTGCTCGATGTGAATTGCTTCTTTCTGTGCGAGGCATCTCCTTTTCTGGCTCTTCGTCCTTTGTGCTGGGTGATTTGCTAAAACCGGGTATTTTTATCTACAAAAGAAACGCCATTCATTAACCTTTAGCATACGGGTTCCATTTTTCCGATTCCCTCTTTAGAAAGGGAAATTTCATACCCCCTTGTAAGGACGGCCATTATGGGGGTAATTAATATTAATATATATATATATATATATATATATATATATATATATATATATATATATATATATATAATATATATATATATATATATATATATATATATATATATATATGTGTGTGTGTGTGTGTGTGTGTGTGTGTGTGTGTGTGTGTGTAAGGAAAGGTTGGTGTCTAGGGGTTTTAGGGGATCAGCAGAAACTTCACTCTAATGACACGAATACTGCTACACAAATGCAATTATTATTATTTACACGAGACAATACATTTGACGAATAACACATAATAGGTACTTTACACTAAGACAATTTAAAATGCATCGTTGGATAGTAGTTCACAGGATAAACAGAAGTCTCCCCGCCACATGCAGGTAAAACACATTAAAATGGCGTCATCATTCGTCTTCCTCTCGTCTTCACCTCGTATTCTTCGACCACGTATGCTATCCAGCTGTATGCCGCGCAGACACATCTTATATACCCAAGCGCTTATCTCTCTCTGGCAAGGTTACGGTCAAAGGCGGCGGGTGTCAGCAAAGAGTGCCAGAGGGCGTTCCCACATATATATATATATATATATATATGTGTGTGTGTGTGTGTGTGCGTGTATATATATATATATATGTGTGTGTGCGTGTATATATATATATATATATATATATATATATATGTGTGTGTGTGTGTGTGTGTGTGTTCATTCTTCTGCCCGTATTCTTCGGATACATGCTATCCCACCCCGTAAGTTAAAGGTTAATGCTCTCCTTACAAAAGAATATATACGTATAACTTTACAATAACTGAAAACAAATCCTCTTGGGTGAATAGTCTTGCAAAATTCATGAAAAAATAAGCGTTAATTCAATGAAATCACGGACTCAGGGCAGCTTAGTTGTTTGCGCTTCAGAATTCGGCACCGAGGGTTCTCGGTTTGGATCCCGATTAGCACCACGAAATGTCATCGTGTCTACGCCGGATGTGGGCTAGGGCATATGTCGGAAAGTTCTTGCATGTGGTATGTGGGTGGAAAAATTGAACGAGCCCACCAGATATCTGCCCTGGGGATATGTCGCCCCTGTCGCTCAGTAAATATTGAGGTAGCACCAGGGGGCAGTGTTGTTTACTTACACAGTGCCCCCATTACAAGGAGCTGTAACGACTTCCGTACAATAGCGAAATATTTTTTTGCTCTGGGAAATTTCGAGAAGGCCAACCAACCTAGCGGTTTGTCCACATAACTGATTTAGACGACTGGAGACAGACAGTCTTGAAGACATAAAGACCGGAAGTGCTACCGACAGCTCGCGGAACAGAGCGTCAGCTACAAAACGGAAGTTGCCGACCGGAGGCGCCTAGTCGTCAGGGAACAATAACTGAATAAAGAAAGGCGGCGTTTTCCAGACCTTTCGAGAACGTTCTGCGAAAGTATATAAAGTCGCCGGACGCGAGTAAAAAAAAATACAGTGATTCAGTGATTAAGTTATTCAGAGTGACGCTGGAGCCGGAGACAAGGAATACTGTCGGGCCTAGACAGACTTGAATGAGTGTAGCGACAACTAAAGTCTGACCTTCCTCGTCGATGCCGTGAACCCACGAATTTAACTTATATATATATATATATATATATATATATATATATATATATATATATATATATATATATATATATTAATAGCCTTATTTAGTCTAGAAATGCAATTAAAGCATTAAAGTCCTTACAGAGCCAACAAATTAGATGAACACAGAAAGGCGATAGGAGCCTGGCTAATAATCAGAGAGTTAGAATGGATTAAGTTCTCATAAGAGCGAAGAGTGTCTTAGAAAGCTTATGAATGGCACCAGCAGAAAGATTAAAAACACAAAACAAAAGGCTTTAATTTATTTTTTATATGATTTCAAGTTGTTTTTCGCAGTGGTAAGCCCTTTATTCTCTATTTTATATCTTCAAATATTTTACGTTGCAAAAAACGCAGACACTTAAATATTACGAGAGAGAGTGGTATGAGACCAGTTTTTCTTTGCAGGATCAGCTAGCTTATAATTATAAAATCAAAATCACTAATGACTTACTTAAATATGTTTTAAGTAGGTCTTATAATTTTTAATATGGAATTAAGGATAAATTTTGAGTAGTGATTTGCCTAGTAGTGATGTTTTCAGCCGCTGCAAGTCGATTAATGTGAAAATCTTCAGAGTAAAACCACACTAGCATTGCATAGGTAATTAATGGTCTGAGAAAGGATTTATAAATGAGAAACTTATTATTAACATATACAGTCAAACCTGTTTTTGCGCGATAGTTAGGGACCGCACAAAAAAAAATTTCAGAAACTTCATAAATAGCCATAACAAATAATTTTTCACAACATATTAAAGAAAAAAAAATTTATGCGGTAGAGAGGGACCGCATAAAAAAAGTCTCACATAGAAAATAAGTCAAGGCTATAAGAAATAGCGAGAAAGTGCTTTCCAAACAAAATAAATAATTAAATTACACATGCAAACATTTAAAGAAATTTTAATTTCTCTTTTTAAGCATGGAGAAATTTTCAAAATGTACATAATTGATACTACTCGTCGTAGTCCAAAATGCGCATATTATTGTGATGAACTGGTTCGTAATTGCTTTCGTCACATGAAGATACGCATTAGAGTTCATTTATTTTTGATTAATTTTGTTACCATGTAGTCGGTGATAAGTTTTCGCGACGACGGTCGTTTGATCAGCTGCTTGTAAACGTCGAGATAGCCAGGCCCAGATTTCCGCATGGGCAAGTGGGGCACTTGCCCAGGGCCCCCAAAATTATGGGGCCACCTAATTTAGTATAAAGTTGTACATAGTTTTGAGAATTTTTTTTTTGGGGTTAATATAGTAAAGGGGTGCAGTGGCGGATACAGAAAAAAATGCTGGGTGGAGCACAGTGCACCCACTATAGTGAAAGCATGCTTACGTCCATAAGCGTTTCTGGTTTATTTTTTTTTTTTTTTTTTTGGGGGGGGGGGAGGAGGAGTTGTAATAACTCCAGACTGTGATTTATTTTGAATTTCAAAATAAAATTTCATGAATTTATTTATTAACATTAAAAAGTAAATTAATTAATTAATACTTCTTATTAATATTCATTATTTTCTTCAAATTTTTGACTTTTCGGTCGAAATTTTTTTCAATGTCTGGTCCCGATTTAAGGGAGGCCTGGGTGAGTGTCCCACATGTTCATGTGGAAATCTGGTCCTGAGGAGGGGGGACATGCCCCCCTCTGGATCTGTCCTTGAAGGGGGCCCCCAAAGTCTGCTTTGCCCAGGGCCCCGTTGTGTCAAAGTCGGGCCCTGGAGATAGCCATATATACACGATCGAAGCTCTTTTTGGGATTTCAAATGAATAATTTCAAATATATAATTTCAATTTTTTTTCGATACATAATCATATACCACATAAAAAAATCGCACCAAAAAATGCTGAAGAGTTTCATATTAATTTATTTGCAACGGCTGAAAACATCAATACTATGTAAATCACTACTCAATATTAAAAAACCGCAATAACTAATAAAAAACCGCATAAAAAACCGCACAAAACCATGTTTGACTGTATATTTTGTTATTTCAAGCTTTTTTTATATCTCTCGGGAGAATTTCTATTAAAAATTTCTCTTGCTGTCATTTATTGCATCGTTGATCTTTGAGTCTAAATTCCGAGTCTGTGGAGCGGCAATTCAGTGGTTTTCAACTGCTAGGCCATGGCTTGGTAGACTCAGCCGGGTGCTATGGTACATTAAAGTACCACAAAAAGAAGAGTTGAGCTGAGCCATATTGATATTTACGTGTATTGTTAAAAAAAGTACGAAAATCCTTAAAACTCTACATCGAGATTGTATCACGTTTTCATCTTCGGCCAACTTAATGCAATACCTACAGCAAATTGTTAGACGACTGAAACTTTGCGTGTACAGTGTTAATGTAAGTTATCATCCAACTGCTTAAGTGCGTATTTCCAAAACGCATGTACAGTAACAACTTCATGGTCACTGATGAAAAAAAGGTTTTTTATGAATAATTTTTAATGTTAGTACTCACGAGCTTTAGTTATTGTAGCATTTAATACTGACTTAAGAACTTGCATTTTAGGATGCAAATTTAAAAATTAACAAAACGTCTATTGTTTTCAAATTAAAATTATTATATACGTTCCTTTAGTTATTAAACTAAACTAAATGTCACCACACGTCCTTTTAAAATAACAGGCGAATTGCATCAGGCTTTTAATTATGTATGCTTACACTACGTTTAATCTTTTTTAAGTTACTAAAAACAAAAACTAGTTCTAACTAAAAGACATATTTTCATCGCATATATTTTTCCCGTAAAGTTTTATTGTGGATGTCATTCATCAGTTTTGTTATTATTTCAAAATACACACAAACAGTGAAAACTAAAAATTATTTAATAACGTTGTAATAATTTTATTGAAAGCTCAAGGTTCTTAATTAAATTGTAATTTTTTTCTCCTGATTTTTGCAAGTGTTCCAGCTACTTTGGTGTAAAAGGTGGTTGAGCTCAATGATATCAAAAATTCCTATTTCAAACAGTTGAAGTAACTGCATTTTGTTGATTTTCTTATATTTTTAAGCATAAAATTTGGTAAAATGTATAACCTCAAAATGTGTTTGTTTTAACTATGTATGTTTTCAAACTTTGCGCCTGATACGTTTAATCTTTATTAAGTTACTCAGGAGAAAAAAAAAATCTAGTTCTAAGTAAAAAATATTTTCATTGCAATAAATAACTGATTACAGAATTTTTAATGAGGCATTTACATACATACAAATTCCCAATCCACTATTAACAATAAAATATCATATTGAATTTAATCAGATGCGGCATGCAAAGCAAATAAAGATGCGGGATTTTTATCTAAGATGCCTTTGTCTAGCAAGTTTTAATTCTTAATTCCTTATGCATGTATACTCTGCAAACAAAAGATCTGACATTCTATATAACTTATTTTCTTTCTCAAAATTTCAAGAATTATATCGTAAAAATATATCAAATAATCATTGTTTTTAATTTTAGTTTGATTCTTCAGAAAATATATTTTTTTCGGGAAAGATTTTTAATAAACACTAAAAATGAAATTTTCTATGTTTATTAGTTATTTGCAACTCTTTTTTTCCAGAAATTTGAATAAAATGATATTTTTACTAAAAGCTAAATTCACTTGTAAAATGGCAAAAAAAAACAATCATTCGCACAGAAGCATTAAGGCATGCAAAAATAGGATATTTTTATTAATTAATAATGATTCAAAATTATTCAAGGCATTGCAAATTCATTGCGCATCTACCCATGCGCAAATTTATAACAAATGGCTTTTTCTAAGAAAATGAATAGTAAAAAAAATTTTAACTTAAAAATAAGCAAAATTTGCATGTGAACATTGAGTGAGAAAATTTATCATAAACCTTCAGTCGCTTTCCCCAATAATACAAGATTTCTGTTTTAAACTTTGCAGAACAGAAACTACAAATTCACAACTATTCAGTAATTATTTAAAAACGTATCATTCTATGTAATCCAAATTTCTCAAAATATAAAACCTATTTTATCATTTATCATAAATAAAACTTTTTACTCTAGATCAAAAGTATTTCTTATCTGCTTTGAAAAGAAACAAGTAATATATTAAAAAAAAATTTTTAAAGTCAATTCCTACTTAGGTCAACAAAGAAAAATTTGAGGGTGAACTAATAGTAGGAATTGAAAAAAAGGATTGCCTGCCAGAACCTTGCCTACTGTGCGAGATTAGGAGGGGGGAAAGAGAGAGAAAAAGTTCGTCAGGTTGGGGATTCGATCTCGCAACCTACAGGACGGGAGAAGCCCGCGATACCGCAGTGCTACCGTTTACACAGTAACAAGAGGGAAATTACTATTCAAGAGCAAGAGACGCTCTAGGTCTAAAACTAAAATTGATTAATTAAATTTAATTAATGAATTAATATTTGAAAAAACTGTATTAACATCAAGTGTCATCCACTACAAGTTTTAAAAAATTTATTTGAACTTGAGTGGATGAATAAAAAGTACTTTTATTAACGATTGAAAATTTGAACAAGATATATATAGAGAGAGTGTGAACTAATAGTAGGAATTGAAAAATAAGATTAAAAATGCTCTCCTACAGTTTATCCAACTATACAAATGTTTATCTAATGCATATTCGAAACAGTATCACTAATTCAAATGAAACGTGCAAGTGCGTGTTTTTCTTTTCTTTTCTTTTTTGTAACGAACTTTAATGATACAGTCTAGTAAAACAAAATAAAATTTGATAGATTTTCCAATACTTTTTCCCTGAAGGAAAAGGATTAAGATTTGAGAAAACTGGAAGCGAAATTTTCAGAAATTTTTAATTAAAGTCCTTTTTTTTCAGTAATAATGCGAGATTCCTTGTTTTTCATCGTAAAGGATTTTCGGCTTTTAAATAATGAGATCAAAATTAGGTTTTGAAAATTTCAATGACTTTGAACCAAAGGTACGGGAACCCAATAAGAAATTTCCTGACAACACAGGTTTTAGTGAAAAATTGAGTTTTTTTTCATTAGCTATTTCCTAAGTATTATAACAAATTTAATTTACCGGCCATTACGGGGGTGCTAGCCCTGAAAATAGTATACAAATTGAACTATGTAATACGTAATTTATATTAGGTACTGTTAAATAGCACAAAACAAATCATACGTGTATAAAGTATATAAAAGAAGTAGAATAGCCAGAAGAAAAAATTAATTTGCTAAGTGGTGTGGCTTGCTAGAAAAAAAGCTAAAAAATACTGCCTAAACTGATGATTTCACGAGATTAAAGAACACACATACTTGTCTTAGAGAAGAAGGAAGAAGACAATTAATGAAGATATCTGATTATACATGCTTACGACTGTAGATTAAGATGTTTAGAGATTATTTCCTGTACTGAAGAGAATATCTGATATAAGGTCTCAGTAAAAACCACACAATAGTCTGAAATCGTAAAGTTTCCCATAAAATTGAATTATAAAGATAATACTCGTTTATTCCTTTTCAAAACAATTTTTTTTGTTTATGTTAAGTCATAAACAAATTTATGAAGAATTTAAGGCTAAAGTTTCGAGCAACAACCTTCCATAATCCAATTAACTATCATAGATATTTTTTATCAAATTAATTGATCATCATTGACAACCTTTTCTAAGAATTATTGAAGACTAAAATTACTGTTACGAAGGAGTGGAACTCAATGTTCAAGTTTCAATTAATTCCTGAACAAATACAGTGGCGTAGCAAAGCAAGGGGGTCTATCATGCCCCGGGCGCCACTCGCAGAGGGGCGCCAATGTAAGATCCATATATTATATTACTATATGTTTTCGAGTTGGATGCCAATATAAGGTCTATATATTATATTACTATATGTTTTTCAGGGGAGGGCCCCAATATAAGGTCTATATATTATATTACTATATGTTTTTCGGGGAGGGCACCAATATAAGGTATATATATTATATTACTATATTATTTTGTGGGGGGCGCCAATATAAGGTCTATATATTATATTACTATATGTTTTTAGGGGAGGGCACCAATATAGGGTCTATATATTATATTACTATATGTTTTTCAGGGGGGGGGGCGCCACAAAGGTATCGTGCCCCGGGCGCCAGTTATGCTCGCTACTCCACTGAACAAATATAAGGAAATCCTTGAGTAACACCTTTGTCACAGGTGATCCCATACTATATTAATGTCATAAATTCAATCTATTTTTCAGCAATTGGATTTTTTTTTCAAAGTCCCTTTTTTATCTATCTGTCTAATATTTTTACTGCTATTTTTACATAAATTTTATTATTTATTTTATTTAAGAAATTATATATTGAAGTGTTATTTATTGTCAAGCCAAATTTAATTAAATTTCACTGAATAGTTTTCTGAAACTTCCTTTTTTGTGAGTATATTGTCAATACTTCCCACGTCTGATCTTATTAAAGGAAAACCAATACTGGGGTAGTTTTTGAAAATATGCTTGTGAACCTCTATAACTTTATTGATGGGTTTTGCTCTACCATGTGGAAGCTTCAAGCCAAGAATAATTATAACTGAAGAACATTAGTAGATCTATCAATGTCTAGACATGAAAATTAAGACCCTTACTTTAGGCATTTTTCTTCTTTCAAATATGAATAAAATGGAATTTGGGATAATCTAATCTGTCAGTGTTGAAATTTAGCTGGATTGAATAGCTGGATTTCTGTGGGAAAAAAATATGGAGAATTACAACAGAAAGAATTATTCCATTGTTAGAAATATAACAGTCCTCAACAATGATGCAAACATAAAAACCAAAAATGTTCAAGTATTTCATATTGCTTAATTCAACAATGTGTTTCAATTCAGATTTTTATGAAAAGCTCTAATAAATAATAAAAATATTCCTTCCGCAGTTTATATATTTTCTCTCTTGTAATAAGTATGTATACCGCAATACAGTCTCAAAGTGTCCTTATCTAAGGTTTTTAATCTTAAAATCATTGAAAAATGCGAACATTTGCTACGCAATAAAATCGAAATGTATTTGAAAACTTTGAAGATACAATGTTTCTGACTCAAACATGATGTTATGAGATACGCCTTACTCAGTCACAGCAAATATTATACACTCCATCGGAATTTCTTTCACGGTCATCAATTAAGAGAACCATAAACTGTACCTGATTTTTTCCCTAACAACCTTTTGGGCTCAATCCCAACACACGGTGCCACATATTTTTTAGATTTTTGCCAAATTGGCGTTAAAATGCAAAACATGGGTTGTGTTTGTTAAATGGTTTTCAGATAGCCGTTTATTGGTTAAAGATGTTGTTTCAAAATATCAGGGAAGGACTTTGGATAGTGTTAGATGTATATATCCGCGAGAAAAACATACGGAATGGGTTGTAAATGACGCACTAGTCCATGGTTTCTTACATTCGAATCGGATGATATTTTTCGAATTTTTGTGGGATGAGCTTTGTTTTATTGACCGCTATAGCCAGCGGAAGCTTTTTTTTACTGTACTACAGGCAGCGGTACTTAGCGAAGACAGCGGCTGGGGATATTCTTTAATGTTTTTGGACGGATGCGTAACGGAGCGTAGCGGAGTGAAGCAAGGGTATCTGAGCGAAGCGAAGGTCCCTTGTGCTCTTACGAGTGCCATAAAGCCAGCAGTAAGTTTGTTTTCCTATTTATTTATTCTTTCTTGGTTGCCACATTTGTTTACATTTTGCAGTTTAAGCATAACAGGTCTGCGAACGGGATTTTGGCGCCAACTTTTCTCCAAATTGGCGATGGCACCGTGTATTGGGAATTAACCTAATTTTGTTTCACAATAATACAAACAGTTTTTTTCAAAAGATATTGCCATCTAAGAGATGGACAGCTTTCAATTCGCAGTCTTTTTCAGACAGGTACAAGCAAAAATAGGTACTTTACAGATAGGTACAAGCAAAAAATTGAAAGCTCTCTCCGCAATTGCAATAAATTTGGCTCGCCCAGTTATACACCGGTCAGCTAAGGTTTGGGACCTGCCGCCTGTCAAGTAAAATAAAAGCTGTGACTTAGCAATGAATCTGTTAATACATCCTTATAACAGAGAGTATGATGCGGCTAATTTGATGCCATACAGGAATCCAACTAATTTTTCCTATGCCTTGAGTCCAAATTTTTTCACCGTAAAATCAGCTAAATATAAAATTCTTCTTATCCTAGCTTTGAGAACTTTACTAGCAGATTATATATACGCATTAATAAAATGTTTTACACTGAAATGATTCTACAAAACATTTTTTCTAGAATATAGAGCTTTGTTTAAGTACGAATTTTTAAATTTTCAATTCTTTTAATTCTCTTCTTAAAATTATGATTTTAAGGAGACAAATAGGCTTCAGTATAAAAATTTCTCATATTATTTAGATTTACTACGAGGTTACCAACAGATTTCACCCTCGAAATAATGCATTTCACAGCGCTAGACTTTGCGTTCCACCAGACTGTTTTCAAATGTTGGCCATGGCGATTCAAATAACCGTTCGTTTTCTGAGCTTTTTAATAAGATTTTAAACCAGATATGCTTATAGATAATGTGGAATTGTTTCAAGTTAATACACATCTGCTACTTTAGTTCCATTCGTATATATTGATCAGAAAATGATTTCTCTAAGATCTTCAAGCATTCCCCCTCCCTCAACAATAAAGTGCAAAATGACACCGATGTATCAAAATAAATAAATGAAATGAAATTCTCTTATCCATAGATATCTTTCAAACTGTGAAACAGTTTAGTTGACAGGATCGAGATCTGTATGGTAAAAATCCTGCATGGCATCATCAGGTTTGTCACCTCGAAATTTTGTCTTTTTTTCCTTTTGTTGTCTAATATTTATGTTTGCGTAATGTAAAAATATTAATGCTTTTACTCGTGACTTTATACATTTTATTTTTTATCCTCTGCGTCTCATTTTCTTACGTACTGCGCATCAGTTCGCTTGATACAGTATGTCCCCAGCAAAACTTTCGTCTGTAATATCCAGTGAAGTCCCCTCGAGAAATTAAGGTGATTAAAGAAACATCTAACAAACTTGCTCTTGAAAATAGTCTCTTCAAAGGACGACCAAAACTGTCGAGTCTGTATGTAAATAGATCAACCTCCATTCATTCGCTAAGTTTTGGTCCAAAGGTAAAGAAACAACTTTACTTAGTCGATGAAAGTTTCATTATTGGAATATACATTTCAGTTCATTACCAGCAACTTTTTTTGTAGTTAAAACAACATGTTTGAAGTTAAGAAAAATTTCCTTTATACTGGTGTAGGTTTGAACCAAAATTATAAACGGAACTAAACTAACGAAATGTATTTTTAACTCGCTAATCCTTCCACTTTGAGCCGCAATGAAATGATCCTCATTGATGGCATTCTGAAACATTTTACATTTTTTAGCTACTACATTTTTAAAAAATCACTAACACGAAAGGGAAATCTCTCTATGGAACACCGCCACTCATACAGTATTTGATTAAAAATTTGTATTCGTGAGTGAATTTTTTTAATAGCTTCAGATTACATGTAGCCCAACCCACAACCCAGGACGTTGCTCACATGCTTGAGCTATAAATTGATTCAATGCCAATGTTTCTTTCCTCTCGGGAGTCGCACTGACTTCGTCAGTGACTTCCACAACTGTCAAACGTATGTCGAAAGGCTGTCTATACCTACAACAAGAGCCGATTCTCTTTTACTCCGTATGGGCTAAACGAATCTCTTAATGTTCGTCCCTGAAAGTCTCTACTTGAATCAAGATATAATTTTATAAACTTTACTATAAGGTTAATTTTTTTAATTTTTTTTATTTAGTACCCTGTAAAAATTGTTTATAAGAACATCGGTTATAAAAACATATCGCTATGCAAGCGAAAGCAAATGAATTTGCGAAGTTCTTTAAAAAATATGATTTCGTTTGTTCAACTTCGTAGATCCAGAGATTTCGGGAGAGGAATTCTATTGTGTTCAGGAGAATCAGTGGAGAATCGAAGGCCGTGCCACCAGGAGTTCCTGATAACTGGCTTAAAATCGTTTGGACTATGTTAAGAGAAGGTTATGAAGACCATGAAATCGTAAACGCTGATGAAACTGGCCTATTTTATAGGATGACCCCGGATAGGACGTTGCGTTTCAAACACGAAAACTGCAGTGGTGGTAAGCTTTCAAAAGAAAGGATAACAGTTATGGTTGCTGAAAATTTAACTGAAACTGAAAAATTGAAGCTTTTAGTGATCGGGAAATACAAAAAAGCGAGGGCATTTAAAAATATAAAATCGCTGCCAGTTGATTATCATTCGAATTCTAAAGCTGGATGACAGGAGAAATCTTTGAAAACTGATTACGGAAGTTGGACCAAGAACTTATTAAACAAAAAAAAAGAGAGAATTATTCTTGCTGTGTACAATTGGCCAGCCCACCCTCCGGTTCAAGGTCTTCATGCCATTAAATTAACTTTTCTTCCTCACGACACAACCTCTGTATTACAGCCTATGGACCAAGGTGTCATTAAGTCCTTAAAAATTAATTTCAGGAAGAACTTGATTCTACTGATCATGAACGATATTGAAAATAAGAAAGAACCGAAGTTTCAGTACTGTACACTATCATCATGCTAGAAAAGGCGTGGAATAATGTTAAACTTTTAACGATTTCGAATTTTTTCCGGCATGCTGGTTTTCTTAGGGGTGAAAATCCTCCCATTTTTCAAACTCAAGACGCGCTTGATGAGCTGAATAGAGATGAAACGCTTCAAGACTGGTCTCGAGATTTGCCAATTGAACAAGATTCACTTTAGGAATATGAAGACATAGATTTGGCTCTTGCAACCAATGGGAATGTAACGGATGAAGATATTGCTGCAGGCGTAATTGCAGAGATTTCTGGCAGAGATGATGATATTGACGACAGTGCCAGTTCAGAAGATCATTTGAACGAGTTTTCTTGCCAGAGTTTAAAAGAAATGTTTTCGGCAATCAATACTGTTAATGAATTTTTAGCTTGCAATGACAATTTTGTGAAGGATCCGATAAAAAAATCTGTCAAAGAACTTGTCGCGATAACAGAAAGTTCTTTTTATTTACGAAAAAAACTAAACAAACAAATATTTTTGACTATTTTTCAGTAAATCAATAACCATGTAAAAACAAAATATTGCATTATGTATGTACATTCATAATAGCTACATAATTTTATTCATTTTTCTTTTTAACGTTTTTTTAACTATGCATTTGAAAAAGTTTAAAAAAACCTACTTATATGAAAATAAGCAGTGTGATTTTCCCTGATTGAACTTGAACCTTTTAACCATTTTTGAACGTCATGTTTCAGGTGTAAATAGAAATTATGTGACAATGAATTTGGTATTTCCAGCAGTTTTAAGTTATCTATCGGATATAAAAGCTATCGATTAAAAGAACCAGTTTTTAAAGTCCCATGGATGTTCTTATAAACGATTTGTACTGTAACTACAGAAAATATTAAAATTTTAAAAGCAACATGGTCTTTATTTTGGCTTCCGCTTGATGGCTTCTTCGCTGCTGACGCTGTGAATGAAAGAGTGATAAGACACACGTCGCTTAGCTACTAACGCCATCTACCGGATAGTTTGAAAAATATCGCTGATGGACCAACGTGCCCCGGTCTCCTCTACTTGTGTCCTTTATTCGATCGCGGCAACGGGCTTACCAAGTCCATGCTAATTAGTTTTAAATTTTCTGTAATTGTATCCATCGGTGTAATCTTATATTTTAGTAGTGGTGTAGTCTTATGCCGCATTTACACAGTCGCGCTTGTGCCACCCCTCGTTCCCCGGAAGACATTAGCGAGACATTAGTCACGCTCCTGCATCGACGCCGAATGAGCGTTCTCACAATCCCGCCTCTTGCTGTCAACAAAACTTCCCGTCGCAACTTCCCGAAGCCATTCACCCCTTTGACCTTTGATCACCCTCCCCGTCGTCATTCGTCCCTTTGACTCGGGCCAGAAAAAAACGCTTCCGAAGCGAGCGCCATGATTGGGGAGGAGAATAGCGGGGTTATCAGCCAGGGCACTGTTTACACATTCGTCTTTCACTCTCCCCCGCGATTCGACTCTCCGCTTTCGCGACTGTGTAAATGTGGGGTTATATTCATTACATTGAGTACAATGTCTTACATATTCGCTGATTTCGCTGTGCATATATTTATCCAAAATTATGACCTCTTAATTATTTGTACTGTTTTCTCCCGTCCTTGGTGAACTAAATGTGTTGTCTCTATTACTTGTCTTGTTAAACTGGGGGTACTATTTTATGCTGGTTTTTTAACAAATTGTGTCTGCTTTTATCTTTGATCATTAATATATCCGACTCCTCATGCATGAAATAGTATTTACTCACATTTCTGTTCTTATGCGTTTTGTTTCATATCTTCGCGATTATTTCCTTGAACTGGGAATCTTTCTGCTGTTGCTCTCTTATTTTCTCTTTATCAATGACGTTCTCGTCTTTAAACGTTGGGATTGCATTACCGTTTGTTAATATCAAATTTACGTTAAATACCTGGCGTGGCAAATAATCTGCAGGATTATCGGATCCTTTTATATGCCTAATGTTAAAGTCATATGTTTGTAACTCTAATATCCACCGAGCGATGCATGGAGAATGTTTTCCGGTATCAATTTTGTTTTTCAAAATGATCGCGTCCGTAATTAATGTGAATTTTTTAACGAATCGAAATTCATGAAAATATTTTGCCGCTAATAATTGCCGCAAAAAAAATATGCGACAAGAAAAACATATTATTTCCGTTATTAATAATATGTTTTTCTTGTCCCATATTTTTTGTGTCATTTCATTTTTTAAAAATAATATTCTATGGGTAATAATTTACACTCCCTTTCCTGTGTCAAAATTGCTCCTACAGCTATAAAACTTCTGTTAGGTTATTAGCAATGATAACTACCAGAGTTCTTCACAGCAAGTTTTATTTACAACAAATATGTTGTAACGTAGTCAATAATACGACAAGCCTTTCGCTTCAATTACTTTACTACGATACGTTAAACATACTACAACTACAACAGTTAAACAAGTATGTACAGCGAGTTTACAGTTAGATATCTCAGGACAGATTTGGGTTCACCGACAGCGCTGGCCTACAGAAGGCCTCTCGAACCAGAGAGCTCCGTCTCTCTCACACTCTCCAAAACAGATCTCTCCTCCGTGGGCTATTGGGGTCTTCTTTTATACGGTCGGCTAATTCAAAAGCTTTCTCCGGCGCTTGAGGTGCTCGTAAGTGTTTAAAGTTTATGGGATTCCACATGTCACTATAGTGTCAAATTTCTGGAGAGCCCTCAAACCACTCTGGGATTTATGTGTTCTATAACGTCAGAACCGCACATTACACGAACTTTATGGCCTCTTATCCTACAGTTTATGAGACCGCTCAGTTCAACATTTCGCCGATAGATGATATCTTGAGGGGTAGGAACGGGCATCACATATTTATAGAAATACTAATTTCGTGTAGTCATGAGACAATGCCACAATGTACATTAAGTAAAAGAATTAAAACGAGGAGCCCCTACGGGAAAAGCTCCTCTTGTCAAACACATCCGCACGCCAGAAAAGAAGCGGAGTGCAGATATTAGTACGCCAACTCTGGCGGCGGTTGAGCTCTGTCGCAGCCTTTAGCGACAAACGGGGAATGAGCATAAATATCCCAACAATGTCCCCTTTCAAGGCTCATTTTCTGTTTAAACTAAATTATAGAATTATAGAGCATCGAAATACAAATCAAAATGAAATTTTTTAATATTTGAAAATTAAAAAATGCACGCATAAGGACATAGCTTAACATAAAAAAAAGCTTAAGAATAACACTAAACAATAGTAAATCCTATCACGTTACAGCAATTTTTATGATTAATTGAAGTCAAACCTTTCGTGAGCATATCTGCAGGCATGCAATCAGAACGTAAATAAGAAATATCTATTTCCCCTTTTTCAAAAATTTCAAGCACAATATATTTTATGTAAATATGTTTTAGCATGAAAAACAAGATTCCTCACAATTTTTTTTTTTAGCAGATGGTTGTCACAGAAAAATAATGGTTGGTTCATCAACAAATTTAGTCGAGAGTTCATTCAGGAAACGTCTCATGAGAACAGCTTCCTTCGTGGAATTGTCCAAAGTCACGTATTCGGCTTCTGTAGTTGATAATGCGACTGATTTTTTTTCCCTCGACTCCCACGACACAGCAGTTCTTCCAAAAATGAAAACCAATCCAGTAAAGAATTTTCTTTCGCTAACATCGGAAGCCCAATCAGCATCGACTAAAACTGTAATAGCTTGTCTATTGAGCTGGAACAAGAGACCATGATGTTTGGTTCCTTTCAGATACCTCAGTATCCATTTTTGCAGCTTTCCAATTAGCTCTGACTCGAAAAAGTCACAGCGTGGGTGATATGACATCGTGTTGCCACAGAAAGTTAACCAATTAATGAGCAATAAGGAATGTTTTTCATTTCAAACATTTCTTCATCATTTTTGGGGGGCACATTTCCTTGGAGATTTTAACACTGTTATCAAGAGGAGTGGAAACAGATTTTGTATCTTGCATGTTGTAGGAATTCAACAAGTCCTCGATGTACTTTCTTTGAAGCATCGAAACATTATTGTTTCTCATAAATTCAATGTCCAAACAGTAATTCAATTTGCCCAAATCCTTCATTTTAAAAGTAGCAGCTAACTTGTCTCAAATAGAATTGAAATTCTTTCTTATTGTTAGTGAGAACTATCAGATGATCAACATACCCAAGAATAACGGTTTCAACAGTTATTACAAGACTTTAGATGATAAACACATTTGTCAGCATTTAGACATGGAAAACCAAGACATTGAAATTTCTCATGAAGTTTTTATACCACTAGTGACCTGATTGTTTCAGTCCATACAGTGAACATTTTAGTAAACACACTTTATCATCGTCTTCACTTTGAAAACCTTCAAGAATTTCCATATAAATTTCCTCCTCGTCATGGCATATGCCAGAGGCGGGGAACCTTTTTACCATTAGTGGCCACATGTAAATTAGGTAGTAATAAAGGAGGCCGCATAAGTTGATGTACCTATAAATGCAACTTTTATGAAATTATTATAGTTAGATATAGTTTTAACAATTTGGTGCATTATATAGAAAAATAACAAGAAAAATTAAGTCCTTATTTATTTATAATTTGACATAAAAAGTTATAATATAAAATATTTTTGTATTCACATAAGGATAAAAACTCTTTATAACATTAATAATTAATTATTATTTTTTTGCGTATAAAATAATACGTTTTAACGTACATGGAGTCAGTCACAACAATAATAGTAAGAAAATAGTTTTATGTAGAGATCATATAACATGTCTGGTTGTATTGCTAAGAAACTCTGAGCATTAAATTACATATAAAGTGTAGTTAAAGTATCATACAATCAAGATAAAAAAAAAGCTGATTTGGATAAATATACAATTGTAGCGACTTTAGACAACAATTTCAAAATGTCAACTTTATTTTGGCCGACACTGTACATACATTCATGTCGTTCTTTATTTGATTCTATTGATTTGGAAATTGTTGTAATCTATATAATTAAATATTAATTAATACAAGTGCTAGCTTTTATGAAGGCCGCAAGAGAAGATCACGGAGGCAGTGCGTTCCCCACCTCTGGCATATGCCATGACGAAATCGTTTTGATAGGCACACATCCCTTAACAAGTTTTCTTGATTAAAATCCCTGATAAACACATTTTCAAAAATAATATTATTTTGAAATTAAGTGATGACTTTGTGACACAGCTGCGAATGATTGTGGAATATATACTTAACCTTTTACACGCCAATGCTCCCAAAAGGGAACATCAACTTCAATATTCTGTGAAAAATACAATTTTATTCATATTTCTCTATAAAAATTATTACTTAGAACGAAAATATGGATTGATATTTTGGCATCGAGGTTACGTTAATAAAATAAATAGTGTCTAGGGGAAAATATCGTAACTTTGGATTTTTTCTAACTTTTCGTCGAACAAAATTCAAACATTCGTATAAAATTCAAAATTCAACAAATGATTTTAAAATTAAGAAGGAGTAATTAAAAATGATCATTTTCTTGGTAGAACATAAGTTATAACAATAAAGATTAAATTTTGTTGTTACTATTAGACGAAAAATTTGCATGTTCCCAAAAGGGAACATTGGTGTGCAAAGGTTAGTTTTTCAACATAATTAAGTTCTTTTGATTACAGTGCATAGGAGTATTGATAATTTTTTTTCGAATACGAGAGCTATTAGTACGTATCAAGGAAAGATATTTATGACTGTGATCTACTTTCATTACCCCTGTTCACCCCTCCCCCCTCTCCTCCACACCTCCCCCACTTGTGTGGAGGAGAGGGGGAGGGGACTCCAATGGGTCTGAAGTGGATTACTCATAGCTGCCTCTGAAAAACGCGTGTTTGTTGATAGTTAGACGTTGTTTATGACTCTATTGGAGGGGCACATAATATGTTGGAAAACACGTGATTATGAGTTCTCATTATTTTCCTTTACTCTGCGATTTTCTTCAGTTGAGAGAGGATATGTCACTTCCATTCTAAATTGAGTATAGATGAATCCATAGTGCCCTGTTACGGTCATCATTCGGCTAAATTGTGTATACGGGGTAAACCAATACAGTTTGGTTTTAAAATATGGATGTTGTGCTCCAGCAGTGGCTATCCATATGCTATGAGAATCCATAGTGGAAAAAGTTCAGAAATAGAAAACTCTCCTCTTGGATCTAGAGTTGTGTGGGAGCTTCTATCCAGTGTTGAAAATCCAGAGATGCATGAAATTTTCATTGACAACTTTTTCTCATCACACAAGCTGTTTACTGAGTTGTCTGAAAAGGGTTTCAAAGTAACTGGCACGATTCGGGAATTTCGGACAGGAAGATGCTTTCTCAAATCACCAAAGGAAGCCTCAAAATGGCAAAGAGGAAATTTTGGGTACCGAATTGATGGTCAAGCTTATATTTGTCACTGGACAGTGCTGTAGTAACTATAGCATCCAATTATTCGACCCATGAGCCTATCGGTAAAACCAAGCGATTTTGTCAAGCACAAAAAAAAAAAGAATTGATGTTTCTCAGCCCCATCTGATAAAAATGTATAATGAGGGGATGGGAGGTGTCGATTTACTAGACAGACTTCTTGGATCATATCGACCTATGTTTAGAAACAAAAAATAGCATTGGAATCTATTTAGCAATGCGCTAAACATGGCTGTCGCTGCTGGATTGATTTTGCGATTACATTTGCACAAAGGTACAACAGCAGAACTATCGCATCTCAATTTCAGGAGAGAATCAACTTTGTGTTTGCTTCGCATGAAATTGAAAATCCACTCTGTTCCTGGACCTCACGCACATTGCTATGAATCTTTGAGACAATCAGACAGTGGCCAGTGGCGCACCCAGGATTTTTTCTTGGGGGGGGGGGACGAGATGAATGGATAAAAATATTTATAATGCATGGGGGGGGCGAGATGAACGAATAAAAATATTTATAATGCAAAATCAATATTTCTACTTCTTTGGGGGGGCCAGGGTCCCCTGGGCCCCCCTGGGTGCGCCACTGCAATCAGGTGCACATTTTATTGTGTTGTATGCCAAACATATACTAGAAAAAATATTTTGTGTGAGAAAAGACTGCACGAGAAATACTTTTCTACCTACCATGGACAGTAGAAAACACGTAGAGAAAAAAAGCTAAGAACAAAAATCATTTTTCGTTTTCTTATTTTAAAGAATTTCGGTAGGTTTTTCTTCTTTCTCCTTGTATTTTTTAGATTTTCATTCATATTATTATTGTGCTGTGAATTTTTACACAGAGATTATCTGTTACTTCTTTTTTTCTAATGGTTTTTCAATTGTTTGATTAACATGCTAATAAATAACTGTAAAATTGTTTAAATATAGTAATTCTTGCTCATCAACTGTAAAATTATTTTTTTTTATTTCGTGGGAAAACTTTTTCTTTTCAAAGCTTCGTTGCACCTCTTGGCTAGTTAAGATGGTGTAGCTCTTGAGCACCACCACGGCTCGACCCTGACCACGGGAGAGGGGGGGGGGACTATTTTTCTGCTTAACATGTGCTATTACTCAATAACTTTTAGAAATTTACTTATAACCATTAAAAAATTGGGTACAGAAATCGAAATTTGAATGTAAGGGTCGTTAATCATATTTTAAAAAAACATGTGGAAAAACTAAGTGTTTCCCGCTAATGTGCCCTTTTGGGAACATGTTATAAATCATATACAAAAATTTTTTTTTTTGAAAAATAAACTGCTCATAGTTCTTATGTTTGAGTTTTCATGTGATTTTTATCTAGTGTGTTACTTTTCGATCATAGTGCGGCGTGTAAAAGGTTAAGAGGCTTGTACACTAGGTTTTGTTTGTCAACAGCTTCTCTACCTGTAACTGCAACTTTTGTACAGTGTGTCTGTCTCTGTAAAGCAGTCCGTGTGCCGTAATTTGTGTTATAATTTTAGAGTGTGCTCATTAAAATTAAATAATAGTTGATTTTGCAGTATGGAATACGCAGATGAATATGATGTAAGTTCTTCATTTGAAAATATTTATTGGTTATTGAAAGTATGATTTCTGATGGTCTGAAACACGTTACTCGTCTGTTTGATAACCATGTGTAAACAATATGTTTGTATGTGAGGCTCAGGAAAAACTTTAAGAACTTTAATAGCTTATTGTTAACTGATTTGTAATGAGTAAGCATAATTTAAGAAAAAGAAAGGATTTGTTTAGCTCTTGCTAAACATAACTAAAGGATAACAAATGGCTTGAAAATAGCAAACAGGACAGATTTCGCATGCACGAAAATGTTTCAGAACTCATATTGAAATACTATTTGCAGAATTTCTTGTTTCTTGTCCGGTATTTTATTGCAACAGTATGAAGTTGCTGAAAGCGACGTGTAATTAACTTTCTGAAAAATCTGTAATGTTCCAAACAACCTCTTAAGAACAACAGACCATATACTTATATTTGGCGTTTTGACTGTCATATATCAGCAAAAAGTGGGAAGGGATTTAATTGCCTCTGAAGTAGGCTCTAAAAATGCGGAAATAAAGAATGTTGTCTTATAAAGGAACTTATATTATTTTTTCTTATATGCTTTTGACTATAACTAGGATTAAATAAGAGAGAGAAAAAATGAGTCATGTTTATAGAAATAAAATGTGCTAAGAGCTAGCATGGTATGACCAGAAAAATGTCATTTTACCAAGATTTAAAGAAATTAAGGGAGGATAAAACTTTTTTCCATTTATTTCTGTTTTTCAAAAATATCAAGAGAGAGTGGTAGTGAAAAAAAAAATTGTGGCTAGGCTTAGGTCATTTTTTTCTATTCTGATATATTCTTCTTATGCCAAATAAAAAAAATTGTATCATAGAATATAAATGTGTCTATAAGCATGGAAGAATTGACCACACTGCATTTATTCTATTTTAAAAGAAAACTATATTTGCTGTGCCATTTTCATGAAACCTATGAAACAGTGATTTAAGGGTTAATAGCAAAGAATTGATGGGTATAGAAAGTAAAATTAAAATGATCAAAGTGTTTTATTTTTCCCAGGATATCAGTGTTGCGCCCTAAACTTTTAAAAGAAAGTAGGGTAGGTGGGGACAAAGGTTTGCAGTTTTGAGTTTTTGGTATTTTACGGGCCTCCAGTAGATCCTATCGCCCCCAAAAGTCACTTGTATTGTAGTTGGGTATCTCCTCTACCTTCTATAAAATAATGAATTTTTTCCCGAAAGGTTTAGGCACCGAATTTTTAATTTTACCAAAACACCTGTTTGCAAACCTGTACCCCACACGTTGGTTTCTAACTGGATAGGCATAAAAAATCACAAATAGAGTTGTCTAAATAATTTTATTTCACATTTTGTAATATTTCTAAAGGTTTTATATATATAGAAAATCACAAATTGAACGGGGTTCATCTCAATATTTTTTTCCTTAAACTAAAGAACTTCCAACTAAAATATCAACTTTCAACACTATCATTATATCATATCTTAGGCTTTACTCAGTCTTTTAAAACCTGTAAAAATTAATTTAGCAAATTAAGGTATGTAAAAAATTGACGTAGTACACTTGACTAGATGCATTAATCCTATTTATTGATTGATTTTTGATTTTGTGATTAAATATTATTAAATATCACTTATCTTATTATTATTCAAACTCCGGAAAAGGGGAAAAATTTTTTAGTGTAGGTAACGAAACAGGGTGTCTAGCAGTACTGTCTTGTAAAATCCCCCCTCTTTTTTTCCTTCGCTATCTAGGTAACAAATTTGCCGAAACTCGTCCTTTAATGAGGGAGAGCTAAATTCCCTGACCAGACCTTCAAAGCCTATAATATCTTGTAACAATATTTAACTCTTTTATCTTGTAAAATAGGTCTTTGTTCAGAACTATTTTATTTTTTGTGTTGTACTAATTTATTTTATTTTTAATTTATGGATTTTCAAGCATTTTATTAAAAAAAATTATAATTAAAAACAAACAGTTTTTATCAAAAACCTTAATTTATTTTTAAATTACAAAAATGTGAATACCCATTAATAATTTCCGAGTGAAACTTTAAGTTTCCTTTAAGCATTGAAAACTTGCTCTTTTTTTCTCTCCCAGTTCACCATTTCAATTTCATTGTCTCTTGTAAAAGAAATTCCCACATAAATCCCAATTGGGAGAATAATTTGTGAAATAATGGGATTTAAAATAAAGGTACCTATACCACAAGGCTTTGGAGGATTAGTTATATTGAATTTTTTAATTCCAGGTAAAAAGGGTTATAAATGAAAGGTGAATGACTGGAACAACGGAAACGAACTTGTCTTTAAAATAATAGTAGAACAACATTTTCCAATATATATTGGCTATAATAAAAAATAAAAATAAATTTAAAAAAAGGGGGGGGGATTTCGGAACGTTTTCCCTCTGCCGCACATACAAGTATTAGATTACGAGTTTATTCTCGTTTATTTTGTAGTAATTTTTGTTTATTTGAAAATATAAGGAAAAGGTTGAATATAATTTCCACATTTGTAGGTCAAAAGGCTAAATTCCCATATAATTCGCCCATTTCCCCTGAAAAACTCCCATATAATTCCCACACGCTAGACACCATGTTTCAAGACCAAGAGGGATGTTTACCGTAAACTTAAACCAATAACTAAAAGACATTGTAAATAAGGATTCCTAATGAAAAGAGGGCATGAAACAAATGTTAGTAGTATGAGGGGCAAATGTTTGCAGTGCAAACCTTTACCCCATGACTCCTGCGAACCTTTACCCCATTTCGTGTTGGTTCTGTTTTGGCAGAATGGACGCCATTGTATTTGAGTTAATCCAAAACTTAAGGTAGGATTTGAAAGGTTATTTACCACCCTAACATGCAAAAATTGGCATAAAAGAGCTCGTGAGTTTGATGATGCTCAAAATTACTCAATAATTGCAAAAAATTACATTAAAAATGATGAAAATAAGCTTATCTCATTTTCTCTGCAAGAGGAGGTCGTAACTCCAACAGCATTCACGAGGCAACTGACTGGAAGTATACAAATGAACTGGATACCCTGTTCTTCCCGAAACTCTTCCCGATCATTTTCAAATGTCCGTGCGAATCTTTGCCTCCACATACCCTAAGTGTTATATTCATAATTGAAAATTTCAACTCAGTATTGAGTAAAATGTTTGCAGAAGTTTGTGAGTTTTAAACTAAATTTTTGTAACTATCTAGTAAAATTTCTTATGACTGAAGAAATCATTCCATACTCGTCAGTCTGTCATGCATGATGATAAAATATACTCTTAGTACAAATACTTTTTACTCTGCCTGTTATGCGTATAAATGCTCTTGCCTTTTAATATTATAATTCCATCCATATAATTTATATATTCTCTGATGATTTATTTTTTATGTAAAAGAACATTATCTAGTCACAAAATATATTAAGAAGGTATAGAATTATGATGAGGTATTTTATTGTATCTATATTGAAACTAAAAGTGCAATGTTTAGCTTAAGATGGCAATTATATTTACTTATTAATTTTACAGTTTTTAATTTTTTGAAATTTTCATATTCAATTTGTATTTACAGTATGATGCATATGGATATCATGGAGACCATGAAATGGATATACATGGGGGTAAGATACTTTTCAATGTCATTGTTTAAAGTATTTTATTTG
This sequence comes from Dolomedes plantarius, assembly GCA_907164885.2. Lineage (NCBI taxonomy): Eukaryota > Metazoa > Arthropoda > Arachnida > Araneae > Dolomedidae > Dolomedes > Dolomedes plantarius. The sequence goes on from OU015497.1 coordinate 30,854,145, forward strand.
ATATATATATGTATCTTTTTTTTTTTTTACTTTACTTTCATTTTAAATATAAATACTGATTATGTAAAATTAAAAAATACATGAAAGAAGCCTCCAAGATTTGAGAGAGATTTGTAATTTATATTGTCTATGAATTTATTTGATAAGATTCACTGTCTGAAATATTTGTTATTGCTACTCATAATCTTTCATTTAAACCATTTAATTTTAGAAAGTGCTTATTTTGAATGTAAAAGCAAATTACTCTCGAGAAATTAACCTATCAGTCTTAATTTAATATCTTCAAACTGTCAAAATTGAAAACTGGCTATGCAAACCTTTAAAAAAATTGTAAGCAGTAAATCAAACCTACTGTTGGTTGTATGAACCTCATACCCTCAGTTGCCATGTAAACACGGCCACCTCTGTTGCACTATGGCAGTACTGTTACCTTGCATAGATCTAGCTATGTTATGAATCTGCTGGTGATATAATCAGTAAAACAAAACACAGTATACGTTGGCTTTGGTTGTATAAATTTCATTGTCATTTGCCAATAAATCACACGGGGTTGTACAATTCATGGTTAACTAATGAACATTTTCAACAATCTACCAATTCTTATAAAACCATGTATTATAAGAATTTGTATCATATTTAATCTAAAGAGAACAAAAAAAACATGCATTCAACCACTTACAAACAAAGCATTATCGTGAGTTCAAATTTTTTAATAACCCTCTAGGGCTAAAAAAATTAAGGTTATTCCTGCTAAAATATTTAAATTGAGCTACTTATCACCTAATTTGGCATGTTTAACGATAATCATCTGGGACCATACCATTCAGTTCAGCCGTTCCTTAATTTAGTTCTAGATGAATGATTTATATACATGAAAAACTTAATATCATATATTATGTTTGATAATATTTAAACATATTACAGTTCTATTTAATAATTTGAATTTTTTTAGATGTGTTGTATTTTGTTTATCAATTCTTTTATGTATTTAATATGTTATATAGATATGGATTATGAAAGACAAGTTGCTGAAACATATAAAGTTCCTGAAGTTGTGCGAAATTTCTTGATGTACTTTTGTAAAGCAATCAATGAAGGAAATGTATATGAACTTCAGAGTATGTATGAAAATAGGTAAGTATTATCATAAACTCAGTTTAATTTCCAATACTAAGAATTTGTATTACAAAATTGACTAAAAACTTTTTGTGTAGAGCTTTTAAATCTGGTAATGTAATCTTTTGTTTTTTATTGAGAATGAAATATATATATTTATGTATATATAGTGAAACTTCTGTATGGTGGCCAGTAATAGTTCCAAAAAAAGTGGCCATTTTGCAGGGTTGCTATCAAAAAGAGGTCTCTTCCATGACATTGGCTCTACAGAGCCTTTGATTCATTTTGAATAAAATATGGCTCTTCAGGGGGATGGTCAACTAGAGAAATTTCACTGTATATAGATGTTAATTTCAAGTAAAGTAGATAAACGTGATTAATGTTTTACTACAACTAATTATGAGTAAAATCAATATTTTATGTCTGTTTAGCATTTCTAATTTTTTTTAATATATTTTTTCTATTACAGTTATGTGAGATTAACTGAAAGGTTCTACAAGAATTCACCATGGCCTTTAGCTAAGGACATCGCTTCAATAGTTCATGATGGTATTTTTTGTTTAATTTTCTATATCATAGCATTAATAGAATTTTGTTGTCTATTAATTTGTTATGTATTATTTTATTTAGTTTTATTATCCTATTTAATTTTGATCCTTCAGTATTGATTCGTATCTTTGTGTTTGGATTTAAAAAAAACTAAGTTACAGTTTTATTAATTTTTTTTTTATGTAGTATTTTAAGGTTTACCTTTACAATGAAATAAAAATGTCTGAAATTGTTGTATTCCATTAGATTTATTCATTTGCATTGTTCTTTTCAGGTGTTGTAGTTAGATTTACTAATTTATAATTACAGCACCTATGATCCCTACTGTTTATATCATAAGCAAAAGGGTCTAAGTAATTTTTTTAAAACCCTTTAACAATTGCATAATTTTCAAGAAAACAATAAAAAAAGTACCTATTTTTTTTTTTTTTAAATTCCAGCTGGAAATCAAGAAAATTTAATTTTTTAGAAAAACCAACAATCAGGGTTATTGTGACTCAATGTTGGTTTTCCAGTAAGTAGGAAAAAACAAAAAATATGTTTTAAACATTAAAAGAGAATTTTATGAAACTTAAGCATAATACAAATAAATATCGATAATTTTTCTTCTATGATAAATTTCAAAGCATGAGATGCAAAGTCCAATTTCACAATCTGGACAGTAGTACGGAGTTCTTACATCTCTTATTGTTTGCATCTCTTTTCAAACAACAAACTTTGCATTCTCTTGATGGTTGACTTTTCTTATCAGATGGAGGTATTTGTCTAAGAAAATGCCTTTCAGTAAATGGTTATAGTTATCCTCCAAGCTAGGCCAACCTCTTTTTGGAATGGTGTCTGATGACCATTACGTTTCAAGTTCATCTACTAAAGACAAACGAAACATCAAATGGGATTTTTTCCCACCTTGTTTTTTTTTTTTGTAAATAAGATTGGAATTCAAAATAGTTTGATCTATGAGATGAAAAAATATTTTCTTATATTTTTTTCCCCTTTTTCGAGCAATAAAGTAGTCTCCAAGATATTGATCTACAGTATCTACTGCTCCCATATTTTTGTCGTAATCTGTTACAATTGTAGGTTTTTCACAACTTTGCTTTGGCACTGTGCATTTACCATGTCATTTGTAAGGACAGTAGATAACATAACATCTTTCTTATCTTTCTACTTCATAACAAGAACTTTACCTTGACAAAAAGCAACAGTTTCACCTTTTGTAATTTTCTTTTTTACCAGTTCTTGAGGTATTTCTTTTCAATTTGATTTTACAGTTCTATAAGTGTCTGTTTGAAATTCTAGAAGCATGTCTGCCAATTCTGGGGAGGTATAAAAATTGTCTGTTATCACACAATATCCTTGTTTTAGCAGTGGTTTGATGAGTGACTTAACAACTTGTATTGATTAGGGCAGATCTTTATATTTCAGATTTAAAAAAATCTTACCTTTTCTGGTGTATATAATTTGAGACCATGTTACCCTGAAGTTGAGTGCTAAGTTCCTCTTTTACCCAGTTAAATACCTGTAAAAGGCAGTTAATTATTTTTGTAGCCTTCTACAAAGTATTATAGAAGATCACATGCAAATCAATTATCATCAACATCTTTGCAAATTTGATCCTTTCCTTTATCCTACCCTTTCTGACTGATAAGATTTTAGATAGTTATTTCTGAAAAATTAATGTGCTTGATGTCCATCAGCAATTTTTCTAATTTTTTTCTATCTTGTATTGAAATTCATATTTTTTCATTAATACTTTTTTCATGCAAGGAAACAAAATAGCCTTGTATTGTATTTAATAATTTAATAAAAAAGTAAATATTAGTTTTCAAATTTAAAAAATTTAATTTTAAATTCAATATAAATTTATATTGAATTTATTTTTTTTAACAGTTTATTTTTAAAAACTTGTGCTTGTTTGTGGTATCTGTAGGAATCTTTGTAAATCAAAGTAAAATAAGTGTTTATTTTTGAAAATGCAATGTGGCCACTCACCTTGTTATAGTATTTGTTTAGATTGTCTTAAGTGTAATTAAATTCTCTTTTAGTGCGAGGGGGAAAAATGTGAATCTTTTGTATTTTAAGTATCAAATAATTCTTAATATAGCTTTCTTTTATACTTTTTTTTTTTTTAGATGTGAAATTTGAAATTCTGTACAAAGAATTGTATTACAGGCATCTGTACGCAAGAGTTAGTGTAAGTATTATTCCATTCTTTTCTTGTATTCTATTTCATTCATATCATACCTGTTTGAAAAAAAAAAGTTAATTTCTTTCTCTCTCTCCAGGGAGGTCCTAGTATAGCTGAACGCTTCGAGTCATACTATAATTATTGTGCATTATTCAATCTTATTTTAAGTGAGTATTCTGTGATTAATGTATATACTTAAGGTTTATTGATAAACTTAAGAATAGTACTCTCATGTTAATTACTTATCCACCTTTATAATAGGTGCAGATGAGCCTGTTCAGTTGGAATTACCCAATCAGTGGTTGTGGGAAATCATAGATGAATTTATATATCAGGTATATATTTTATATTTCTTATTACATATTGCACATGTTTACTATTATCATACTCTAGACTAAGAAATAAGAAAGGTGGTCTTAAAACTATTTTTTTTTTTTTTTTTAAGAGATTTTCTAAAAACTGAAAAAAAAATTCTGGCCATTTTGTTTGATTAATATTTGCATTGCTGAAGCATATTTAGGTTTTTTTTTTTTTTAGCGATTTTTAAAACTAAGTTTAGTATAGGTATTTTAAAAAAAAACTAATTTTTTTTATTTTTCCTGAAAAGCTTTGCAAAGTTCATAATTTTTTTACATATTATACTCAGTTCCAGAAAAATATCAATAAAATAAAATTCCTAAATGTTAATAAGAGGTAAAATTCAAATATGACCATATATTGTGGTAATAAATCTTTTTCTCTGCAGTGTACATTTTTTTTCTTTCATCTTATTCATTTTTAATGAGATGAGAGATATTGCATATTGTACAGTAGTGTTGTATTAATTAAGTTCAAAATAGTAATTGTATATGAACCTATATCTTAGATTTGCTTACTAATGTACTGTAGATATATAATTGAATACAAATAATGAATTTTATATAAATATGCTAATTATGTACAGATTTTAGAATTGAGGAGATTCACAGAAATCTGTAATTGGGTTTCAAATCTTAATAACCTGAAAATTCAGTCATGTGATAAATTTTCTTGTTGAATAAAAATAAAAAAATATTAAAGAAAATATTCATAACTCAAAATACATTTATGAAAGTCTGTTTTGAGTAATTTCATTTTATTTTTTTAAATCTCATTTTAAAAATGCAGTCTTTTTTCCCCCAAAAAAAAATTTTGTCTTAAGTCATCAAATAATCTCTAAATGTACCTCCAAACATTGTTTATGTTAATTTGGGAACGGTGGACCTTTATTTGAGGAAATCTTTTCATTGTAATATTGATTGTGTTATTGTAAAAAAAAAAAACTGTAGATTAATAGTACCAAAATAGTTTTTTTTTCAAGTAAAAAATCATTTATGAAGCTTCTATGAAGTAATTTATAAAGGGTAAGTATACTAATAAACATTAAATCTGGTTTTCTCAAAACAGATTTTTCAAGATTTTTAGATTTTTTTAAATGCTCTATGCTACTTTGTTCAAAATTCATGAAATTGATAAGGAAGAATCCTGATACTTTTTACAAAAAGACTGAGTATGCATTTTACAATTTGACTTCATTAAGGTTGTTAATATTGTGGTTACTTGGGGTGTTGGCTGGCAGGGCTAGTAATTAAACACCATATCTGGTTAATTTCTTTTAACATACCGCTTAGCCAGTGATCGTATAGAATTAAACACTACACAATATTTACTACACACAGGGTTAGAGGCAACAACTAAATTTATTTTTATATTTCACAAATTTTACAAATTCATACATTATCTCATGCTCCCTGGTAGATAATTCAAAAGGGAGTTACTCGTAATTAAATGCACTATACCGAATAATTAAACACATTTAGTGGTTGGCAAAAACCAAAAAAAAGCTTTAATTATGGAGCTCCTCTTAGCTATTACCTTAATTTAATTAAAATAATAAAAAAAATAAAACTTTTACCTTGCTGTCTGAGGCTATATAAAAAAAAAAGAAGAGAAATGTAAAGAAAGGCAAAGACAGGATAGAAAAAAAAAAAAAGGAGGAGGACTGGTCCAGGCCTAAAGGAATTCATTTATCACGTTGTCATCCTCAAATCTGGTTGTCCACATCGATGCCGGGAAGGTAGCCAGGACCTCGTCATAGCTGTACAGAGGGCGATGGATGAAGATGAGGATGAAGAGGCTTCTGCATTACACGGTAGCCGGCACACCACTCCCTGCCTCGGGAAAAACTTTCTCCCCCAAGAAGAGAAAAACCGCTTCACCCACCTCAGGGCGGTGTGGTTCTGCCGTGTCGCGCCCAGAGAGAAAAAGTCCGGTGGCGCTCCTCGCATCTCAGTCTTGAAATTGAATAATTTTCTATGAAAAGTTGTTCGGAGGTTTCCTCCTCTCTGAATTCATTTTTTTTTTCGTTGGCGTTTACAAAACAAGAGACTTTTTTTTGGTGGCGCAACTTTTCGTCTCTCCTGCCGCAACTTTTGGCGTTAATGTATTACTCCGCTGGCTCCTGCACTTCCAGGCGGAAGTCTGGCAAAACAATCAGGAATTCCTTTTGGGGGGGGGGTGATCTTCGCACTCAGCTTTGACACAGCTGCACTTTCCCGCATGAAAATGGTTAACCAGAAGGGATTGAATTACTTAGGCTAGAACAAAGGGGAGAGAAGGATACACAAGGGGAAATACACGAACCCTGTTGCTATGCATGCAAAACCTAACGGTATTTCGCCACCACCTTACAAAGATAAATTTGATTAAGTACATTACACTAATAAAGAAATTAAATCCTTCCCAGGGTTAATTTCACTTCTCAAATTTTTTTATCTACCTCCTGAGATACTTAATTACAATATTAAATTTGATTTATAACTTATTAAAAGGCAAAATTTTCATGAAAATCAGGATGGAATTCAGACAAAAATGTCTCAAAAATTAACTATTCAAGGGATTAAATAATTGATACCCAGAATTAATTGTTATACAGCTTAAAGTGATTAAAATGCAAACTCGAGGAAATGTGTAAAAAATTAAGTAGCAAGGAGCATTTTAAAATTTTGTTTATAAATTTCAAATTTTTAAAAAATCTTAAAATTATAATAATATTGGAAATTTTTTTAAGGTATTCTATATATTTGTAGTGAAATGTATATATGCACAAAATTTTGTATCTCTCTGATGAAAAGTAAAAAAAAAAAAAAAAATTAACATCCGCCGTTCCCTTTGATTTTTATGTTTTATTTTAAATCCTACTATTATAGTGCATTTTCCCCTCACTGTAGTGTGTATCCTAAGAAATTCTTACTCATATAATTTTCTTTGTAAATTGATGAAAATAATCACCTGTAGCTAACTTTGATATTTCTATCTTTTACAGTTCCAAAATTTTAGTCATTACCAAAGCATGTTGAATAAGCGTACACCTGATGAAATTGATCAGTTGCGTAATCATCCAAAGGTAGGATTTGTTTGATTTAAAATGTTCACCATAATGCTTCTAGTATTAATTTTAACAACAGTAATAGTTCATAAGTCTTTCACGCATCTTACATTTTTAGGTGTGGAATGTACACAGTGTGTTAAATGTGCTTCATTCCTTGGTTGACAAATCCAATATAAATCGACAGCTTGAGGTGTATACTAATGGAGGTTAGTTCGTTCTTTTCTAAAAATTATTGTAATTTTTTGCTATCATGCCTTCTGTAGTTATCGTTAGTCTAGTGTTTGAAAAGTTTCTCAATTATGAATTTATGTATACTTAAAGATATTCCCTCTTAAATAGTGAGCTGTAAAGCATATATCTCTAACTTAGGTAAGTGGCAGCAAGCTTTATGAATAAAAGTAAATGCATCAAATATTAAGTATTACATCAATTGCACATTACACATTATATCAAGTGCTGAAATTCGGAGTTTAAATGGAATGAAGAGTCACTTTTCTTGTTTTTTCTATTAATTATTAGGGTTTTGTGATATGTCATTTATAGAATGTGATGCTTTTATTTTGAAACATTTTCTTTATATTTGTAGTAGATTTTGGGTTACAGATACTTCTAGTATTATGGAATTATTGAATACTAGCCAGGCTTCGCCCAGCTATCGAATCACTTGAATTAAAAAAAATTTTCACTTTTAATTTCCAAAAAAATCCCCAAAAAATCAATACATCTTCAAATGATCTATTTATGATTAAAGAGTTTGAATTATAAGTATGAAAAATAGAAAAATAATTAAAAATTATATACATGATGAAACATCTCTTTTCAGTGATTCATTTTTTAGTGAGAATCATGCTGTGAATGAGTCACACTGTGTTTTCATCGTTAAACATGGCAGTTACATTTTGTTCGGTGAAGTATGCATTTAGAATTGAAATATCTCTAAAACTATTAAAGTAACAGAATAAGTGTACACAGAAAAAATTATCAGCTTTTAAAGCTCTTTCTAAATATGTAAAATTGATGTACTTTCTTTTTAAAAAAATATGTCAATTATAACTTTTAAAATAGCGGTTACATTTTGTATCGGTGAAGTATGCATTTAGAATTGAAATATCTTTAAAACTATTAAAGTAACAGAATATGTATATGCAGAAAAAATTATCAGTTTTTAAAGCTCTTTCCAAATATGTAACATTTATGTACTTTCATGAAAAATAAACATCGATTTCGACATATTAAAACATGGCCAAATTTTCATAACGGATGCCATATCAGAAACAGTCTACCTGGAATTGTTCCCTGATAGACAAAGTTTTGCAAATTATGAGCATTGTTTGTACACTACTAGCTTTATTATTATTATTATTTGGTTTTGCTAGTCTTTTATCAAATTATAACTACATAAGCTAAGAAAGCCTAGGCCCTTAGAATGTAATGTTAATGATTATTCATGTGTGTCCTGAAAGTTTTAACCTTTTAATATCTTGGCTTTTCATTAAAAGTCATTACCCTAAATTGAATAAATGGGCTCCAGTTAAAAATTCTTGTGATTATTGCAGCTCAAAAGAGTTTTTCAACACTTCTAAAACTTTTTATATCAAAATCAGTGAATATTGCTAGGATATGGGGGTCCTGTGCCAGCGCATTCTTTTTTTCTTTTCTTTTCCCCCTTTAAGAACTGATGAGGTTTGATTGTTATGATTTCAAACATGTGTGCTGTTTTCAGAGCAAATTTTCTTAATGTGTACTATTTCTGCACTTTAAGAAAATTTGCTCTGCAATTTTAAATGGAACAATTTCACCTGTTATTATTTTTCTCTTTGTTTTTTTAATCATTTATGGTTTAAAAGAAAATTTTTTTTTCAGAATTTCTTTAAAAATTGTTATCTTTAGCTCAATACATTATGATTAGGAGACTGAGGGGTTACAATCATAATAGAACTGCAGTTGTTAAAATATGTGTTCGTTAGTGTTGCAAGTGCAAAGTTTTTAGTTGTTTTTTACTGTGTATTACCAGTTTTGGTCTATTTTCTTAAGAATGATTTCTATCGATAAAATTCCAAATGTAGCATTGCGTTTGATTAGTATGTCAAATATATAGTCATATACTAGTACAACTTATTTACATTGATCATGAACTATTTTGCCATAAACAGCTATCAGTATTTTCTTTGTTCAGTTGAAGTAGTTCTGTTGTTAAGGTTGCATGAATGTATCTACATATTTAAACTGTATTTGCTTAATAGGGCAAAGATAGTAATAAAATGGTGGTTAGCCATTTTATCACTTTTTTTTAGAATTTTCCTTCCAAAAATAGTAAACATCTTTTTAATTCTAAGATGAATGATCTATGATTAATAATTTTTTTAACTGACCTCTTACAAGTACCCCCACAAACATTAAAATTTTGTATTTTACTTAATATAAGGTTTAAAAAGTTTTTTAGAAGTCTAAGAATTTATTTTCTAGTAGTCCTTAAATGGGCCCTTAAAGTCTTTATTTTTCCCTTTCAATATTTTATATTTCTATGGAAATATTAATGACTTAAAACATATTGATCAGTTACCAAATATTGTACTGACATTGCATTGCTTTCTCTCATGAACTGTTCAGGTATATCCACCAAAAAAAAAAAAAAAGAAAACTTTTAAACTTGAAACCTCTTAAATCATCATATATAAGTTGCAGCTTATCTGTCTGACACAATAGTAAAAAAAAAAAAAAAAAAAAATATAGATACAGAAAAATACAATAATGTTCATATGCATACTTTAAAAAAAAAACGTAATAAACTGCAAAAAGGAGATGGCAAAGGAGGCCTTGAAACTCCCGAAAGATCTTATATGATGGTCGCATCCATGCTCTTAACTTAAAAATAGAGTAAATGTGGAAGAAGTGGGGGGGATTAATTATGTAGTTTTATAAATTAAAGCATTACATTAATATAGAAGAATGAAAAATATCAGCTATATTGCTCATTCTTTATTTTGTCAACTTATTATCCAGGGACTAGAAATGAGAGCATGAGACTCCAAATTCCCAATATAAAAAGTCTCTGAGACCTATAAATGAAAAAGTCTATACAACTGATTGTAGCCAAATATGATTTCTCAGCAAAAATTTCCTTCTTTGCATTCACATTTTTGTTAATGGTTTCTTTTCAATAAATAACAAATGTTGTGTTATATTTAAATTTTTTTAATAAATATTAAAAGTGGAATTGTATTGTACTTCATTATTACAAGAAAATGTTTCAATAAAAATACTTTCAGTGCACAAAAAACAGTAAAGGTAATGTTTTGAAGCACTAATTTTGGAAAGAAAAAAATATAGGTTCATTTGGTAGCATTTTTACTAAGATTAGGGATGCGACATCAATGTCGATGTTTTCAAAACATCGATTTATTGAAGCCGATGTTTTTTAACATCGATGTTTTGTGTTCAATGTTTTATGTTGTCTCGATGTTTTTTTTTTTTTTTTTTTTAATGAAAAATTACCACAATAAAAAAATTTACCACGTAGCATAATTTTCACACTGAGTAAATGTAAGTCTGAATTCTGAAAAGGACTAATACAAAAGGGGGAATGATTCCTTAGCAAGCAGACAAATGGCAATCAAGCGTTTGGAATGTTCCTGACACTCCAGAACCTTCCATGGGGTTTTATTTTATACATAGTGTATACACAAGAGCAGCCATTTAAGTTTTTTGTTCTGGTTTTATATAAGTTAGCGTTAATATTATTAGTAAGATGCCTCCCAAAGTACCGTTTGGAAATATTTTTGCAAAACCTCTGACAAATTGGCAAAATGCAATGTTTGCCTAAGTCCCTCAAAACTTCTGGCAATACCACGAATTTATCTGGACAAAAATTTTGAAGGCAAAACATGGCGATATTTACAATGAGAATTTTGAGTCATCAATGTAGCCCAAGGAAAAAGCAACCAAGTTTTTGTCATTTGTGTCAGCGTTATCACAGAGTAAAATTAAATCTCCCCCCCCCCCCCCCCCCCCCCAACGACTAACCAAAGTAACATTAATGTTAGAGGTTACTAAACCAGTTTTAAAAAATGGATGTTCTAAAGCATAGATGTTTAAAAACATCGATGGTTTTTGAGCGCTGTTTTGTTATCGATGTCGCATCCCTAACTAAGATTTAAAGATAGTAAAAGACAAACTCAATTCTTTCATTTATTATTATTTTCCATATTTCATAGTCTTTAGAATGTAGGTTTGCATGGGTCACTCTTCTTATTCTGCTCTCAACATCTAATATTGATTTAAATATTCTGAAAAATAATAATGAAATCCATACAGGGTCCATATAGCTTCTTTTCAAAAGGCTGTATGAACCCTGTATTAGAACTAAAATTTAAGAATAAAAAGCTGTTGCTTTAACCCTCTCAGGGGCAGCATCCTACACCGTTTGCATGGTGCAGATATTTTTCCCAATTTTTTTCAACCTAAAAAATCTTGAAAAATTTTCCAATTGACGGTTGTAAAATGTTTTTACTTCTTTAAACTGATAACAGATGGCAGCACTAGCGATTTTCTGCTCATTTAACTTTAAGACATTGAATGCAAGTGAAAAGAAAACTAGATTTAGGCGTTCACACTGTGTGAATGGCACCCCTGAAAGGGTTAAAGGAAAATTATTAACTTGTAAAAGAGCTACATTATTCTTCATATTTAAAAAGCACTGAAAGATTTATGTACTCATTTTCACTAGAAATATTGTAAATTCTAATTTGCAAATGTTTATTTAAAGGGGATCCTGATAGCGTAGCTGGTGAGTTTGGACGTCATCCACTGTATAAGATGTTAGGTTATTTTAGTTTAGTTGGTCTTCTTCGCTTACATTCTCTTCTTGGAGATTATTATCAGGCCATTAAAGTGCTTGAAAATATTGAATTGAACAAAAAGGTATGTATATAATATAATTTGGAGTACTTTATATATGTATTAGATTAATTCCATTCTTTTCAAAAATATATATTTGGAGACTTGCTGTTTAAATTTCTGTAATATATGTTTCTCTTCTTTATCTCCTTTTCTTTGGAGTTTATAAAGGTATAGGATGTACTTTTTAAATATGTGTTTTTCACTTTTATATTATTGCTTTGATTTGGGATTATTAAAAAAACTTTTTTAAAGTAATCATGTCTTTTCAACTAGGCAGAATTTGAATCTTGCAGCTGAAGTTTTTTTTTTTTTTCAAACATTTTATTGGTTTGGTATTTTGGAATGTAGGAAATAATGCTAAACAAGTTTTTTGCTGGCTACTCTAAAAAAAATTTATATTCCACTCCTTTCAGAATTCACTTCAGTAAGTACCACTTTCAGAAGAAGCAGCAGACAATCGGTTTAAGTTAGTTATACATTTAAAAAAAATATCATCTAACAATTAAGAAAAATGTTCAGTTCTTATTAAATAGATTATGTTCAAAAATATCTAGATTTTTTTTTAAATCAATTAAATGCTTAATTCACAAATGTGGATTAAATCTTAATTTCCCTTTTCTAGCACTGGAAAAGTTGATGGTCGTGAATCTTTCAAGTTGTGAGGGTTTTTTATTTTTTTTTTTTCAATGAGATTTTGTGATATTTTTTATGATAATAAAAAATACACAGATATTCCTCGACTTACAACCGAGATAGGGTAGTTGGGTTTAAAATTATTTTTTTTTTAAATGTACATACATATAATTTTACTTTCATACATACAAATGTAATTTCAAATGCATTGCATTTAGAAGACATAAATTATTCTTTGTCATCACTACTTATTATGTTAGTACAATCCATTTGTGACAGAGATACATTGCAGGTTTTTTTAACAAAGTTTTCCACGGTAGTTTGAACAGTTTGCATTTTCTTTGTGTGGTAGCAAGCCAGATTTTCCTGAATATGACAATTTACACTTGTGAATCTTTCTTCATTTGGATCCATTGCTTCTAATTGTTGTAGTCCTTTATTAATATGATGAAAAGTTGAAGCCATTTCTCAAGCCAATGGCGTTTGATTTATCATGTGGATATCAAAACTATTGCATCATACATTTTTATTATTGTGTCATAAATTTTTTTAGTATTACAGAATATTGCATCATTTTTTAATAATTATGTAATACATATAGGTATTTACTGCACATTCGAGGAACAGTATTTTTGAGACAATTTTGTCTTTTTTAAATTTTGGTCATAAGTCGAGGAATACTTGCATATTGTTTATAAATTATGAGGAATCTCATAGCCAGAATTAAATGTGTGTGTGATATTGGCAGTTTTGTTTAATAGAGAAACAGTTTAGGTCTGCTAGCAGGGCCTTTTTATGGCATGGGCAAATCGGGACTTTGCCCAGGGCCCCCTGATGCTAGGGGGCCCCAAAACCCCCTTGGTGTATGCACCTAGTACTTCTAATAGTATGTATAGCCCATAGATAGTTCTTATTTTTATAAATGTTCGTAAGGGGGGTCCCCAAATAGCATCTGCCCAAGGGCCCCCCAGTGTTCATAATCGGGCCCTGTCTGCTAGCTTTCAGGATTCACATTGGACTAAACAAAGCATACATATCTTTTGAAATGATTCTTGCATTCCATCTAATGTTCAGTGTACTTTTCAGCTGTTTGAGAAGTTACTGTAACTGGAATAATATATGTGATGCAGATTCCTTTGTTATAGGCCTGTACATGATCCAATTCTCAGAATTAAACAGCTGTGTAAAATGCTTAGTTCCGTACTTGTATCTTAGTCTTAGGCAGTTGGACTTTCATGGCTTTCTTAGTATGGCGTCCTGATAGTGTTCCTGCCTGTCTCTTTTAGCTAGGTGCTACACCTTGCACACTCTAGTTCTCAGTCAAGTGATGCATGTTTCTAAATGAATCATTTCTTTATTTTTCTTGTTTTAAAACTTTATTGTATTTTTATTGCCCTCTGTAAAAATTGTTATGGCCCATTGAAACATATATATATTCATAGAATCCTTTATCCAGGGTTTGTATTGATCAGAAAAGTGGGGGAATAGTCAGAAGAAATTAAATTTAGTGTAGTGAAACTGACATCTAAATTCCATATTCTCTGAAGAACTATCCAGGAATTTCTAACAAGATTCTCTTAGTCTTGTAGCAAAGTTGTGAAAATATTTTTGTGCAGATTTTTGTCAAAATATCCTTGAATCTACTAGCTTATTCAGACAGTAAGTGTTTCAAATCATGCTTCTCAGGATAGGGGGATATGAAAAAAGATTTGGCAAGCCCATGAGCTTTGGAGGCCTAAGATGGCCCCAATACGTACAACATAGTAATTTTTAAAGTCCCTGTCTTGCGTTATTTCAACCCAAAGTAACCCCGAAAAAAAAAATCTGTAATTTTGTTTTCCATTCCTTTCATTTGTATAAAATTTAAACTTTCTTCAGGGGCAAAGAAAAGTTTAAAATAATCAAATCCTTATTGCTTTAAATTTTTAATTAAAGTCTTTGTTTTGTTATAGTTTTCAAAAACTCACTAGCACATTTCTTCTTGTATTATTCATCAGATTTTGTTTGAATGTCCGTGATGGGTATTTGTATATTTTTGAAAGAAAAAAAGAATGCTAAGTATAAATTTAAAGAGTTGGGGGCCCATTTTAGGCATTATCTCAATAACTGCGACTTATTTTACAAATATAGGCATGTTGGTTAAAAAAATCTTACAACTGCTTTTGAGTTTGTATATGGTGTATAGAAACATGTAAAATTTATTATTTTGAATGACATTTTTTATTACTAAATTCTTTTTTTAAAAAGGGTAAATAATAAAATTTATAGAATTTATTTATGAACAAAAGTTTTAAAACCCTCTATCCATGTATGATTTTTGTACAAAATACTCCTTGAAGACTTAATTACCTTTCTTGAAGTGAAACTGAAAATTTTTATGCCTTTTTTGGTAAATACCGTGCCCTTAATTAGATCTAGTTGTGAACACTGATTGTTTTGAGCATAAATTTTCTTGGGTGAGGCACTAAATTCATTGAGCAAAATTATCTTTGGAATTGTTTTATATTTGTGTATGTCTATAGTTGAATATTCTACAAATATTTGAATCATAAACTTTTTAATGTATCTGCATAAAACATTTTTTATGTGTCTGGTGTTTTATTTGAGGGCCCATTTTTATTTCAGAGTTTGTATTCTCGTGTACCAGCATGCCAGATCACTACTTACTACTATGTTGGCTTCTCTTATCTAATGATGCGTCGATATGCTGATGCAATTCGCTCTTTCTCAAACATTCTTTTGTATATTCAAAGAACTCAGCGTAATCTCTTCCAGCAAAAAACATATCAAGCTGACCAGGTATAAAGTTTTATTTGACTCATTTGAATTAGAAATATACTTACAGTTTTTACTTTTTGTCTTACATATAGTTTTGAAAAACTTTCCAGCGTTTTACTCGGTAGCATTGATTTAAACTGCATTTCCTTCCTTTGGAAAGTCCATTTAATTATCATCTTTATCTGAATTATCAAGTTTTGTAAAATATTTTTTGGTTCTTTATCTGTAATGAAATATTATTCATACACGTCAAATTTATTTACCCCCCCCCCCCCCCCCCCCCCCCCTCTCAAGAAACACACTTCTCTAAGCTAGAAATTTTAGCTTAAAAATTTCAAATTAGCTATTATGCCTTAATAATTATCTTAATTATACATTTGTAAATTGAAGCTTTGTAACAAATGTTTTAATTCATATTGAGATAAAATTAATTGTTCCCAACAAAGTATGTTGTGTAATTCAAAAAAAATATTTTTTTAAAAAAATCTGATCATAAAATGTCTTGTATTTGTTTCTGTTTTACTTAAATACAATTTAATATTATTTTACAGATGAACAAACAAACAGAGAGAATGTATTATCTTTTGGCTATTTGCTTAGTTTTGCACCCACAGCGTATTGATGAAAGTGTATTATCTACTTTGAAAGAAAACTATGGTGATAAATTATTAAAAATGCAAAGAGGGTATGTACTGGAATTTTCTTTATATCTCTTTTATCTTCCAGGCTATGCATACAGTCGAATCCGGTTAATTGGACCAACTTCTTATTCAGACTGAATCCTACAGAATCAAAACAAATCGTATTACTTAAGCCTAATAGGGCATGTTCGTGTAATCGGATCAGCCAGTTATTAGGACCAAAATGATCCTGTCCTGATGTGGTCCGATTAACTGGAATAAACTGTATTTGTATTTAATCATGGAATTGTAATAATATTTTAACTCTTAATATAATTCTTATGCATTCTTTTAAAATTTAATTAGTATTTATTACTGATTTTTTTTAATGCTTCTGTAAACTTGCTTTAAAAATAATAATAATTTAATTTAAACACCTTCCAGGATGATTTGAATTTCCTTGAATTGAATATCTGTCTTGATTTTGAAAATCTGTCAGATTTTAAACGGGAATTAAAATTAAGTTTTAAAAAAAGTTTCAAAAATATAAAAAAAGTATAGCTGTGACTAAGATCAAAAGCAAAAATTTATAAACTTCTGTTACTTGGTACAATGTAGAGAATAGTGTGAGCCTTAAATGTTGTTCTTAAGTTGCCTGCCATAATTGAAATGGACAGTGTTAAATTTTAGGTTTACCTAAATGTCACTTCACTGAGTAAAAGATTAACCTTAAATAAGATGCATGATTCACTGCAGGTTATTATTCCTAAAGAATGCTTTGGAATGAGATATAACTGAAATGAAGTGAGATATTTCTAGAATGGGTATGTGGAAGGTTCTAGTTATTGATATTAGATTTTTACCTCATCAAAGCATTTTAGAATAAATTATGGGGATAAATATTTGAAGGCAAGACTAAAACCCTGTATTGTTAAATGCTGCTTTTTCTATCCCCACAGCCCCAGGCATAAAAAAATACAATAGACGTATAACTTGTTACTTTTTTGTAATGGAATTGAATTTTATTGTGATAGAAACGTGATCTCAAAATAAAATGTTATTGTCTCTTGAACACTGGTTTTTATTGAATTCAGTGGAATGGCTGGACACTTGTAAAGATAAGGATTGACTTCCATTGCTACGAAATCTAGAATTTTGGCATTAATTTCAAAATTAATGCTGTTTTAAAGAATTTTGATTAGTGTGAATGTACCAGACTGCAGAAAGTTCTGAAAAAAGATAAAGAATTGACAAAGTACTATTTATCTTTGAAATTATTAACCCAAATGATGAAAGGCCAGGGCTAGTGTGGTAATGTAAATGTAGACATCCTGGTTGCACAATAGATCCATTTTGAATTAATCAATGTGATGATGGATGTTTTGTTGAAACTTCTTTAATCGTAAAATAGCATAACTAAAATTATGTAAAAACACAAAATCTAATAGAGGACCAAGGCCTCTTAATGTGCCATATTTTAGTATTTTAAGTCATAAATACTGATAGCTGTTGTTTGTCATTAATCCTTATTTCCTTATTTATTACTTTTATATGTCATGATAATATTAAATTTTGAGTTAACAAAGTTCTCATACTGCTTCTTCATTATAGGGATTTGGCTGAGTTTGAAGCTTGTTTTTCGTATGCATGTCCAAAATTTTTGTCTCCAGTTTCACCTAATTTTGATATGAAAACACCTAATGCTACCAACTCTCATAAGGTAAGTTGTTTGATATCTTAGTGCATTTTATTGAAAAAGCTGTTGATTAACATTTTTAAATATAATTTTACTCTAAATGTGAAGTCTTATCATCGCCTCACATCTGATTCATACAATTAAATTGAATTTATTATTCTTATTAATTTTTTCCATTATTGTTGTATGATCATTAAAACTTTTGCACGCTTACCACTAATCTGTCACCAGAACATAATGCTAGTTATAATGTTAAAAATTTTAGTTCTGAGCAGCAGTGACTAAAATTATTTAAAACAAATGCCAAACAAATAAGAAATTTCAAGAAACTGGAAATTGATCTGAAAGCTAGTAATTTAATTTTGAAAATTCCTGCTAGATAAGGTTCCATACAAAAGAAAATGGAGTTAAAGACAGTTGAAACATTTATATTTTAGAGACTGAAAAAAATTATAACGAAAGAACCTATGACAAACTAAATGAAAACTTATTTTTTCAATTAACTTGAATGGAGAACTGACCTGGCTTGTGTTGTCCTGGGTACATGCTTCTTAAGGCTTAGCTGTCAAAACCATGCAAGCATCTATTCAGAATGAATTAACTTTTATTTTGAAAGTCAAATTTCTGTATCAAATTTTTTTTTCAAGACTTTCATAATCAAAAAAATTAAAGAAAAATTCAGAATAAGTTTAAAAGCTGGAAAATTTCAAGGTAACCAGATTTCCGAAAATTTATGTAGTGAATTAAATTTTTCAAAAAAAATTTAAAAATGGAAAAAAAGAAAAGGTGAAAGGAAAATTTATGAAACTTTAAATGACAATTTTAATCTATGAGTCCTATTCAAAAAATAATCAGCATTAGAAATCACCAAGAATTATCTTTGGCAATTATTGCTAAGATAATTGGTGATTTGAGCACTTTAAATAGTTTAATAAGAAGAGCTCTTAAATTTAAACCTACTTCCATGCAACTTATGCTTTTAAAATTTACCTTATATTATATGATTTGAAAAAATGACTGTTCGGCATTCATAATGTAGTTAGGGGAACTTAGGGGAAAATATTTATGCTGTACTTAAAAACTATGCTTTTTTCAAATCATTGTTGATATTTCAGAAGTAACTCTTCTTTTTAATGCAGTTTTTATTATCTTTTCTTTTGGTATATGCAGTGTTGTGAAGAATAAATTATGTAGCTGTTTTAAATGTTTAAGAAAATTTTAGAATAAAAAAAAAATTTTGATTTTAAATAATATCAGTACAAAGTACTGTTTGTAAATTTCTGATAAAGAAATGGTGATTTCCAAACTGTCTTTCCAGTGATCTTGCATCTTTGTTTGAAATATATTATAGATTTTCTTCTTGATAATCTCTTTGCCCTGTTGATGTTTTGGATGTTCAAACAGATTTGGCATGCACTAGAATACTCTTACATTTTGTGCAAAATCTTTCTCTTTATCATTTGCAAATGTTGAGGACTTTGAAATTATTAAAAGAAAGAGCTCACATTTTGGTAAAGAAAATGTTTGAAGTTATTTATAGAAGAGAAGCTAGCGCTTTTGCTGAAAAAATTGCAGTTACAGAAGTTAAATTTATTCAAAAAATTCTACCAAACTTATAAAGTATGTAAATAGGAAACAAAGTTATTATTATGTTGTGTCTAAAATATATTAGAAAAACAGATTTTAAAGATAATGCAGTTTAATTCATTTGAGTAAATTTCAATGCTGTGTTTGTACCTATAAATCAAATAAATTACATGACACCATTTTTTACTGTTTGAATTGAATATTTGAAATTACTTTATCACTCGGAAATATAGTTTATAATGTTTTGATAACAAATATTTATGTTAAAACATCATAAAAGTATCTGAAAAGATATTCTATCTAGGGTCCTTAAAAATTATTTGATTTTTTTTATCCTCAAAAATTTAGTATAAATGTTGGAAAGAATTGTAGAGAAAGCATTCTTCAATGATGAGGGGATAAAATCATTTTTAATGAACTGCTTTTCTTTTTATGATGTTCATATTCTTTAATAAGATAGTGGCAATGTGCTGTTAAATTAAAGATTGAGGTTTTGGTTGTAAGAAATGACTTTGGTCTTTGTTTTTATTTCATCGTTCCTTTGTAATCTCTTTTGTCTTGCCACTGGAAAAAAAAAGAAAGGTTTTGCGTGTAATATTGTAAACCTTAATGCAAATTTCACCTCTACTTTTTATCAAATAGGTTGATTTACATTGATTGCTGTGTTTTTGTATCATATTTATGAGAAAGTCTAAGTTCTTAGTTTATTGGGCTTTTCTTTTATGCATTTACTTATTGTAGTTAATGTATCTACATTAAGTTTATTTCTTATGAAAGAACAAGGGTTAACTTTTACAATATTCTGAATTTTCAACCTGGAAGATTTGGTTTAGACCTGCAAAAGTCAGAGAAATTCAATCATCTCCATAGCTAACCATGGTTTTGTACAATCTTGCTATAATTAAAGTAATCTATATGTTCAGCTATAAACATATCTGAACAGTATTTTTAATGTTTTGAACATTTTATGTATAGGAACCATTTGTTGCTCAGCTTAAAGTATTCATGGATGAAATAAAACAGCAAATCATGCTTCCAACCATCAGAAGGTAAGTATTTTACTTTTCATTTACTCTCTTTCTCTCACATATCTTAGTTGTATATGACCTGTAATATTTGTATTAAGGCTAAATTAACTTTTTTTCTTAAATTAATGTTGCTTTGTATGTATTGTTAATGTACATTCTGTTTAACTAATTTTCAAAATTTATTATAAAAATCAAACTGAAATGTTAAATTTTGAATATGACTTGTGGAAATATCTAGTTTTAAGAAACATATTATCTAAATAAATTGTTATGAATTATATGGCCAAATGCAAAGAACTCTTTTTTCAATTACAAATATTTTTCTTTGGTAAATTGATGATGAAATCTTGGGTATTGATCAGATATCTAATGAAATGGTTGTTTGTTCACTTAATACAATGTTTCACAATATATATATATATATATATATATATATATATATATATATATATATATATATATATATATATATATATAATCAATGAAATTTATGAATCAAATTAAATTATAATTTTGGATCCACCATTCTTGTTTCCATTTAAAGTTTACTTCTTGAATCCTTGATATCTTGAGAAATACCACTAATAAGTGCAAATATATGAAGCATCAAACATACAAAGTTTCAAATATTCTATTACAGTTGAACCTCATTACAGCGAACCCGGTATATAACGAACTCATGGATATAACAAACAAAAATTTTGGTCTCGCCTTTTTCCTGTTGTACATAATTTAATTAGTGTTGTGTCAGTTTAATGTAATCGAATTTAGTCAATTTCATTAATGATCATTTTTAATAGATTTTATCATTTTTTTAATACATCATTATTGAATACACATTGCAACTAATGAGTTATATATTTTGTGAACTCTAACATTTTTCTTAACAGTTCGGATATAGCGAACAAAACTTTTAGTCCCTTGAGGTTCGTTATAACAGGTTTCAACTGTATTAAGCTAAGCATGACTTACAGGAATATTAAGCAATGACTTTCAGGCAATTGTGAATTGTTCATAGTGACAATCACTCCTAAGGCTTCTTGGCCTGACACTGAACTATTAAGAAGTTTGAAACATGTATACTTCCTTTTTAATTTGTTTTGGAATTGAAGATATGTTGATTATGTATTAAGCTGAGTAAATTATTATACATAGTATCTTTCTTGCTTTTGTGCTGCTATTAATTCTATTTCATGGTATATTAATAATTTGATACTATGTATAAATTATTAATATACCATGTATCAAATTCATTATTAATTCTATTCATTATCTATTTCATTATTAATTCTATTTCATGGTATATTAATAATTTCAACTTTTTTAATTTAGTGGTTTTTTTTTTATTTTTTTCTTCCAGTTATCTGAAGTTGTATACAACCATGCCCATCAAGAAATTAGCTGCATTTTTAGATTTGGTAAAAATATGTTTGACTGAATCTTAAGTTTTACAAAATCACTAATTTGCACTTTAATATAGTTCAAGATAACTATTTTTTAAATTTTTATGGTAGTCATTTTTTTAATGTCTTAAAATTAATGAATTGTTTTTAAATGTTTGGTATAATAAATCATATGTCATGCATTTTGTTTTCATGATACCAGTATTGTGTTGTTACCTGTCTGTGAACACAAATGAATACAGACATATAGGATTTAAATTTTAATACTTTGTATTTTTCTCGTAGGAGGAAGAGTATGTTGTGAATTATCTCCTGTGTTTTAAGGTAATATTTCATATTTAAATCATGGTATATTCTTTAAAAGGTTTTTATATTGTTGTATCACATTTTTCCTTATTATTCATAAAATCTTATATATTTTTTATATTTGTATCACTTGAGATGAGTAATCTTCTCAAGTGATTTTCCATTTTGATAAATACTTACCCCCTTAAAGTCTAAGGAACAAACATAAAAATATAATTAGAGAACAATGTGTAAAGCATTCTGTTGTTCCAAATAATTTATTAGAATGCCTATCAATGACAAATATTGTAATTAAATTACAAAAACCAAGTTACAAACATTTTTTGTTAGTAATAAAGTGGAAAATATTTAGTTAATAGAACTTTTCTAAAAAAAATTACTGCTATGGTATGCATTGTGCTGTTTATTTTACGTAGTTCATACATCATTTTTGAATAAACTGTAACATTTGAAAAATGCATCTATCTGATGTTGCTGGGGGGGGGGGGGGATATTTGCTTGGAGAATATGATAGGGAGAACTTATTTTAAAACCTACACCTTTGAGTTTTCGCCTTCCAGTTCTTCCCCCAGCATTGGTTTTTTTTTTTTTTTTTTTTTAAGCGTGTTTTGAAGGAACGTTCGAAAACGCAAGTTAAATACAGTTATTTAAATCAAAATAAGGGAAACATAAAATGTTTAAGAATACATATATGTATTTGTATAATATGCAGATTTTTTTTGTTCATAAATTTCTTATAGTATGATAAATTTTAAAGCAAGGTGATTATGCCACAATTTGCGTAAACCCACTTCACAATCTTTACACCATATAGTCTATTCATCACTTAGTCCACTATAGTCTTTTCATCACTTTTGTCATTGAATAAATCTGAATCACTCTTGGAATCCTTTGAAATGTCAGTTCAAATAGCCTTTAGCTTTCAAAAACCCAAAACATTTTATACTGCATGTATTCTCAAAATAATCACTTAAAAATCTTATCAGGAGAAATTTTATTCAAATGCCATTAAGTGCTACAATCTATTGATGAATGAAAAAATCAATTTAGAATGTGTTAAAAGCGTTTGTTATGTGCAAAACATTTGAAAATCCAGATAGACATGTCTAGCAAGTCTATAACGCTGGGAGAAAGACTGAAGAACATGTTGAGCGCATTAGTAATGGTCTAAGGGTTAAGTCAATATCAAGTCTTTCTTTTAAAATAAACCTAATAATTGCCATTCTCCTTTGAAAATGCTGAGATTTTAGGAGGGTAGAACAAAAAGTCTCCATTTTCCATTTTATAATGTAAAGAACAAGTGTTACAAAAGAAAAAAAATGTAGATTTGTTTAGTCGCCTTTTCTATAAAATTTGCGGCACCATATATTGAATAAAAGAATTGGAAATTTGTCACGGAGAGTGACAATATGAGTCCGCACTGGTCTGGCATGGGGTGTGTTTATGAATCAGCAAGACTTAAATTAAAAAAACTAAGTTTATTCAGAACTTCAATACACATTTAAAAATATTAAAAGCAATAACTTAAAACATTTTTATAATCAAAATAATCTCACACAGAGACTTCTCACACACGAATCTCACTAGCTCATGAGTTCAACTGTGTGTGCTGTTAGTGGCCCCTTAAAACATTTTTATAATCAAAATAATCTCACACAGAGACTTCTCACACACGAATCTCACTAGCTCATGAGTTCAACTGTGTGTGCTGTTAGTGGCCCCTTTGCTGTAACTCGAGCAGTATTTATACAAGCAAGTAACATAACATTGACATATATTTGCATAAAATACACTGGAAAGGAAAAATAACAAACCATGGGGAAAATAAATGAAAATTTCTCAGATGTATGATGTCAAAGTTGCCATGACGCCATTAGTTGTTAGGTAATAAGTGCTACGTCAATCTAAAATAATAGCATGAATGGCGGATAGTAATACAAGTAAACAATCTAATAAACTGAAGTTTAGATAGCCCTTTTAGGGTTCATTTGCCGAACAAAATTGCTGAAAGAATCCTTAGAAGTCCTCTAAAATTTCTTATTTACTTTCCGGAATCTGTATGAACCTTTATAATCCACAATTAATATCTGTATAGCGGCAACATTAGTAAAATATGTTAAATTTCTTGATAAAGGATTTTAGTTCTTATAGATAGGGTCGGCTATATTTCATCCACAATTTAAATTCTAATACTTTTTAAGGCAACGCTTATTATTTTTTTATTTCAAAGTAAAGGTATGTGCATTGAACTCAAGCTGGAATTGGTGAGCTTGTAGCTTTTCTTGAAATTCTGTAGGAGGAAAAAAAAAACTTTTAGGGGGGGGGGGGGGGGGAGAAAACCACAGACTTACAGTTGAGTTAGAGCAGGGGTGGGCAGACTTTTCCAGGATACGGGTTACTTCTAATTTTTTCAAGGTGTTGTGGTCCATGCAGTGATGTAGGTATGGTGAGCTTAAAAGAACGGTCTACAATATTTATTATAACTTAATAATAAATACGGAATATGTACTTACCTACATAACTACAAAAAAAAACTTACTCTTTTAAAACCGCATTTAAGGCAAATTGCGTCGGTGTTCCATAAATGTTTCTTTTATGGAACTTTTTCGTCTTAGATCTTAGTAAAGGCGGTCACCTCAAAATGTCTTGGTGGTCCACCAGTCGATTGCGATCGACTTAATGCCCACCCCTGAGTTAGAGGATGCAGGCATAAAAAATCAAAATAAATCAGTGGACTAAGTTGTAAGATGAAAAAGAGTTAATGAATGACATCAAGTGTTTTATTGTATGGATAATCTGTCAGATGTGATGAATGGCATCTTTAGAACTCGGAGTTTTCCATAATATTTTAATATCAGCCATAGTGTCTCACCAAGTTTTGAAGCTGTAAAGAATGTTCTTGGTCAATAGTAATGGAAAACTTCTCTTTTTTCTTTCTCCCTAATGCGGAGGTACTTGTTTTGAGACATTTGCCTTTTGTTATTCACAACAAAGTCTTACTGGCTACTTAATTATGGGAGCACCATTTAGGTGAGCCAGTATTTCCCCCTATGGAGGGGTACCATGTTAACAACCAGGCTTTATTCGGGATTTTAACCCAAGCCCAATGTGTGGAAGCTCATGACTCTATACCATGTGCATGGCATAATGGAACAACTTGTATGACCCAAATTTCAGGAACTCCAGTCTCATTGCTCTTATATAGTTGAGAAAAGAAAGAACTACTGAAATATCTATATGTCTAGAAGGTTATGGTTAATTTACATAGCAAACTGCTTGTTATGTATATGTTAAAAAAATATTTACTCGTATGTTTGAGGTCACTAATAAAGCAAGGATGAAATTTCAATCCAAATACTTGTATGGCACATCTCAATTTTGTCTTACATTAGCTTCTATGTGTATGTATGTATATATATATATATATATATATATAT
The DNA here is from genome assembly GCA_907164885.2 of Dolomedes plantarius. Lineage (NCBI taxonomy): Eukaryota > Metazoa > Arthropoda > Arachnida > Araneae > Dolomedidae > Dolomedes > Dolomedes plantarius. The sequence continues at coordinate 30,879,794 of OU015497.1, forward strand.
ACATACACACACACATATATATATATTATATATATATATATGTGTGTATGTGTGTGTGTGTGTGTATATATATACAGTGAAATCTCAATCTATCATTTTCTGAATCATTGTTTTTCCATAAGTGTTGTTTATTTCAACGATCATATTGCTTCCTTATGTTCCTGGATTTATTGTTTTCCCGCATTTATCGTTCAGTTCAATTGGTCCCTTGTAAACTGATAGATCGAGATTCCACTGTGTATATATATATGATCTGAGCATATTGTATTCGTTTGTGATAAACTGTCTTATATTACATATTTATGTATATATGCATAGATTCTTTAGAAATGCTATTTCTTATGTTAATTTATTCTTTATTCTCATTGCATGGCTTAAAATAAATTTGTAGGTGTTTAATGAATGATTATGATCTTTTAATTCTAGCATAAAATGAAAAACATGGTATGGATCAAAGGTACAAGTGGTTTGGAAGGGGAATTTCAATCTGGATCAGAAGTAGATTTCTTCATTGATAAGGTACCTTTCTCTTTATCTGGTAAAAAATATCAAATATGATTGTTTCATTTATATGTAACTTTAAAGGCTAAGTACTTGCATCTTGAAAATTCCAAGTAAAATTTTGAGGCCAATTAAAAACCCTGTCGTTTTTAATTCTGTAGGAGTTAAAACAATTATTTGATCCTTTTGTTCTCATCCTCATCTTTATTTGAATGCTATTATCAATTCATATGTAACTTGAAAAGTATGAGAAGATTTGTCCAAATTTACTTTACTGTACAGATTGCTTACTTCCCCATCACTGTTTGCTCAGCTAGTACCACTTTGGAATGCTTCTTAAACAATACTCAACAAATGTACAGTTATTTTATGAAACATAGTGTAACAGATATCCATGGGAAGTTACTGTAACTTAACAAACTCTCAAACTAAGTTATATGAAAAATACAAATAATAGATTTACAGCTTATGTGCACTGCGCCAGTGTTTTTCAACTGCTGCCCATTGAATTTTCTTGTCAGTCTGCAACACATTTTGCCTGAATCATGTAGCCATTATTTTGTTGCAGGCAAGTTGGCCCTAGCACATAGCAACAAATGAGTAACCATATGCTATATAGTCAAGCAATGAACTCCAGGCTGTTCATGATACTGTGTGAGAGTATGAACTTGAAGCGTGTGCTGATGTTCAAGGAAATATATTACACTTTATTTACAACACACTGATCATATTGCTAATTGTCTCTAGCTAAGCGAGAAACATCATCGCAGCTAGCAAAGAGAACCAAAATGCACTACATAAAAAGACAGTGTTGCCATTCCAAAACAGGGAAATTTTGGTGGCGAAAATATTTATGTACATGGAGTCACCACAGACTCATACCACCAACATCTCCCTCTATCTGCTGGAGTGGGGGATGGTTCTTTTACATCTTTTTGAACTGGGGGTAGAAGTAAAGCAGCTTTTGTGAGAGCGAAGATCTGACGTAGTAGAGTCTTTGTTGAATGAGGAATGGGTATATGATAGAATTATTGAGCCTTCTTACTGAACTTAACATTCCTCTTCAGGGGCCTTGAGCAAATATTTTTACACTCGAAACAAAATAGATAGATGCATTCGAGAAGCTACAAGAGAGTTATATAGTAACGTTTCCACTTTTGGGAGGATTTTTGATTGCTACTGGTGACAATCAGAAAGTCAAGTTTAATGTAATAAGACAAAATTTAAGGGCATTAGCTGAAAACTAAATAATTATCTCCCTGATAATGAGGATCCTCCTAAAGGTAACCTCTGGATTAATAAACTAACTCATGGCACAACAGTCAGAATTGCTTTTTAGCTCTGTGGCCAAGGCCTTTGGTGCCCATCTCTGCTTTCATGACCGTGGGCTTGGGGTGCCTTACAGCATATGTCTCGGTCAGGTGGTCAACCTGATGCAGGATCCCTAGAGTTAGTTCCCAAGCATGCTTGGTCCTCATTTTATCGACCCACTCGAGGGATGAAAGGCATGAGTCGACCTTGCCCAGTCACAGGGTCGAACCCTGGACCTGTGGTGTTGCACCTTGATGCTTTTAACCACTTCGCCACTGGGTGTACAACCTCTGGATTAATAAGAATAAAAATTACTGTTGTTTAATGTAACTGAACTTGCTAAAAAAATTTCAGACTCATTCACAACTTTTTAAATCTGACTTTTTTTTCTTTTTCTTTTTTTTATAATTATTATTATTATTATATACTTTCAACTTTAGTGGTAGATAGATTTTCAGGTGAAGGGTCTTGTGTAACTTTTTTCTGTAGTATATAAAGTGACTGAATCACTCAGCTCCTTCACCACCAGACAATATTTGTTTCTGGTCTTAAAATAGCTCTTCAGTATATTAATGGACTTATATGGGTATTCAGATGGATAAAAATTCTTGGATATGTAACCATAAGTCAATTTATTTTTGACTGGAGGATGTAACCCAAATGCCAAATACTCATTAATTAAAGCATATTTGAACTTGAAGTGAATGCTGAATTTCTGCCATTAGTTTCTAAAATGATGTTGCTTTTTTCACATGGCAGCAAAATGGCTCAAAGCGGAACCTGGATGTGTGTCCAGCAGTTTGTGTGGGTATTTTTAAGTGTCTGGAGCTGACATTAAACGTTTGATCTCAAAATGGACTCTTTAACACACATGTGCATGCACACATACTCATATGCGTATAAATATTGCATTTTTATGCAGTGAATCCATTTCAACAAAACAAGCTCAGGATAAAATATATTAAAGTGAAAAAACAGCCTAAGGAAAATCAAAGTCATTCAAAACCAATTAAAATAAGAAGAAACTGCCAAAAAAATTTCTGTATAGTTTTTATTTCTTCCAGTTCTCTGTAAAGGCAAGCAGCTTAATTTTATTTTATTTTTATTGAAAATTTCAAGTAATGTGTATTTCAAGCTGGAAGGAAGAAAAATTCAATGATGTCTGTCTGTTTCTTGCCTTATATTCAAAATACTTGTACTACTAAGATATCCAAAATGTACATATATATGTGTATTTGTGGGCATGTGTATATATATATATATATATATATGATTTTTTAATTTTTGCAGAATATGATTCACATAGCTGATACCAAGGTTGCTCGCAGATATGGTGATTTTTTCATTCGACAGATTCACAAGTTTGATGAGGTATATTCATTTGTTATATTGCATATTATTTGAATTTTCTTTGTTTGTTTTTAGTAATTCAAGTGATAAGTCCTTATAAACAGGATGTTTTTTGCTCATAATATTGGAATTAGTTTAAAGTTAGAAAAAATTAGCAATAAAATAAGTAATCTTGGGGCAATGGTCTAAATGCAGTAAATTTAAAAATTATTTTTTTTAACTGTTAAATTTTTTCTTAAATGTGTACATAAATAGTTAGCAATTTGTTTTCTGTTGTTACTAGTTAGTTTTAAGATTTGGAAATCTGTGTTTCCTTTATTATGCTGGTTGAAATATTAGTTGCTTCAATCTAATACATTTTAATTTAAATTTTCAGTATTTGCGAGTTATAAATTAATTCAAAATTTCTGTGTTATATATATACACATACATACACAGATACAAAGAGAGAGGGGGAGACCAAACTGTTGCTAGAAACATTTTATTGTGCAGTGTACAACATTCTGGGCTTTTATCCCTTTCAAAGTACTCCCCTCTACTGGCGATATACCGTTCCCAACGCATCATTGTTGGAATGTTTCCTGGAGTGCACTTTCTGTTCTATCACCTTGTTCTCATAATGCATTTTCCTGAATCTCCTGTGTGGTTTGGAAACAACATCCTTTCAAAGTGGTTTTACATTTGAGAAACAGGAAAAAGTCTGCTGGCACTAAATCTGGATAGGGTGGATAGAGCACAAAGAAAGTCTGATGTTTTTGCAGGTAACTGAGATGAAGAGAGACAAGTGAGTTCGGCAAATTTGTGTGGTGCAACATCCAAGTCTAGTTTTCATGCAATTCTGACCTCTTCCTGCTTGCATTCTTTAAATGTGCTAAAACTTCCTGGTACAACTGTTTGTTTACCGTCTGACCTCATGTTCCATATTCATGATTAACGCCGCCTCTCCTATCAAAAAACAAAACCAACATCACATTGACCTCTGACCAACTTATATGCGTGTTTGTTTCGGTTCTATAAACAGTGGCAACCTTTTCCTCATCCACTGTGATGATTGCTTCTTAACCCTCCAGCAGTCGCGTAGGTAACATATGTCACCCACCTGCTTTCATCTTCCCTAATGGCAGCCATCGGAAGGTTGGAAGTCTCCCCTTTTCGTTTCAAATGAGCCTTCCCTCTTGCCCCCTTTCTTTTCACTTTAGTTAGTCTCTAACTGTTCTTCAATTGAATTGTGTCGAAATTCACTGGTTGACACCTGTCACCCACATGACTGTTAGAGAGTTAAATTCAACCTCATAACCGTAAAACCCTGTTCCATCTCCTGTTATGATGTTAAGAAAGTTTTCACTATCATTTGCACTGGTAAGCAGTACCTACTTGACGGATTTCAACACTGTTCCTGTTCTGACAGTCAGCCAACAAACGCGTAAATAATTTTGCTTTGGTGCAACGAAAATGAAGTTTTTTTAGTCAATATTTTATGGCAAGATCCTGTACTGATGCCTACTTCCTAAAAAACTTCTTGGACACTTGAACAAATATTCCCACGAGTCACCAGACAAACTCTCTCAACATCGTCATCGTCTGTGGATGTGTTAGGTCGTCCAGGTCTGAGCTCTTTACCGACTGATGTTCTGTCCCCTTTAATATGCTTTAACTACTCATGGAACTGCATTCGGTGCTTACAGCCCTCCCCATATGTCTGGTGAAGCAATTAAAATGTCTGGGAAATTTTTACCACATATGCAGCAGAATTGTGAACATGGTCAGTTCAGGGGATGTAGCTCGGCAACTAATTCTCATAGCTGGGATATTGGCAGTTAGTTATCAAAACCTGCCGCACCGTAACTAGCATGTTCCTTGTAATTTAAAAAGTTAAAATTTTTTTTTTGTTAATACAACACATATATGTATGCATGTATGTATGGTCTGTAATAAAAATATATTGTTTGTTTTACAGCTTCACAGAATGATAAAAGCAATTCATGTGTAAGCATCATAAAGCAAATATTGGATTTCTCCCCTGTTGAAGGATTTTTATGTAATAAACTGGATGTAATTAAAAAAATATGAACTTTTTTAAAGAAATGTTTCTCTTTAACATATTGCAAAAGTGCTTTATGTAAAGTCAATATACAAGAAATTTTAAACGATAAAAAAAAGCTGATTGACTCTTGGTCAAAATCATGTGGCTAGATAACAAATATTAAGGAGAAAGCACCATGGCATGTGTTATACTGTGAAGTGTATTGATTTATGCATGGAACAATTAGCTCTTGAACGTGCTATTTCACCCTGTCTAGTAGAATAAACTTTTAAAATCTATAGTTCAGTTTTTAAAACTTATAGTTCAGAAACCTTTTACTTTGTCTGATAATAAGCAAAGAGATGCACAAGTATTTGACAAAAAAGAAATGGAGGTACTTGTCTTTTTTTTTTTTTAATTGACATGGCGTTGGATACATGGTTCAGCTTCTATTCTTCGTGTGAGAAAACCAGAATTTGAAATTCAACATGTGATATTTTACTCTGCATCCCATGGAAATTTGATCAATTTGCCTTTATTTCTTAGCATTGCCTAAGGTTTGTCTTTTTTGCAACATGTTTTTTACATAACATCACTCTAAGGCAGAGCTCCGCAGCCTATTTTCTTCCACGGCACAACAGCGGTTTTTTTTTTTTTTTATAATTCTGCGGCACACCACAAGAAAAAGCTTGCAAATATATAAATTACAATAAATATGTATATGTTTTTATTACATAAAAAAACACAACAAAATAGCTATGTATCAAGATAATTATAATCATTTAAGTTTTATATAAATCATTTTGAACTGTATACCAACACAAGAACAAAAATATAAAATTATAGTTTACAAGTAAAAGAAATTTCTCTTTAAATTTTTATTAAAATTTTTTTGGTCTTTACTTAAGCCTAATAAATCAAAGTTAATTTAAACATAACTAATTTATTAAAGAGATATTTGAGATTGTTTTGATAAATGTGCATTTTATATTTGCACTTTTTATATTTGGCTCTATAATAGAAAGAGCTACAGTTCATGGTCAAGGCCCTTTAAATATGATCATTTGTCATTTTCAATTAGAACCAGTGTCGAAACACTTTGTTCGCATAAGTATGTCGTAGAAAATGGGAGCAAAATTGCGATGGCCTTGTCAGAAATTTGTGGATATTCTTAACTGAAATCCAGAAATATGACTCTTAAGCATACATACAATGTATGGCTAACAACATGTTTTTGTTTTGTGTATAGTTTCGACCCAGAAAAATTACATATTAACATAAAGTTAGAGGAATATTTTACTTAGAAAAATTTCTCTATTTAATGCGATGGCTAATTTTTTTTATTATCATAATTGATAAAATCACCGTGGCACAGTCAAGATCACCTCGCGGCACACTAGTGTGCCACGACACAGTGGTTGCGGAGCACTGCTCTAAGGCCTGTTTCAATCTGGAGCGTTGCATTGCTTTACCACGTTGGCTCAGAGATTGTTGACATAACCTTTGACATATCACAGGGTAAATCAATTGAGATCTGTGATTGGTTAAAAAAATTTACGCTGACACTGTATGCGCTCCGGATTCAGTGTGACCAGGCTATTAGACTGACACGAAACTTTTAGAAAATGCTACAGAGCTTCTTAAAATCCACAATAAAAATAAAGGGGTGGTTACCAGTGTTGAACTAATGAATAGTTCATCATCAGGCTGAAGAGTATTAAGTGTGATTATCTCTATGGACAATTTAAATATGGTACAAAAACAATTGTGAATTGTCCTTAAGTTTTTTGGTTGCATGTGAGAACTGTCCATAGAGATAATCTCACCTGATGAGAAACAATTCATTTGTTTGGGACTAGTATTTTTTGTAGCTTTATTTTTAACTAGCAGGGCTTCGCCCAGCTATCAAATCACTTGACATTCGAATCACAGTTCACTTGAATTAAATTTTTTTTTCACTTTTAATTGCGAAAAAAATCCCCAAAAATTCAGTACATCTTCAAATGATCTATTTATGATTAAAAAGTTTGAATTAAAAGTATGAATGACAGAAAAAGAATTAAAAATTAGACACACGATGAAATATTTCTTTTCAGTGACTATTTTTTTAGTGAGAATCACGCTGTGAATAAATCACGCTTCGTTTACATCGTCAAAGATGGATGATCTCTCAGGAGATGCCTCATTAGAATCCAAATAACTCTAAAACTATTGAAGTAACAGATTAAGTGTACACAGAAAAAATTATCAGTTTTTAAAGCTCTTTCCAACTATGTAACATTTATGTACTTTCATGAAAAAAAAATACATTGATTTTGACATTTTCAAACATGTCCGAATTTTGTAACAGATGCCATACTAGAAACGGTCTACCCGGAATTGTTCCGCTGACCGACTGACAAAGTTTTTCTTTTATTTATATAGATATGGATTTTAAGCAGCTACTAAATGCTGCTTGTCCAAATCATTGTCCATTCAAAATTTTGGGTGTACCCTCCAAGACTAAGGCAACCATCTAAACGAAATTTCACAGCAACTTAATACTTTGTTGACAATCCTGTGAAGTTCTTATAATTCTTTCCCTCTCAGGGATTAATATGATACACGAGATTAAATTCTAAGGTATCTACCCTTTGTACCTGATATTTCAGAAATTCTCTGAATGAGATATCTGTGCTAGATAAATTTTTACTTTAAGTTTATTTTTATCACCAACAGATTGCTGCACATTAGAAAGAAAGATGGCAAATTTGTCTTGTATCTGATATTGTATTAGGTGGAGGCACAACTCTGACAAAAACAAAATGTCAGTGTCTAGTGTTCACTTGCATAAATATAAATTAAAATTAAGTTGATGTTAGTTGAATCTCATCTCGAGATTGAGAAATTGTTGGGAAACTATGCTTTTAATTTCTTAAACAACCTTATTTTTCTTCCATACAACATCTCTGTAAATCATCATCTTCGAGCAATGATGTCATTACAAAGTAATGATGTGTAGGCTCGTAATTCAATTCATCTGATGTGTTAATTCATACCACTGCCAATGTATTGGAACTGTAATGGTTGGTGGTATGACTTGTAACCGAGAAGTATATGTTAATTTATCAGAAAAGAGTATTTAAATATGATGAGATGGTGTGAATAGGAATTGTTGCCATACAAATTAAGTGTTTGGAGTTTGGTCGAGATAGATCATCGTTCCATGTAAACCTGTCCAAACTTAAATTTGCAAGTATGCCATTTGTGTGCAGATGACCATATGGGATGAAAATTTACAGTGGCCCCCAAGCCCATTGGATCATTCCGTTCTCAAGCACAGTAGGTCCAGTAAATCTGATTTACTGTACAACTTTTGATACTATGTCAAGAATGAGGTTAAACTTCTTCATAGCATATATTATTACAAAACTGTTATTGGTATCACCTCAAGTATTAAAATTTGTTCTTTGATTTTGAGCCTAAATAGCTTCTCAATAAAATAAGGGAGAAAATTCTTATAGGTCTATGAAAACAAGTTACTGAATTTCAGAAATATTAACAGTATACAAACAGCAACAAAATCTTATGAACTTTAATTGTAATTAAGAGGGTTTTACTACTTTGTTTCCCCGTGAGAGTAAATCTCATGTCATTTGCATAACTATTTTATATTTAAAAGATTACCCTCTGTTATGTTTTTCAAAGTATCAAAACTTTTTTCCTCATTTACTAGACCATTTCTAATATCAACTCTTAAGTATCATTTACCAATATCTTTGTCGATTGGTTAGAGATATTTCATATTGATTGCCTAGTGGTTCTTAAAATATGAAATGATTTTTTAAAAATTGAATAACAATAGAATTGATGTTTGAGTAGTATTCAAAAGTTATACAATGAGAAAAATAAATATAATATAAATAAAATGAGAAAAAAAATAGCTTCGAATTTTTGTTATGGATCATATCATTGCTAAAAACTATATTAAGGCTGAAGACACAATCGGAATCTTCAGTTTCACAGTTTGAAAAAGCGGGGAAAAACCAACTTTCCGATTTTAACTGTACTTCTATTAACATTTTAATTTATTTCAAGTTAAGTTGGGGAGGGGGGCACGTACCTCCCCCCCCTCGACGCTACGCTTATGGGCGTCACATAGGACGTGATACTGTGTATGAGCTCTCTAGTCTGGTCGCTTTTTTCTAGAGATTTTTAAGAGCTATAGAAGATGTTGAAAATGCGGATTATATTGTAAAAGCAGCCTGCTGTTTGCAGAATTGCGTTATATCAAAGAATAATAACAGGGAATGGACAGCGGCTGAAACTCAAGTAGAGTGCGGGCCTGTACGTGTATTTGTGGAAACTGGATTAACAAATCGAAAGTCGGCCAATGCTGCAATTCAAATTCGCGAACGTTTTGCTGATTACTTTGACAGAAGAAACAACGCAACATAAAATTAAATGTAATTTAATTTTTTAATAATAACTAGTCTGCCCGGATTTTTGGGACATCTCGGTTTATCTGGGGATTTTGGACATTTTATTTTTCACCCCTCATGCTGATGAGGGCTGAACTTTGACTTAAAGGGCATAGGGAGTGTCTATTCATCTCGGAGACTCCGAAAACTATGGATTTGACACTAATATCGGTCGTTTTCGGTTATTTTCACATGTCACCCTCTTCCCACCCCCACCTTTATAGGGGTGCTAGGGGTTAAAACATTTTTATAATGTTCATATGGACTGTAGAACAAATAACATGTATTTACGAACGGTTTCTATGAAACTTCCGTTTGATCACTCACTTTAACTGAAGGCGGTCGCGCGACAAATCTGTAAAATTGTACTACCGCATCGCTTGTCGCGATAAAAGCTGGTGAGAGACGGTAGACTGCGTTCTGTCTGACAGAGATGATGCAACATAGCGTGATACACATAACCGCTCGCCCGCCGCGGGAAGTTTGGTTTGGAGTGCTACAGTCAATTTTTGCTACATGAGGGCTAATTAGACTGGGACCTACTGCTTAAAAGCGATTCCGAACGGCTACAAACGTCCATGCCAAGAGTGGGATTCGAACCCACAGACTGGTACCGAATGCCAGCGCTCTAGTCATTCGGCCATCATCAGGCCCCGCCGCGGGAAGAGATCGCTTTCTGTGTGGCCATGCCTTTAGTAGGCCCATGACCAGCATGCGGGTTGAGAAGAGACCTCGAACCTGACACTTCTTGCCTACGCAGTTCTCTATTCTGCAATTTTTATATATACATATGGGTACAAATACTTTCATATATATATATATATATATATATATATATATGTAACAAGAAAACGCGTCTTCCCAAATTACTTTACTTTAAAGCATATTCTATTGTTAATAAAGTACGACCCCTTTTCCAAAATTGCGACCTAAAAGTAAAATAAGATAATTTATATTAGCCCTGCAGATCATTAAGCAGGCATGTGAGCTATCGGAACTCAATAACATCCCCAGATATGAGTGTTAGAAGTTTATGAGATTCCGAATGTCAGTATAGTGTCAAAATTATTGAAGAGCCCTCGAACCAGTCTGAATTTATGTCTTGTATAACGTCAAAAACCCCACTTTGCAAGAACTTTATGACCACTTATCCTACGCCCAGGTCAACAGTTCGCGGTTCTAACAAGCGTGGGATCTAGCAGTAAAGTCCCCGATAAACTTAAGTGGACACGTAAACTCCACGAATCTGAAGTCGCCCAATTAAAAATTAAGTAGTTTAGGCCATCTGGCGTCAATATCGCAAAACACCCATTTAATATTGCATGAACAGAAGACTTTTCTCTCTCTTCGTTTCTAACTCTTGTTGCTGTCGGACCTACTGTCCACAGTCCGGTGCAGGGGCCGATTTAGAAAATTCTTGACTATAGGCACAACTTGGAATGGGGGCCCTCTAAAACTGATGTGGACGTAAAATTTCCAAAATTGACACACACAGAAAAAATAATCATGAATAATTGTGAAAGTACCATTTTACAAAGAAGTGGCGATTTCAAGCGTAGAAGCCTAGAACATTAGCAAATAACAAAAAGCAATACAACATATTAACTTTATCATTAAAACACCAATACAATGCAACCAGAAAAGCTTATTAACCCCTTATATGCACGATGGCATACATATGATACATATAACTATACATATGATGAACCAATCAATCAAATTTGAAAGGATATATAAAAAAAATTGCTATTAAAAAAGGTAAAATTAAAAAAAAAAAATTGAATTGGGATTTTTTCTTTTAAAATAAATTTTTTTTGGGGGCCCCCCAACATTCGGGGGCCCCTAGGCCCGGGCCTAATGGAAAATCAGGGCCTGGTCCGGTGGTTACAACGCTTTTCTCTTAACTCTCCAATGTAAGCACTGCTGTTTTTCCGTCCCGTCCCGTCCTGGCATGGACGCCGGACAAGTCATGTCGCCGCTGCAGCCTTCGCGATGCTTCATAATTGAATAAAGGTGATTTTCCTGGATATCGACTAAAATCTGTGTTCCTCTTCTATGGCTCCATGTGTTTATCTCCTAAATTTCGTAAGTGCTTCCCTGGATCAACACTACGCCCGACTGCATCTCTCCAAGTTGTGCGCATCAATTCCCTTGTGCTAAATTTTCCAAATGTGATTATTATCACACACACACACACACATATATATATATATATATATATATATATGTTGAATTAAAGAATGTAATTACTCACCTCTCCATTTCTTTCCACTACAGAATAATTAGGCACTCGGACACACAAAAAAAGAATATCTGAAAGCCGAGGAATTCTAGATTTTAATGAAATTTGACTCACATAAACGCATCTTACATTATGCACTTATATCACTTCAATCGAATAAGAAAAAAAGTTTCGTTTGCTGATCACGTGATCTCAGCATTGTTACTAAGAGATTGTCATGGCAGACGACTTGTCGCCCGCATTTTCGCAATTGTCTCTTTTCGAGTCATCAAATATATATATATGTCATACATCATATATGTGCATATATATGTCGTATACATACATATGTGTATGTATATATATATATATACACACACTCGTGGCCAAAATTGTGGAAACCTTTTTGAAAATTAGTGTGTAGCAGCTAATAGCATTAATATACAGGTATTTCAGTGTTATATCAAAATGCACACATCATAGCAATTTAATTCCGAACATATAACAATGCACTTTAAAAAAAGAAAATTTACATTTTGAAAAATGTAACGCGTACTGAACTGTGAGAAAGTATAGGAGAAAAGGAAAAATACATCCTAGAATACGAAATGTGTAAGGTGTAAAATAACCCGTAAGAGTCCTTGATGGTCGTTTTATACTTTTATTTAACACCGCACATAACAAAACATACAACAATTGAAATTGGACGGAAATTAATTCCGAGTATAATTAATGAAACCTGGGGAGCACCGCCGAGATGTGCTCTATTCATATCGAAACCTAGCATGCCAAGTAAAAACATAAACAACAAATTTTTACAACGTTCTCCGAGGGTGACGGGGTATCGATGAGTTCCAGTTGAACTCCTACCCACGCAGTGTATTCGATTCTGCAATTACTGTGTGACAACGACGTCCCATGGAGTGAACCGATAATTTTAGCTCTTCAAGCGCTAAAAATTGTACCATGATCATATAACTGCTTGTTAGTTGTACTTTATCCCCCCCCCCCCCAATTGAAGCAGGGTCGTATCTTCTGTTTCTAAACTATTGATGAACGAGCGGTCTCATAAGGTGGGAGTAATCTACAGCACTCTGGAATCTCGGCCAGTGTGAACACAAGGCGAATGAAGTAGTGCTCGTGTCAGCGGAGATCACAGGTATCATGTAATGGCGATCATTGCAGATGCTTAGTCATAGGTCGTATACGACGCGTAACGTATATTCTCAAATCGTCTACTCAACGTTCGTATTCTGTGCTATTTTGCATTTAGAGTATTGAAAAGCATATCTTGAACTTGAAACTTAGCTTTTCATCTCTGGAGAGTTACATAGGGAGAGTTAACTCTGGAGAGTTAACCCAGGGGCCTACAATGTCTTTATTTGACCCTGCCAATAGCTCGATGGAACGGGGATTTTAATCCCTATTAAGGCTGCTATGTACTAAGAAAAAAAATCGTATTTCCCTTTTCCTCTTGCAGAATCTTGTGGTGAGAGGAGTCCAGTTGACAGTTCGAGAATGCCACCCCCCTTAGGATTGACATTTTGAGGGATCGTAATGGCTCTCTCTATATAGGGGGATTAAGCGCTGCCCCCAAATTGTTTATTTAAAATATATTTTTGTCAACTATTTACTGGTACATAAATGCTGATAATCAAAATTGGTATTGTCAGATAGCCTGAACTTTTCTGCAAAGCGCTACAGGATTCATTTTATAAATATCGTCCACCGAAGGAATTTATGAGCGTTTAAAACACACTATACCAGATTTTTCCCCGAATAATTTAAATTTTAAAATATTAATTGCATTTAAAAAAAAACGAAAAATGTACACAAATGTAAAATTTCTTTCTCTATGACGGAGTACATTTTTTTTTTTTTTTTTTAAATCTTTGAATCCAAGTCTGCAATCCGTGGACAAACTTTCTCCATAGGTTAACATTGAGGTGAACGAATCTAATAGGGTTAGTACAGAGCAGCCTTAAGGTCCAATGTTCCAACCGATATTTCAGAAGAACTGGTTTTATTCCATTTTATGACCAACTATTGACTCAACTCATGAACGCATATCTTGGCACCGCAACATTTTGAAATATTTTTTTATTATTCTACCGAACGGAAAAAAAAAATGCTCCATCAGCAAGTGCAGTGGAAGATTTTCGTCTGTTGATCGAATGTTTTGCTTGCGATTTGCCTTCTACAAATCTAGCAGTTTTGAACCCCGAATTCAAGTTGTGTCATAAAAATTTAAAAAGATCTTTTTGCAATAACTCGATTCGAAAATACCATTGATGCAGTGCCAAAGTGGGACCAAATGATATATCCTAGCATCTATAACAGGGGTTTCCAACTTACAAGTGTCCAAGGGCCGCAATCGAAAACACCTGTCTAGTGGCGGGCCGCAATTTAATCAGGACCATACCCAGGACTTTTTTTCTTGAGGGAGGGGGATTTGGAGGATTTGTGTATAGTATGTACTATGAAATTTAAAAAAATTCGAGGATGAACCTCCAACAACGACCTTGATTATAACTGGCCAACTTTCGTTAAATTACACAGACACACACAAAAAAGTCGAATAAGAAGTGGGTATTTAAATAAAAAAGTGGGTCAAATAAGTGGGGGGGGGGGGGGGCTTATGAAATAGAACATGAGTGGACACCCTACTTTTCATGGAATTCGAGAAAAATCAATCTTTTTTTTGTAAATGAACAGCATTTGAAACCAATAAAGATTTTTACAAAAACATTTTTCGTTAACTAAGAATATCTAAATTGATGCTGCAAATTATTTTCCTAGAAGCCTTCGCGGGCCGCAAAAAAAGGCACCGCGGGCCGCCAGTTGGAAACCCCTGTACTATAATATGCTAGCATCTATAATGATATATCCTAACATCTGTAATATAGGATGAATAAAATGATTAAACGTCTTGCTCAAATATTTGAAGAGAGACGAATTTATCCTGGACCATATTATGAAAAAGTCGCCACTGCCGCCAAATGTCTCATCTTTCAGGAGGTTCCCATATACGAGAACGATAGAAAAGGAGGACCCACCAATACGTCCTATTTCATTTAATGAAAATCTGGAAATATCTATAGAAAAGATATTACTAGATGATAAAGAAGCTGATTTACATAAATGGGCCATAGTGCTAGATCCAAAACAGTGGCCAGAAGAAGTTGAAATTCATTTGACGTTTGGGGACGCAGAAATAAGAAATTTATCAAGAAGACTTCGTTTGAATGAAAGGCAGATGATAGAGAGTTTCCGAGAATACATGGAGGAAAAAATAATTCAAGAAGGATTATTTTAATTAATACACCATCTCGATATAATTCCGATATCTTCAAGTGAATGTGAAAGGTTTTTTTTCATAGATGAACCTTATTACAACCCCTCTAAGAACTTCATTGTTGACTAAAAGTACATCGGCCGGGATGTTCATCAATATTGTTGGGCTTCCTCTAGGTCTGTTCAATCCAACAAAATGTGCAGAATCTTGGTTGCTTTTTTGGACGTCATTCAGAAATAGACTCAAATAGCAAAAAAAGAAATCGAGAAATTGAACTTCCCGAAGGCATGAGTCAGATTTGAATTCATTATAAGTTTTTTACAAAATTTTTTTTAATATTCACATAATTAATAATTGAAAAAATTTGTTTAGTTTTCCGAATCAATAAATAGAATTAGAATTATTAATAGATGTA